>JACTAS010000083.1:0-108646 GCA_014884825.1 Fusarium sp. 190-020-2
GTAATAATACACTAGCAGAGAATCACCCAGATCGGCTGGCATCACAGCATGCACTCGGAGTAGCATATGAAACCGACGGACGGACCAAGGACGCCATTAAACTGCTTGAGCATGTGGTTTCAATCAGTAATAATACACTAGCAGAGAATCACCCAGATCGGCTGGCATCACAGCATGCACTCGGAGTAGCATATGAAACCGACGGACGGACCAAGGACGCCATTAAACTGCTTGAGCATGTGGTTTCAATCAGAAATAATACACTAGCAGAGAATCACCCAACCCGTCAATTATCTATAGACTGGCTGCAGCACTGCTACAAAAGCTTAGAGGAGGTCAGTTTCACGGGAGAGTCGGAGACACTGGACAGCGTTGAGGAACGTATCTCATAACGAGATCTTCTGTGTGTCGGGATCTGGTGAGCAACCCGAGCTTGGATTTGCTTCGGTTCTGCATCGGTTATGAATTGAACGAGGTCAGGGCAATCAGTCATCAACCTCATTGACGCAAGTGTTAGATGAATATCATAGTAACCATCGTGCTCAATGCTAGAGATCGTTCCGGGCACTGATGAGTAACCACTGCGGAAAGGCCATCAGTATCAAAGGCCCATCGTCAACCAATTGACCCCGCCTTACCACGCAACTCCATGGTATCATGGAGGTACACATGCGACAATAGCGACAGAGAAGAAGATGGCCATTCGAAAACCGAAATCGTGGCAACAATATGACTGCGATATTGCGACTGTTGGCGGGATGCTGTGAACGGTCAAAGAGACATAATTACAAGTCAGTATTTCCTGGAATATGCCACCTGCCGTAGAACCATTGACCAAGGTTGGTTCTCCACGGCGTCCAACAAAACTTCTGGTAATGGTACCTTTCTTCTCACAGTGGCTTATCAGGAGGACAATTCGCCGATCCAAGTAACATTCTTCAAAAAGGGTTAAACGGAAGATAGCCGGCCGAAAGTAACAACCATTCTGCCTATTCTGGCTAATCACCACTATGGGGTTATATGTAGGACAGCCATCCAACCATATCGAGAAGGAACGCCAACTTGACCAAGCTGGCTTCGCTCATACAAACTAATCTTCTACCAATTCCCTATCATCAGCACAAGATGTTCTCAATAACAGTTCTTTTTGTGACCCTGAGTGCTCTCTTTGCATTCGAGGTTTCGGCTCATGGACATGTATCCGAGGTCCTCATCAACGACAAAAGCTATTACGGCCACGACCCCACCAAAGCCCCCTACGGACCTCAGCCAGAGAGCATCACCTGGACGAACGGTGCCAAAGACAACGGTTTCGTCATAACCACCGCGAACTCACTGGCTTCTCCAGATATCATCTGCCACCTCAATGCCACCAACGGGCGTCTTGCAGCAGACGTCACTGCTGGCACGACAATCACCGTGCGCTGGTCGGACTGGCCTGAAGCCCACTGGGGACCTGTTCTAGATTACATGGCCCGTTGTCCGAACGACGATTGCACAACGGTTGACAAGACCAAGTTGAAGTTTTTCAAGATCGATGAGATGGGTCAGTTGACGAGGGGAACTGTACCTGGCAAACCAGGGTACTGGGCGAACAACAAACTTCGTGATGAAGACTTCACATGGGACATAACAATCCCGGTCAAACTGGCCCCTGGAAGCTATGTCCTGAGACATGAGATTATTGCCCTCCATGCGGGAGGCGCAGAAGGAACAACCCAAATGTACCCTCAATGTATCAACCTGGTTGTCAAGGGAGATGGCACTGCACAGCCTAAAGGCGTGTTTGCCACGGATCTATACTCTTCTATAGATCCGGGTCTGCTGCATAATGTTTTTGTGGATGAGTGGAGTGATGCAGAGTACATCATTCCGGGACCCTCGGTAGTTAAGTTCTAGAATAGTTAGCTTGAGATTGGTCAGTGAACAAAGATGTATTGAGGGCTTACTAAGTCTTATTGCTTGCTTTGCGGAGTAGGACCTCGTGTAAACCTTACTTTAGACGCTGGGAATCCTTGCTTTGGGACCCCGCGCGCTGCCTGTTTAGGAAAGCGCGCGCTGTATGGCTTGAAACTTAGCTTCACTCATGGATACTTACGGATACTTTCGGACACTTAGTATCAGCTGTTAGTCCATGTCATTGGCGATCATCCTTTTGAGCGTAGAATTGCCTGCCAGACTGGGTAGGTTTTTGGGTATAAAAAGGTTGGTCTTAAGCTAAGTGATGGCGGGATTGTATCGACATTTCACACTTCAAGACAATTACCTACCCGCCAGATGTAACAGCACAAAAGCAATCTCTATCTTTATTAGTTCAGTTCCAACACCCCAAGACTCAACATGGTTGTCGTTGCTGTAGCTGGAGGCACTGGCGGCATTGGCGGCGCCATCGTTGACACACTGCGTCCAAACCCTCAACATAAGACGATCATTTTAACACGCAAGGTGAGAAGTCCATCGATAACTACTAACGAAGCCCGAAAGAAGGACAGTCATCTAACAACATCAAGATCCCAAATACGCCTCGAGGTTCCGATACCTTTATCACTCTCGATTACAGTGATGTCGACTCAATGGCAAAGGTCCTTGACGACAACAAGGTCCACACCGTCATCTCAGCCCTCCGCGTCTTTGATCCAGCTTCCTCTGAGGCTGAGAGCAACCTTGTCAAGGCGACGTCCAAAGCTGACACCCCCAAGCGCTTCGTCGCTAGCGCCTGGGGCATCGCATATGCCGACACGTACGCTATCACCCCCATGGGTTCTTGTACAATCATGTTGACATAGGCTAGAACACCGGTCGGCCAAGCCCGAGGACGCACTTTAGTTGAGTTGCGCACGACGGATCTCGAATGGACACGTTTCGATAATGGCTTCTTCATTGACTACTACGGTCCGCCGTCGTTGAAATCTTACATGAAGAGGGTTGCTTGGGCTATCGACACCGTGCACAAGAAGGCCGGCATTCCCGGGACGGGAAATGAACCAATGACGTTTACGTATACCTTTGACGTCGCCAAGTTTGTGGTTGGGGCTTTGGACCTGCCAAAATGGGAGGAGTTAATGTATTGTTATGGAGAAAAGACAACCTGGAATAAGGTCCTCAAACAAGCGGAGGAGGCTACAGGTAAGACAACGATCCAAAGGCCATCGGTTCTTCATGTCTCTTTTAGCCTTTTTCAAAGCTGACAAAAGGATAGGTTGCGAGTTTGATGTCTCATATGATCCTCCCGAGAAGCTGGGGAAGGGAGAAGTTACTGAACTCCCTTTCAATGAGGACGCGGCCGATCTCCCTCAGACGGTGCTGGAAGGCCTCATGTCCCTCTGGGGCCTCTATGTACTGGAGGGCAAGTACGATATGCCGACGGAAATGTCCCTGAACAAGGTCTTCCCAGATATCCAGCCTTTGAAGGTAGAGGATGTACTGGGAATGTGGCGATAATACTCTGAATCTTATATCTATGCTGCTGCTGTTGGGTGTGAGCTATGTTTGTGGAGATGTATAGCAGTTGGTTATGTATAGCGCAGGGGATTGAACAATTTCAAGCTACAGTCGCGTAAGAATGTTGTTATTGAGTAATGTTTCAGTGCATTTATTAGATAGGTAGATCAAAGCCTTCAGTCTCATCAGGATCTGCAGCCGTCTAGCCCCTCTATAGTCACCAGATCCCAATCGATATTCGCTCTGTGTTGTTCCTTGATTCTGTTATTACGCTGGATACAATAATTGCACAAGTGCGAATGAG
This sequence comes from Fusarium sp. 190-020-2, assembly GCA_014884825.1. NCBI lineage: Eukaryota > Fungi > Ascomycota > Sordariomycetes > Hypocreales > Nectriaceae > Fusarium > Fusarium sp. 190-020-2. The sequence goes on from JACTAS010000083.1 coordinate 3,746, forward strand.
GTTTGCTGCTCAAGTTCAACCTGCGAGGTACAAAGACCCCTAAACAAATTCATCTCGAGCATAGGGTATGCTGCTTTGTAATCTTGCTAACGTAGTCTTCAGTTTGACAATACCCAAATTAGATGATGAGACCGGGTGTATTATTACTACAGGTACGATCATTCCTCAACAGTCCATCCAGCGCGAGTTCTCCGGCCTTGTTGCTTTCTTCGTTCTCTTACAGCCTGACAAATCGATGATTGCGGACCGTGATTCTCGCCACGTTGGGCATATTGAGGAGGATATCATCAATGACATGTCGAATCAAGAGTTCAAACTTTGTAGTAGAGTCTTGGTGAGTATCAGATGGCATCCTCAAGGTGATGATACTGGTGGTATGGCCGTTGTCATAACGACGAAAGAGCCCATTGAGAAGTGCGGTTGTTCTCAAAATGATCTGATTTGAGTGGGGGCGATATGAGATCGAAGCCGTCGGTACCGGATTTGGAGCGTTGGTGAAGTTTTGTTGCTCCTTGCTCATTGTTTGCCATGATGATGTTGATGATAAATGAGTGGCTGGCGTAGGTAGGTTTACGAGATTTGAATACAATAGCGTTTGCGTTTCGGGGTTGTTGCTTTTCTGCTGGTTTCTAAATTGCAATTAACGCCTAGAGCTATCGTAATGTCCCCGCTTTATCTCTCCTGCGGCTGAGCTTACTTCCAAGATGTGAGCAGGTGATCCTTGAAGGTATCTTGCTAAACTCCGAGGATAAAGATGCCCTTCGAGGTGGAGACAGAGTGGGTTTACGGCTTCATATAGTTAGACTACTCTACAGACTACCGTGGGCCAAATAACACCATCCTCTTTTAGGAAATCGCGCGGCTTCATTTTTGGGTGCGTTATGTAACTTGGGATACTTTAGTACCTCACTTGATCCATTACCAGTTCTTAGCCGAACCACAACTCCTGACCAGAGGATTTTCCACCATCCACCATCGCTCGAGGTATCCAACCATGGTAAGGATCGGGAGCTGTTGGACATGCCGTCTCCGGCGCAAGAAGTGCGACCAGGGGCAGCCAGCTTGCCAAACATGCTCGGCACTAAACATCCCGTGCCACTACAGCGCGGACCGGCCGGACTGGATGGATGGCGGCGAGAAGCAAGACGAGATGACGCGGCGCTTCAAGGCACAGGTGAAGCAGGGCAAAGAGCGGCAGCGAGACAGGGACTACGTCCAGGTTCTCAGCATCGGGGGTCCCTTGCCAGATGCAGCCACCGAGGCCGATTTGGCGCCGGCAGGGACCATAGCGAGATGCAGTGGAAATTCAAATTCAGAGCACCATGAGAACCTCGTATGGGAGTTTGACGGGATACCAGCCGTCGACGCTTTCAAGGAACTAGACGTGGACTTTACCATGCTCTACATGGATCAGGTGTTCCCCTTTCTATTTCCCTTCTACGCTCCTCCTATGATACAAGGCGGACGAGCCTGGGTGCTGGATATACTGCGCCACAACAAGACGATGTTCCATGCGGTCATGAGCCTCAGCACCTTCTTCTTCACCCTCATCTTGTCAAGCGAGGACGTCTACGATTACCAAGTATGCAGGCTGAACATCTGGACCCAGCTTGAGGGGTACGCAAATGCTGCCATCAAGAGCTTGCAGACGGAGGTACTGGCCATGAACCAGCTGGCATACACGACATTGCTGCAGCGGTCCCGCGCCATGGAGAGCATCACACAGCTAATGGTTCTCGAAATGGTCATGGCAAAAACAAACGAATCGAGTATGCATCTGGCCGCTGCTACCTCTCTGTTTGAAGATATTCTCGAGACCAGCAAGGTGGACGGCAGAATCGACATTAGAAGGGTCATGGCCGAGCTAGAGAGACCGTCATGGGCACCTCTCACCAGCCAACGCTCCGTCTGGAACACCGAACAAGCCGCTCTCCGCTTCTTCTTTGCCATATTGCTATGGGCAGACATTGTCTCATCTACCTCCCTACAAACAGCCCCTCGCCTACGGGAGTACTACCCCAACCTGATATGCCACGACTACGGCGGTGTTACTACAGAACCTCTCCTGCGGATGGAGGAATACGTGGGCTGTGAGGGCTGGGCACTAATTGCCATTGCCGAGACGGCGGCACTCGACGTTTGGAAAAGGGAGGAACAAATAAACGGCACATTAAACGGTGAGGCCCTCGCCAAGCGGGGAGCCCAGATCGACAGGGTACTTCAAGACGGCCTAAGAGGACTTGAGGAGCGATGCAGAAATCGGGAGAGGCAACCTCGCCGCATCCTGCAGGGCTTCTATCGATCCAGCGATGCAAACCAAGCCGCCAAGCAAGCCGCAGCGACCCGCATCTGGGCACACGCTGCGCGAATATACCTCGCGGTAGTGATGCGCGGGTGGCAGCCAGACCACCGCGAGAGTGCAGGTGAGGTGCTACGCCTGCTCCAACAGCACGATGACCCTGCGATCTTGCGCAGCTCCGTGTGGCCATTCTGCGTGGCCGGGTGTGTCGCCGACGCAAGCCAGGAGAACGGGTTTAGGGATCTGGTGGCGCCTTCCGGGTCATTACAGTCTTTTGGCCGGGTGGGAGAGTCACTCGGGATTCTAGAGCGTGTTTGGAGCAGACGAGGAGAGTTAAGTGTGGAGTGGAATTTGACTGCCTGCTTTAGCATAATGGGTGCTCCTGTCCTGTTACTATAAGGCCCGCTCAGCCCTAGCCTCTAGATCTTGTCAGTCTTCTCTCATACATACACCCGTCGTGTAAAGGAGACTTGTCACTGTTGTTTTATATGAGATGGTAGTAGTGCGGTTGTTGCAGGTAATGACTGTAGCAGATATTTAAAGCCATAAGAATTTAATTTTGATACCTATAGAGGATCACCTACATACACGCATAGATAACGCTAAAAGAGCTTTATGGGCTTGCAGATAACAAGCATACCCCAATTTATCATTATTTATCAAGGTTACTAAAGTTAGCTTTATAAATAATAATACCAGCAATGCAGCGTAAAGTGATGCCTAAAGTAGTCCTGTACCTACTGCTACTAGCAATTAGAGATCAGTGGATGAAATGGTTGTAGAGTCTGATAATAAATCTATGATAAATCCATAAATCTAAACTCTTAATCGTTTCTCGTGGAGCTATTAGCCAGTTCCTTATTACAACGCCTACAAAGCAAGTAAAGCCAAATATTAAACCTCAGGAAGACTTGTAGGTGTCACTACCTGCTCCTCATGCTGTTGCTTGCTCAAAGCCTGAGGAAAAGGCGTCAGCACCGGTGATATATCACCCCACCATTTATCACCATAGCGCTTATACCAATCAATCGTTTTCTTCAAACCCTCATCAAAACTCGTCTGCTGCGTCCAACCAAGCATTTTGAGCTTAGTAGCATCAACGGCGTATCTTTGATCGTTGAAAGGACGGTCGTGGGTATATTTTACCCAGCGCTGGAATTCGCTCGTGTCTTTGACATCGATGCCCATCTCGGCAAGAATTATATGGCAGAGCTCAAGGTTGGAGATCTCGTCGCTAGAGCCAATGTTGTAGATTTGACCGATTTCGCCTTTGTGGAGAATGGTGTCGAAGGCGTCGGCGGCATCTCCTGCGAATAGACAGGGACGAGTTGGACTCCCGTCTCCATGGAGAATCACGGGCTGGCCCCGGTGAAGTAGTGAGATGAACTTGGGGATGATTTCTACAGCCAACATTGGAGTCAATGCGACAAAACGGTGGGAGGAGTACTTACTCTCTGGGTACTGATGCGGACCATAGACATTATTACTTCGGACAATAATAACAGGAAGTTTGAAGCTCTTTTGATACGAACTCACCAGCATCTCTGCGGCTGCTTTGCTCGCGGCGTACGGATTGGTCGGTGATAGAATACTCGCCTCAGGAAGATCATCATTCCCGTGAGCTACCTCTCCATAAACCTCGTCCGTTGAAATATGAATAAACCGCTTAATACCGACCTTTTTCGCACTCTCAAGAAGGACATGCGTGCCGTAAACATTAGTTTCAGTGAAACTATATGAATTGCCGAAACTGAGATCGACGTGCGTTTGCGCTGCAAAATGAAAGATAGTGTCGATATTGTAGCGACTCAGACAGTCTATAACTTCGCTTGGGCTTGTGATATCGCCCTGGTAGAAAGTGAAGTTGGGTTTCTCGCGTAAGGCACGCGTGTTGTTGAGCGAGGAGCAGTAGTCTAGCTTGTCGAATGATATGACGTTGTAGATGCCGGGATAGGTGAGGACGAGGTGACGAACGAGCCATGAAGCACTGTTATCTTGTTAGACTCTGGCTATTTCTTCTGGGGGTTACTCACATGAAGCCTTCGCCACCTGTGATCATAATATTTTTGACATCTTGCTGTGGTTCGAATTTGGTGCTGCCCGTTAGAATGGGCGCGTTCTGCCAGATATCCCGTTCGGGAAGAAAGCTGTAGCCCATTATTGACGTTGCTGAAATGAGTATCTGGTCGGCGAAACCTTGCGTCAAAAGAGGTTTACAGAGGTGCTGAGGCTTATCAAGTCCTCATGCTTTATTAAAACAAATTAAAAGCTGTCTGTCTCTTTCATTGCATACAGGGTGAGTTTCACTCCCGTATTTCCGTGTAATTCCCTGTCCCTGTCCCATCAGTAGATATCCCCAAACTCTATTTCGCCCTTTATCCCCTTATCCCTTTGTGGCGGATTCACAACGGAAGTAACTCATCTTAGTTAGCTCGACGGCTGACTTTATAGTGCCAATTTTAGCTATATCTCGAAACTCCATCTTTCCCTGTATCATGTTGATCCATCAACTTGTCCGAGGCGGAACCAGTTTGCTGAATCTCAGTTTCCGAAGCTTTTTCAAGCCCAATAACATTCCTACTTTACTTGATATAAATTTACCGCGATATGGATAAATTGTACGTACTCCAAATTGTCTTTCAGCTTTCCTCATCACCAACTTTCCCCAGCAGCCAAGTGCTCAGTTCATTACTGTCCTTCATTCTGCCTCCTTGAACTTTCTACATTTTCTATCTCCCTGTACTACACGTCTTCAAAATGCCTGTAATCAGCACAAACGGCGTGCATGCTCCTGCACCCAACCGTTTCCTCATCTGGGGCGGCAATGGCTGGATCGCCGGCCTTCTCAAATCCCTCCTCCAACACCAAGGCAAAGAAGTCTTTACCACAACAGTCCGCATGGAAGATCGCTCCAGCGTCGCCAAAGAGCTCGAAGCCATTAAACCTACACATGTTCTCAATGCTGCCGGCTGTACCGGCCGACCTAACGTCGATTGGTGCGAGGATAACAAGGCGCAGACCGTCCGCTCCAATGTAACCGGGACTCTGACTCTAGCATATGAGTGTTGTCAAAGAGGCATTCACTGTACTGTCTTTGCAACTGGGTGCATTTATCAGTACGATGATGGGCATCCTGTTGGGGGGCTGGGTTTAAAGAGACTGGGAGCTTCTACTCTATGACCAAAGCCCATGTTGAACCTGTGAGTGTTCATTTCCTCTGTAGTATCTGTTGCGTGTCTAATACCAGTGTTTCACAGATCTTGGCTAGCTTTGACGACCTCTTGATCCTCCGCCTTCGCATGCCAGTCAGCGATGATCTCAACCCACGAAACTTCGTCACCAAGATATCCAAGTACGAATTCGTCGTCGACATTCCCAATAGCAACACCATCCTTCATGATCTCCTCCCTGCATCAATAATCCTCGCTGAGAACAAAGATACTGGGGTTTACAACTTTACAAACCCCGGCGCTATCTCACAAAATGAGGTGCTTGCCCTTTTCAAAGAGATTATACGACCTCGGTTCACATGGAAGAACTTTATCATCGAGGAGCAGGCCAGGGTGATCAAGGCTGGAAGGAGTAACTGTCAGCTGGATACTACTAAGCTGGTGAAGAAGATGAAGGGTTATGGATATGAGATACCTGAGGTGCAGGAGGCCTACCGGCAGTGTTTTGAGAGGATGAAGGCTGCGGGGATCCAGTAGTTGTCAATGCTGATCGAGAGTCTCTTATTACTTTCTACAATCCGGCTGTCAATATTCGTCAATAGATAGACTCTCCATTTATATTCATGGTGTTCTTCTCATTTGCACATACGTTGTATCTCAAATTGTTCACCTCTGCTTATATAAGGCGTTTCAGTTCCCTCAGTGAGGTATGTTCAAGCGAACACGTCAAAGGTAACACATTATCATTCTAACAATGCTAGTTACTTGCTTTCAAACTTCACTTCCCATCAAGATCTACCAATCCTTCGCACAATCCCCCGGAACAAACGGAGCCCAATCCATCTCCAGCACCATCTTGGCCTCCGGACAATAAGAGTAAATATGCTCCCGTTTCTTCTTCGTCCCCCATATACGACCATGAATCCATCCTGTTCCACCAATATGATACCCCATAGGCTCATAAAACCCATCCCTCCAATCATCAATGCCTTTCACCCACTGATCCGGACGTCCTGGCTGCTCCATCTGCTCCAGCATGTTTACATGCTCACACTCCTCGTTGTCATAGTCACCATCGCGTTTCGGCTCGGGTACTATCTCCCCGGGCCCGCCGTTCATCTCACCTGAGAAAAGCTGAGATACAGACCCGTTGGCGACACGGCCATCGACGTGATGTCCAAGGCGCGTTGAGAGCCATACATCCTCGGGATCGCTGTCGTTGGCGCGCAGTTGGTTCTGTATTCTGATAAAAACAATTAAATCTTTACTCCTTGTTTTTTTAATTATTCGGTGGAATACAGTGTTGATAATTATTGCATTTTGTTCTTGATTGACTTGAGCCTATGAGCGGTGGCTGAGCTGGAGTTGAACCGACGCTGGATCACTCACATTTAAGTTGAACCGATGTTGACCCGGGCATCTTTTGGTTGCCGCGTCAACCATGGCCAAGCATCACCAACTGACTCCACTCTTGACGCTGCTTCAAACCCACTCCAGCGACTCTTGTTATGATCTCACTTTCTCTCCCGCATGCATCATGACCAGCATCAATCAACGCATTCTTTTTTGGCTCGACGGCGTCCTTCCTCATTTCCCTCCTCCCGCGCAACCCATCTCCAAGAAGCGCTCCCTCTCTGAGCCCGACCATCCTCTCACGCCGCCTCACTCACCGGAGTCTGGCCCAGAGGACATGTCGCCCGTCACTACTATCACCAAGAAGCGCAAGGTGCTCGATGATGTTCCCTCGCTCACCCGTCCTGATCAAGTCGAGGATGATGATGAGGAGAATGAGCAGACACCGAGAGCTGAGCCTTCGCAGTCTGATGATCGCGCTTCGCAACGCACCGGCGGTACTGGCGCATCTGGCACCTCTTCTCCTACCAAGGCTTTGCGGTCTCTCAAGTATCAAGAAGACGGGCTTGATCACATGAAACTCGACGTGTCGGACGACAAGCTTCCAACATCTTTGGTGGAGCTGGCGAATGACATGCAAGAGATTGGGAATGGAGGAGGTGTTGTTCCCGAGTATCTCAATGTTGGTTTAATCATCTCAGCTCATAGCTTTGCTTACTGACGCATGACAGGATGAGATCAAGGACCTCTGCAAAATGACAACCGCCTATGGTAGTTTCAAGCCTTACAGATTTGACGAGGAGGAAAAGCGATTCCCGAAGACTTCGCATCGACGACTCAAGCTTGGTGACGTCCTCCAGGTTGTCAGTGATGCTCGAGACTGCGACGAATATCAAGCGGATGAGACTCATTGGAACAACCATGTTCACACCTCTCTGCTCAACGTCATCTTCCGTGGAACCAACCCATGTCCAACACTGCTTGATGGGTTCAAATCTTGGTACCTTCCTCCCCTTCATCTCCTTTCAACCTTGGCTAACATTGAACAACAGTACCTGCGCCTCCATCCTCGCCGAGTACAAGATCAACGCCACCACCGGAAAGAAAGTCGACTACGCCTGCTACATCAACCCCGAGAAGGACAAGCACCTCCCCAACGCCACTGAGCTCATCGACAAGATCTGCGCCAGTGCCACAGACAACAGCGTCAACCATACCAGCTTCCAACGCCTCCTCGACCGACCCATCTCATTCAGCATCGAAACCAAGCGAGGCGCGCAGACCGCGCAAAAGGCGGAACTTCAAATGGGTGTATAGCATGCGGCCCAGTGGAAGCACCTGAAGTGTCTTGCTGGCAACGGCTTGGCGCACTTGCCTTTTATCCCCGGGATCATTGTCCGAGGACACGTTTAGGAATTCGTGGCCTCTGCCTTTGTTGATGGCAAGACTGTGTGTATCTCGATCACGTTGTGTTTTGTGTGTATCTGACCAAGCATTGCTGTAACCTGTAGTTGGATCAGAACTTGAGCCGTTGAATAGCAGATTGATTGGAGCATACAAACATGAGAGGGCAGTGTCCCAACTGTGATCCCTGATGAATCGTCCAAAGCCAACTTACACGGCTGATCATCCTCATATCAGGTGCCTGTTTCAAAAGTAATGGCGCTCTTGTACTAGTTGCATAGTGTTCTTTAGTGTTCTTTGGCTGTCTGATTATCAGCTCATTCAACCAACAACAAACTCCTGGAGAAAGAGTATTCTCTTTTCCTCTACATATTATCCTAATACCTACTAATCCCTCATGTTCATTAGCCCTAGATGCATCAACAGTACTGCCTCAGCAAATGTATTCCACAATGAGAAAGCTATTCCAAAGATCCTTCACCTCCAGCATATTGGCTGTTTTACAAAAGATTACAACACTCTTGTACCAGAGCACTCTTAAAGCCGCTGATAAGGGCTCTTGCCACAAATTAAGCAACTGAATGATATGAAGCTAACAAAAACGCCCACTTTGCATAACGGGAGTATGCAAAAAAATGCTATGTGAGCTAAATGGGTATACGAAGATGTGTCAACCTAGAATCAACCTGGTACCTTTTGGTAGTGCATTATCTTAATATTTACTACAACTTAAGTCTAGTCTTTTAATTTCACTGAATTATTAGTTTCTTCAAGATATACCGCCTACTCAACTGTCTATTACCACCCCCTCTCTATATCTATGAGTTCATCCTCGGCAACGGTCTTTAATGCAGCTTCAGGGTACTCGCCATACTGTCCAATTTCTCCATCGGCTTCTCGCCTCCATGGGCTGTTCCTTCGTATGTCATAGCCAACAAACTACAACTATCGGCCTCCTTCTCATCTTCCTCACACCTATACATCTGAGCGTCTTGTCTCGTGAACCTAGGCCTGATCTCACGATTGCGAGCCGGGGTTCGAGGACTTTGTATCCGAGTCTGTTCCGTTAGGGCACTCTGACGGATGAGATTGGGTCTTCGGGCTCGAGGTTGATGTGTTTCAGAGTCACTTGACTGCTGATGTTTATTAGTTGTCTTGTCCTTTTTATTCATCTCAACATGAAAAACTTGCTCTGACGCCAGAGGCACCTCGACCGAACCGCCTCTCAAGTCTTTTCGTTCTAGGACCCAGGTTCTGTCCGTTACTTTCGACTTCGCAGTTCTGTACTGTTCGATGATGGCATCTTTCTCTGCCAGTCTCTTCTTCAGTTCCTCATGATCGGGTGTCAACTGTAGAATATGAGCCTCGAGCTCCTCAATATGAACCTGGTTCTCTGCTAGCTTCTCCTTCAAGGCTCTACAATCCTCTTCGAGGGTGATGCATTGGTTAATTCCTTGGCGGATGAGCTCGGAATTCCTCTTTGCCCTTTTCTTGTTGAGGTCTGACATTGCAATCTGTGATACTGTTAGTAGTATGAATGCGGCTAAAGCGTTTGTACCTTTTCCTCAATGGCTTGTATTGGATTGGGCTTTTTCTTTGATGTCAAGAGCTTTCCTACTTCTGAAGACTGTTGTTGTTGGGTTGGGTTGATGAATTGATAAATCGTCGTGTTGATATATTGCCGCTGGGAATGGATGCAACCGTGGAGCAGAGTCAGTGATATATTTATACCTTTAGATTTGCACAAAATGTTACTGTGAAATAGTAAAGGTCTTGTTTCTTATACTCATGTTTTATCTTCGAATTCCAGCATACCATCGGTGTTCAAGAACATCACTGTTCGGTGGTGTATTTTCTTTTGAAGAAGACAGCTTGTTCTTTGTTCCTTACACACTGTAGTCGCAATTGGGTATTCTCCTTCGCAGTTCACTGTTCATTATCGGCTTGTCCATTGTGTGTTCATTTTCACAGAAAGTGGTTGAAACACAAAAGGGACACGTGCATTATACACCTCTTTGTAAATTTAGGCATCTTAAAGCGGAACGAGACTAATGGCCAACTGAAAATCACATCATTTTCTATTTCTTTTGTCGAGAAAAACTGAACAAGCTGTGACTGAAGTATGGGCCCAGCGCAGGTCCAGCTTCCGCATGTGAGCTCTTTGAGAGAGCGATCAAGGACCAATGAAGAGCTTAACTGAAAAGAAAATCCATGGCGAAAGCGCAGGAAATCAGGGCGATAATGAGCTTGCTTTTGCAAACATCCAACACCAAAGCGCCCTGCAATATCCCCACTGTCATCATTGCCAAGACTGACGGGTAAAAGTTGCGTTCAGCGGCTGAGTGCCGTAGGACTAGTCCCTTCGCTTAGCCCTACTAACAGGGCCTGTCCCTGCCATTTCCCCAGCTGAACGGTTGTACATCAGAGTGACATGCTATGAATAGGGTCACTATGAGATACGAAGTACTCCTAGGTAGAGCAGAGAACAAGCCACTTGCGTTTCAGTCCGGGACACAACTCCATATCCCCGGTTGTGATAAACGCCTTCAAATTTTGACGCTTGAGATTGTGTGACACCTCAAGAATAGGGGATAGTGAGCAATCTAATTACCTGTTGGCTCACGCACTCAGCTGCCAGATCGATATCTGATAAAGACGGCTTGAGGTATGTTTCGCGACAACGCTGAAAGCCGCCTCATGATCCTTTTCATTTATGGCCGTATTGCAAACCGGGAAAGAAAGGCAATGAAAAGCCTCAATCTAGCAGCGAGGTTCTTTGTCTCTTCCTGGTGGTTTGTGCCAAGAACACATCGCAACTCCCTGCAGTCCATCAACAAAGGTGCCAAGGCTTGATCCGTTGAGATGGAACTCTCAGACAGAGCAAATCTCCCTGCACCTGCCACTCGCTAGTCCTGCTTGCCCGATTATAAGTGTACACCTGCCGTGATTTCACGCGCGTGCCGTCCCCTAGCTTTATTTACCGTTTTTCATTACCTGTGCGCGCCAAACAGTCCTTACCGCAAGGTATACACCCACACATTACGTGACCTATAGCCCCGACTTCTGTCCTTGCCAGAAAGGGGACAGAAAGAGCAGAAGAGCGACAGGGGCAAGACAACCTTTTCACCCGCCAGATGCGAGAAGCATTGAAACTAGCGATTTCGCACACTACTTGAGTTTCTGGCTTGACGAGTGCTAGGTCCTCTCGCTCCTATTCGTTAATCAGCCGAGACTTTTGATGCTCGACATGTGAGCGGACCTATGTGTCTTGGCGGTAGGTCTGGTGTCGATTACAGAGCACCTAGATGTTTTTAGACACCACAGTAAGGATGTGAAGTGGCTTGGTCGCTCGATATATCACATTCGTGACAGGTGGACGGCACAGCCTAGAGACAAGAGAAGAGGAAACAGTACATGTCGTCTTTCCGCTTGCTTGACTTGATTTTTGAAGGGCATTGCAGGCTCCCCACTTTCAACCTGTTCCGACCTTCTTCCTCTCATTCTCATTCTCGGCCCCGGCCCCGGCTTTAACAGGCGGAAAGACAAGCTGCTTGGAGCAGGAGATTCATTTTCATATTTCTACAAACCAGTCGCTGCATCTTTGAAATCTTGTCCCGCGCTCGGCTCAGTCATCATGTCGGATTCAGACACCGAGATGCCTTCATACCCCGAAACTCCACCAACCATCGCACAAACCCACCCAGACTCCCCCAAAGCTCCACCCGCACCCAACAACGACACTTCTTCTCCCACCTCAAGAATCGGCAAACCTCTCAAAAAGCGTCCCAGCCGCGCTCGCCCTCAACGTCACCGAGCTGCCTCTTCATCCTCCCTCTCCCTCGGCGGACGCTTCGCCACACCTCCTCGTCACACCGGCCATCACGTCTCTCAAGCTGTCACTCCAAGCAGAATCCAACGACGTCGCCCAGCTGTCAGTGGTCATCAGCGAGCGGAGAGTTTTGAGCACTATTTATCATCTACTCGACGCCTTACGCGGCGTAATCCAAGCAATGATGACATTACCATGCTAGCATTTGCGAATGGCTTGCTTCCATTCAGCGGAGAATCAATGGCGCCGACTTCTGGAAGCTTATTGGAGGAATCGCCTCTGCTGCGACGTCGTCAGACCGTGGAACGGCTGGAGCAGCGTGTTGAGGATCTCCAGATTGCACCGCAGGGAGAAGCTGGTGGCTCGCGAAACTCAAACTCTCATCCTTCGTCGCTAGCTTCTCGCAGCGTCTTGTCGTCTTCTCAGGTCAACCCTTGGTATCCTCGACGTGAAGATCTCGACGATACACCAATTATCTCATTGGCTGGTGGATCTGATAGCTGACTAGGACTTCCTATTCTCCTTGACAATCCCTGTGCGTCGCATGTCAGATGTCGAACGCGAAAATACGTTGAGCACAACGATCAGGTGCGGGATTGGAACTGGTGCATCAAAATGGGGGACGTGGTTTGCAGGTTAAAAAATGAAGATTTTGGGGAAATTCCACGACTCACTGAGTCATGCTCACTGTCATTACCGAAAATATTGCTGTAGGAGTTATAATAGCCAATTAATATGTATTAGTATTCTTGGACCTTTCATGGCTCAATTCAACTGTGTGATAACAAATCGTCTGATCTGACACGTATGCTTTGCAAAACTACAGGGTAAGTTGATTTGTTGCCACCAGCACATTTGTGTCTCAACTCAAACAACGAATATGAAAACATTAACACACTTTGGGCATATAAGTAAGTCCATGAATGACTCTTTGCACTTTTCGCATAATTATTCAAGGTTTGCAAGTAAAAGGCTCTCAATTGAGGCTTCCTCCCTGGAACCGCAACAGAGCAACAGATCCCGCAAGCTTGGTTGGAGGATCTCACACGTCGTGACCTTTAATCTCACACAATCTTTCTTTCTCATCACCTTGACTTATCACTTGCATAATTCCCACTTACCCCAATCATTTTACTGTCGGAGAAATCAGATTCTCATATTGCGATCACTGCCAACGCTGCCATTTACCTGCAGCAGCATCATCGCTTAGAGAGATCCGGCGATCTCGCTTTAGATAAGGGAAATCGTGCCAAGATAAGCATGGTCAGGCTAACTCGGACCATAGGTTTCCCGAAACCTTCCATCAGATCCTGAATCTTGTCCTTGACCTCTCTGCCTTTCCTCTTGTGATCCAGGACTCCCAATATTTTAACAACCATTGGCCCTTGCGACTGTCAGTCATAAAGATCAACTCTGTATCGCATTGAACATAGCGAACGGTATGTTTGGTTACGATTTTAGTTATGAATCAAGACCTGCATTGTTGTTATCCGTGAGCCTTGCCTCTAGACCATCTCTCTTATGCCCGTCATTCTTCCTAGTTGCCAATGTCTTGGGCCCGACTAAGCCAGAAACTTGGCCTCTCCAGATATCACTTTCTCTTTGAAACGAAGGTCAGGAAGTGGATACATATGAGGAACGTGTTGGATTGTTCAAGAAGACAGTAGCCAGCTATTGCAAGCCATTCAAGTATTTAACAAAGTGAGTTAGGGAAGATACAATGACACCTTTAGCTGATCAGCCCAATCACATCTCATACATAAGGTAGCTAACAATTTGGTTAGTTTGCCACCTAGAAGGGAATCCAACCCTAGCATATTTATAATGGCAGAGTCACCATGGCCGGCGATGCTGCACATCCAACAATCCATCATAAGTGGTTATCCATGTTATCCAGACTAGGCACACCTAATCAATTTTATCACCATACCTAAGCTCTTAATAATGCACTTGAGACGCCAGAAAGTATATCCGTGCCATTACTAATGCCGTGAAATGTGAACCAGGCCTGGCATCGGCCATACGATGTAGATACCACCACTTATAGATGGATACATCTAGGCGGGAACGAATGAGCCGCGAATCTCTTAAAATGCGCTAAAGCTCCATTCTGATTAAAAAATAAGGTTCAAGTCTTTTGTCAGATGAGGTATAAGTCGCAAGCATACAAACCAATCCAAGGTCGGCCCGTTGATTATACAGGTTGGTTGTCTGTTGGTGTGTTCTAAACGAGAGGACATACCTTTCTGGAAATTCATTTGCACTGTTTAGAGGTAGTATTGTTGCAAAACTCAGCGTCCTCACCAATGAGACCCAACACGCGTATGTAATACAGTTCGAGCTCGAGCACCCTTTTCCTGGTCCGGAATCGGATGTTCTCTTTCCGTGTCGAGCATGACAACATCAAGCTTCTCAAAACGAGCATTGTTTATTATATTGGGAGGTCAATGCTAACTCCCTTGAAGCAAAAGTTATGACATGACGGTCTCAGTCCTGGAAGCCAACAGTCTCGGCAATGATGAGCATGGATATTCGAATTTCCAGAGCATGAATGCCAATCGATGTCACAACAAGGCCTTTGAGAGGTTGCATCAAGATCGGAACACAGTTGCCGGGCATCACTTTTCGTTTTCTCGGGCAAAGACAAGGAAATTTACTTGATTAGCGGATATTATTACCCCGTACCCCGCAATTTTGACCCCATGGGCTCCTGCGAGAGTTAATCAGATATGGGAAATCATACTTAGAGTCCGCTTGATCTGCCAAACAAATCCGGAATAGCTTCAACTGACTGGGTTAGCCTGGCGCCACCCCCGATAATGAAGTGCGTCTGTCAGGCAGGTCTTAACCAGGGTTGGATAGCAGCATGCATCATTGAACTTGGGGAAGTCCGGGGTATCATTGACGGCGACTTATCCGTCTCATTGTTTGGCCTTATCCGCCAGAGGAGAGTTCAACAGAAGCACTGTCGCCCACATAAAGAGAGAGTATGTTGCTTTAAAGTATTATATTAAGTAGAACTGACACGTTAAAACCAAGGTGGATGGAATTGGGAAAAGTGGCCAGCTAGGTGACAAACTACCTTGTGGGGACTCTGTGGTATGTCGCAGGACCCGTCACAGCTGGCAGATGGCAAAACACAGGATAGGATAAGTCGGAGGCTCAGGGACCAACTTGGACTGAGGACGGCGACACAGCGGACATACACATACAGATCTTACAACAATCACCAATACATCGAATCATTTCGAGAAACACTTGCCAATCACAACAAAACGACAAGGCAGGGAACAGCTTCTCGTCTAGCCTTGGAGAAACACATTAGCCCGTTTTGGCCACTCCATGCATTATCCCACGAATGAGATGAGAGCGCACCGACCTTCAAGTGCCGTACTGCCGAGAACTCATAAAATGACAGTACCTCAGAATATTTCCGACGTGGAGAAACAACCATGGTAGCGCGACTTGCATGTTTCTGCGTGCCGTATAGCCAGAAGTGCCGATGCCGATATAGACACGATTGAATGAGTATACCATGGGTTTCGCTATCACTATGTCTGGGACTACGAGGCGGAATTTGAATATTCCTTCAATGAGCTTGGGGAGTTTAATTGCAGTTGGCTGGACTAGATTATAATGTATAAAGACTCAACGTTTATCAGCTCGACTTGGGTTCTGAAATTGAACATCATCAATCACTCTAGTATCCTCTTGTCTTCTGTCTTTCACGAATATCACAATGGTTCGACACATCCCTATTGCCGCTTTGCTGCCAGCCGCCTGGGCTTCGGCTCTGCCTTCAAACTCTGTAAGACAACCAGTTCTTTCTATGCTGATATCACTAACGAAACCAATCGCAGGTCCAGCAACGAGATGCTTGCACTGTTACTAACTACTCCGGCCTTGCTAACGCCGTTGCATCCTGCACAAACATTGTGCTCAACGGGATCAACGTCCCGACCGCCAAGACACTCGATTTGTCCAAGCTCAAGGATGGTGCAACTGTTACCTTTGCGGGCAAGACCGTAAGCTACTACCGTCGTATGCTAGGAGTGCTGAATCTGAATCTGAATCTGATAGACGTTTGCTACTACCGCTGATAACGATTTTAACCCCATTGTTATTGGTGGAAATGGCGTTACTATCACTGGTGCGTCTGGTCATGTCATTGATGGCAACGGTCCGGCATACTGGGATGGCAAAGGATCTAACAACAAAAAAAACCCCAAGTATTTCCACCCAAAACTCTATTGATCACAGAGGCTAGACTAACATAACATAGACCGGATCATTTTATTGTCGTTTCAAAGACTACAAACTCCAAGATCACAAACCTCAACATCCAGAACTGGCCTGTTCACTGCTTCGACATCACCGGTAGCACCCAATTGACCGTTTCAGGCCTCATTCTGGATAACACCCTCGGTGACAAGCCCAACGCGAATAGCGGTGGTTTACCAGCTGCACACAACAGTGACGGTTTCGACATCGCTTCAAGTGACCACGTCACTCTGGACAACATTCACGTTTATAACCAGGATGACTGTGTCGCAGTTACTTCAGGTACAAACATCATCGTTTCCAACATGTACTGCTCTGGTGGCCATGGTCTTAGTATCGGGTCTGTTGGTGGCAAGAGCAACAATGTTGTCAACGGCGTTCAGTTCCTGGATTCACATGTCGTTAACAGTCAGAATGGATGCCGTATCAAGTCCAACTCTGGTACAACCGGCACGGTAAGTCAACACCTGGCTCAGTACATTCCGCAGGAATTAACCTTGAATATCAGATCAACAACGTCACGTTCCAAAACATTGCTCTTTCCAACATTAGCAACTACGGTGTTGATGTCCAGCAGGACTATCTCAACGGCGGCCCTACGGGAAAACCCACAAACGGTGTCAAGATCAGCGGCATCAAGTTCATCAAGGTTACTGGCACGGTGGCTAGCTCTGCTCAAGACTGGTATATTCTTTGTGGTGACGGAAGCTGCTCTGACTTTACCTTCACTGGAAACAGCATTACTGGTGGTGGCAAGGCTAGTAGCTGCAACTATCCTTCTACCACTTGCCCCAGCTCGGGCTAGAGCTGATTTGGTTATCAATCCCTGCCCACCAGGCTCCGAGCCAGTCGAAGAGTCACCTTACTGTTGTCGCGTCGAACTTCTGTGGCATACAGTTGTCAGTGATATAAGGGCTGGGTTCTACAGGAATGATTCTTTAGTGGTTGTTAGGTATATCAGCAATATATTTCATTCATCGCAGCGGGCTAAAGTAGCTGTAACACTAACTACTGTTGTAAAATTACGTGATTCAGGCGCCTTGACTTATAAGAACAAGTCTTTTCTCATTCTACTGGTTGCTGTCTAAGTCCACAAGCGCAATTCCGACATGGGTATTGTCTTCGAGGTTGGAGCAGACCATGCGACTAAATTGCAATTGGAAAGTTACAGTGGATTGCATCTCGTAGCTGATGACTCCTAAACCCATGGAGTTATTCTCAGGCAATGGAACAAGGTCGTTAACTCTCCCACCCCCAGTATCCAGATGGACCCATCGACTCCACAACTCCTCTTGATGATTCGTAAAGCTCCAGCCCAGCGCCATGGAGCATAACCAAGTAAGTACTTGATTCCACCCCAGAAGTTGTACTAGTTACCGGCGGTGACGAGGATAAACTTATTTAGATGTCTTTTGCAGAGTGAAACTGTACAAGTGTTGTGTTTTTTGTCCCATGGCCGGCCGGTGCTTTGAACAATGTGATTACGCATTTTGTCACTTTTACTAGCAGATTGCAAAGGGTGTCAATGGAAGGCTTCCTTGAATTCTTCTCTTCAATGAGTGCCTTGAATCCCTTCTTTGCTGCTTAGTATAGAGACGACTCTCTGACGAGGAGTTTGCAGTTCGTCTGATCTTGACAAATTGAGCGGGAACCCGGTGCCCAAGGTGCAGGAGAATGAATTATCAAGGCTAAAGCTTCCCATCACAAGACCTGCAAAGGCAGAAAGCATGATCCCTCTGGCTCGCCGTCTTCAGCAAGTCAAAGGCCCCCCCTTACCTTGCATAGTTTCACTCGTGGCCCTCGATCACTCTGTGACAGAACGGAGCGAAAGCCATCCTTTTCGTCAGACGCCACGGCCATTCCGTATTGACACAAAGTGCCTCTGCGGCATATATATGAGTTAAATCTTTCGCAACACACGGAGCAGGCTGCCACTTATCAAGCGGGGCTCAGGCGATGACCTCGTGAACTACCACGAACTTCATATGAGAGCGATCCAAGAAACGCATCTCATCTTGGATGATGACATTGTTGAACGGCGGGCTGTAGACCTTGCTGAATGCTTCCTCAAATCTTGCGCAGGGTTGATATATTATCCCTATTATTGCGTTCAAGGGCTTCATAAAGTCATGCTGCGCCACGGGGCTGCAGTACGACGCTGGATACAGCCTTCGGATATCGTCATACTTATGGACATTATCGATAACGAGATCTAGATATGCGTTTTCCGTAGTACTCTATGAACTCGTTTTAATCTAAGCTTGAGCGGCGCCATAGAAAGTAATAATCCCTAAGTACTGCGAAAGATATAGGATTTAGCGCTGGCAAGCTGACCTGGATGCGTAGGCAAGAGATGGAGGAGGGATTGGCAATGGCTGGGACCGCGAGGGTTTCCCTATACTTGATACTGGGGAAAAGTGCAGTGGCCGCTAAACTCTGTTTTGTCTTCTTTACCAAGGCGCGGAAGTGTACCTGTCAGTGGAAAAGCTCGGGACTTGGTTTGGATTTCGACCCGTTCCATCCAGACTATACATTTAATACAGATAGAAAAGATTCAATCCAGCGTACTTAGGTGTAACAAGCCGATCGGCCAATTTGCATCCATAGACAGAAAGGCAAGGAAACAAAGCCAAACCTTCCAGATCATTTAAAAGAAGTATCCATACTGAGTTAACATCGGCCTACCTGAAGGACAGTACCAATATTCCGAGCAGTGTTCCACTTGCCAACGAACTACGTCACTTACTATGTATATATAATTCAGCCAAGCCCTTTAGACATAAATCATTTATCAGTAACGACAGCTAGCAAACAGTAACCCTGCAAAGCGCTCAACTATGGTTTCTTCCAACTTAACCTTTGCCAAACTTACAGGTACTAACACTCTCTTCCTGTCATAGCTATACGCGGATAGAACCCCCGCCATTTCCGTAAACACATTTATTAAAAAGTGCCCTGAAGACAAAAAGCACTTTCTCAACAACTGGGTCAACGACATAAGCCACATCAAGACCCAGCCCGGACTCTTATTGACGCAGCTTAATAGAGCTGTTGGGCCAGATCCTAATGTGTTCGTCAATATTACAGTTTGCGAGCCAACGGCAGCATCTCGCAAAGCCTTGGCTAACCCCAGTTTCAAGAATCATACAACAACCATCTGCGGTTTGAGAACAGTATAACACTAGATGCCGAAGGGTGAGAGAACTGGATGTGTAAGTGGGTTTGTTGAAGCTTAATAGGTCTTTTAGCTGCCGAACGTATCGATGCGTGTCAGGGACTCGACAGAAGAAACTCTTTACTTGCCCGCCAGCATTCGCGAAGGTCATTGTAATTTGCCTGGTTCGGCCCTGAAGCATCGATATCTGCCAGGAAGACCAGTATTGCGGCATGGTAAACATCTGGCGGGACTTAGCACGACGGTCAAGAGGGTTCTTTTGTTCCGGACATACATTAAAAGCTCTTTTTAAGCATTATTCATATTGCCAATCGGGGTTTATGCAGTCTCAATACATATAGCAAAACATTTCTCATCGATATGGAGCTGAGATTTAGTACGCGAAAACGTCTTGGGCTTATTTACCGGAGATATCTTTACTTGGGCCTTCATTGCTGGCAGAATTGAGCTAAAAATGATGATACAGTAGTAAATGTATGTAGGGAAATCTATCGGCTGTTGTAACAATCCATTGGAAGCAAGAATGGTCAGTCCGTGTCGCATTGCTGAGACTGAGATGGAGAAGGATCAACGTTCACCGCCTGTGAAGATTGCTTCAAGAGCAGCCTTTCTTCAAGGCCTGTGTTAGAGGGAGGGTTGTTTGCCAACGTTTTGGGCCCTACTTGTCCATTTCTTTGGCTTCCAGACAGGCCACAAGATCGTGGAGTGAATGCAGAACCATGGTTGAAATGGCAAGAGGTTTACTCTCATGATTAAAAAAGGGGCCCAAGAGTGGTATATACTGTCTATTCCCAGAGATCTCAGGGAAGCAGTTGCAAGCCTTCTTCCTTGGCTTGGAAGCATCACACTCGGGGCGAAGCCCATTACGTCTGACTTCTTGTATAAGGCATTCCTCGCATGCAAGGTCAATCTTTTATCGCTTCCAAGGAGGGAAAGTCCCGTTTTCTTTATGTGTAACCGTGTCTTGGTCAGTCTGCGACTGAGAGATACCTGATGACGGGGGCTCTGTGGGGGTATCTGGTCATAAGCGTTGAGCGGTGAATGCATTGCTTGTGGCTTACTCTTGCGAGGTCGGATGAAAGGTGTGAACTGTACCGAACAACCCTCCGTTGGTCCAATCGTATCCCTTTCCATTATAGTGACATCCCCTAAGCTTTTCTGCTTATGTTTTCCCGAGAGTGTGCAGACCATACTGAAGTTCTGGAGCATGTGCTTTCAAAAGTGGTCAAGGGATATACCGATTACCAGGGATTAGCTTCTGGCAAAGTACTAAGCCACAGACTACATGGCTGTTAGGTTTTGTCACGGGGAAACTACATTTGTTAGCTTTGCTTGGCCTACAGCTAGCTGGTTAATAGATCCTCTTTATGCCGGCTACACTGTTGGAAAGATAAGTCTGCTTTGACTATTAAAGAAATTTATTTCTCCTGTCTTATTTGCAATTAAAATAAAGTCCCGCCTGACATATTCATTTCCCTCCCCCAAGCATCGCCTTCTCATCTTCTCTCACTGACCACGCCGGCATACATGCCATCACAACTGGGAGGTTTCAGCGTGTTAGACTGTACTTTCATCGTCTTTGGGCTGTTGAGGATCCCATTGGGCTGCGCTTTCAAGATGGTGATATTCACAGTATGGATGACTCTGTTTCTATCAACGCTTCCACTAATACTATCATTGACACGCCTTTTGACTTAGTTCATGACCCCGATGACGCGCTTTCCACCGATGACAATACGGGCTCAACAAAGAACGAATCAACCTTTACCAAGGTCATTAATAACCTCATCATCGAATCACTCCCGCCGCCCTTCTAAGCCTATGTATCCCCTCCACCCCCAAAACTCCCTTCCCCATCCACCGTCCCATCGTCGAACTCGCCAACCTCCAATAAACTCCACCTCGCAAATGGGTCACTACTCAAGGTCTAAGACCAACTGAGGCATCGCGTCCAAGAGCTACAGTCCATTCAAGCAGCTCTCAAGGGCATTCTGCAAATCCGCTACGGCGACGCAGGTATCGCCAAGATTCTTCCCAACATGATATTCCCCATGGATTGGATGGAGGTAGAGGAGTTGAAGAGGGTTTGGTGGGGGAACAATAAGACTGTGAATCTGAGACCTAGGAGTGGACAGAGAAGGGGGGCTTTTGGAGGGGAGTGATGGTGATTTGGTATGCACTGGATAATCTCACGGGTAGACTACAATTTCACTCAGACACTTAGACGACTCTGGCACTCTTATTACAGGGTCTCCTTGATGGATTTGGGGCACAATCTATCTACTTCTATCTACTAAAAAGGAGTCTTTTAAGAATATCCCTAAGGCTAGTCTACACTACCAATATTCTGACCATCCTGACATCTCATCCCAAGAACACCACAAAGTTTCCTAATGCTCAGCAAAGGCCAACCAAGATTCATCAAAATCTTTAGTAAATCCTCAAACCACGCTAATATCCTTATCAAGTCCTCTTCAACTCCTCATAAACTCCTCACAAGAGATGTGGGTCTAGTTAGGCAGCTTGACATCGTAGCCTTGTCGCTTGATGTCATCCAGAAGCCACTGCATAGGCGTGGCGTAAGTGACGTCAACACCGTCGGGATTGTTCTCCTTTTTCAATCCAGCCGTCATGATACCACCGATGCGACCCGTGAGATCGAAGACGCAAGCTCCGGAATCACCGCCTTTTGAGAAGGGGATTTGACTATTCACCCCAATGA
This sequence comes from Fusarium sp. 190-020-2, assembly GCA_014884825.1. Taxonomy (NCBI): domain Eukaryota; kingdom Fungi; phylum Ascomycota; class Sordariomycetes; order Hypocreales; family Nectriaceae; genus Fusarium; species Fusarium sp. 190-020-2. The sequence continues at coordinate 25,979 of JACTAS010000083.1, forward strand.
TACACCATTCATTTGAGACCACGGCACCGGCAGGTCCAGCTCCAGCTCCATCAGGGCGGCGAACGACAGACCGGATGCCGTTGGAAAGCCCAAAGGTGAGCCCGCTCTTACAACCATACTTGATCACAATGAGACCGCTGGCTGCAGTATTCTCCAGTTCGGCCTCGGGTATAATGTGCGGCCCGATCGTAGCTTCTAGCGACGCAGCAACAGGAAGCAGAGTACCTTGGCTCACTGTTCCACTGTACTTGTCGAATGCATCTCGAAGCTGCTGGGTGACAGGTACTTTGTTGGTGAGGTCGCCGAGTCTAGTGGTGAAGCTCTCTTGCGACAGTTCGACAAGCGCCCAGTCTCTAATCCGATCAGAGTAGACTTGGATAGGTGGCGAAAACTCGACTCGACCAAGGGTAAAGCTGCCATAGTCTTGGAGCTGGTCAATACTGGGTTGGCAAGATTCCAACAGGCTTCGCTTCTGCAGAAAGTCCAAGCGCTGGACTTGGAATGCTGGGGTATTGTAACGCGGCAGTGAAGTAAGATGTATACCTGTTTCAATCCCAGATTTCTCGCTGGAGAAACTCGTCACAGTGTCGACAAGTGTCCCTTCTGCGGGCTGGATGACTTGCTTGGTGGTTTTGTCGTTGTCGTCTCCAGACCGATACTCGATAAAATCACTGTCTGTGAAGAGAACATGGCGACACGTGAGTGCGTACGTCTTGTTATCGTTGCCTTGTAGATAGAGACTCTTTGTTCCCTTTTTAGGTCCACGTACACCAATCGACGTTCCGATGTATTCCGAGACATGATGGCCAAACTGGAACTTGACATCGTCAACATCGTTGTTGAAGGGGCCGCATGTGAGGCGTAAGGTTTGCGGGCCAGATGTCGGGCTGTAGGTAGCTGGGCCTTGGTTCGAGGCAGCGGTGCAGACGATGCTTTCTTTCACCTCGACTTCAACGTCGTCGAGGGCTAAGCGGGCGAGGATCTGTTTGCACTCGACGATGGCAGTTTCCGCCTGGTGGAACGAAGTCGAGTTCTCGGATACGGAAATGAGCATGGTGACTGGGCACTCTGGTGCTCGGTCAGCATCTTCGTATGCGCTTTCGTACCCGACGCGCAAGATATCAATGGCGGTCCAGTCGATGTCGCTGAGGGTTCCGATGATCAGCTGCTGAAGGGTTCCTCGTGGGTCATTCCATGGCTGCTGGATCGCGTGTCCTGTAGCGACATCGAGTTTCTTGTTCTCCGGCCATTGGTGAGGGTGAGGCCAGGGCGTGGTGCTGGAGCGGGCGATGAGTTTTGGGCCGCTTGGAAGGCCGCAATAGTACATGTGGCGCTCTCGATCGCTAGGCTCTTGAAGAGACATGGTGATGGGATGAGACGTGGATGAAAAAGGACGCGATGCGGATAAAGGAAGTCGAGATGTCGACGAAAGAGGTTGTGGTTTAGATGAAAAAGGTCGAGGCAGTTTATGGATTAAAGCCGGACTCTCTCTCTGAATATTGCCTACCTAAGGCACATTCTTGCAAGGGAGTTCACGATAGCTAGCCATGGTTATATACTGCCAGCGGGAGTCAGTAGGTGGGGCAGGCAGGGGCCGGTGATTCAGGAACGTGGTAGGTCTGTGATACAGGTACAGGTGGTTGGCTCAGTCGACCGATAGAGTCACTGGCAGAAGAATGAGACTTGGTTGCAAGGAAGCCACTGTTTGTCTGTCCTCCAGTTCTCACTCCGAAGCACTGGATATCCTGACGAACTTAAGGAAGATCCACTGTGAGCTGTGATGTGAGACGTTGAAGGAAGAAAGAGAGCCAGTGTCGGGAAAATATCTGCTGCCTTTAGGCTACTGTCAAGGCAGCAACCCCTTTGAGGGTGAATGTTGATTTGGTCAGACAAAGACATTTACTTGAACAAAGGCACAAAGAAACCATCACCACTGCCTAACCAGATCTGCGATCAATGCCATGTTTTCAACCACTGCCGTTCAGTATCTCTGGACAGGCTGACGCTCATAGTGAATAAAAGTAATCCATATTGAACACACCTTTATCAAGATCGCTTCACTATTCTCGTCGCGTGTTCACCGAAAAGGCTGACAGCGAGGGAAACGAACAGTGTCGTTGCCCCTGGATAAACTTTTATTTCGCAAGCGCCTTATCCTTTTGACAGGCAATTCTACATTAGGAACAGTTCTTTTTATGGAATAACATATAACTAGATTGGCTTGTTGTGCGCTCTGTAATACTTATCGCGAATCTATCGTAAGCCGTCGCTGGACAAATATGTTTCTGTAACCCGATTATGGAGGTTGTCGTCACCTGATCCTCGAAGGCCAGCTTAGAGCGCGACATCTGATGTTCAGTGTTCGCATATCGAGTTCACTGGCCGGATATATGTTGGATCCACGTCACTAAGTATTACAAATAGTAACTAGTAGAACATCCAAGAACTACAAGAACATCAGCATTATTATCTCCATCCCTGAGGACAATTGTGCCTGCAAGCATTGACTAATTCTCAAAGATATCCGCTTGTTTGAAGACCGCCTGACAATCCATACACATGAGTATATCTTGGAACTGCAACAACTGGACCTGGGCGCTCGTAGCATTGAGTTCTCAAGGGACCAAGCTCTATTACGTATGGGATATGAAGGAAGACATCAGTTTTGCTGATCCAAGAACCATTACAGCGCGACCATAGAGACAAAACTGGACAGTCTATCACTACCAATGACAAATACAACACGCTGCAATCAAGAAGCTAGGGGGATTCTTAAGACACAAAGTGACTCGATCAACTCTAAGTTTGACGGTTACTGGCCCACGACAGTGGACCTGCAATTCAACTCTGGTGAAAGAGCATTAACTAGTCAAGTAATAAGATCGATAAAGGGAGTTATATCATTGTAATAATATTGATACTGCCATCGATAGCAATCGCAGATGCAACACTATACTTGGCATGCAGGATACGCTACTGAAAAAGTCGAAAGGTGTCAGTATTCTCAAGTAGCCTGAATACTATCTTGGCTTTATATCTGTTGTCTTGAAGTCCCCTGATATATGTATCTCGAAACCTCCCAAACAAATAAATAAGCCAAAGTTGAACTAACTATATCTGGCTTTGAAAAAGGCAGTACACATCGCTAGTGGGCTCAACTTTGATGCTGACAACACGACAGAAAGTAAAGTAGATGAAAATTGATAAAACTGCTTGATGAATTACGAAGAGATCAAAGACAGCATGCTGAGCCATGTTGCCTCAACCGTCTTGGGCAAAGAGACGAGTACGAAAGGGAGAGACAGATTTCATCATCTGAAAAGGCTTGAACTTACCAAAGTGGTATGTAGGTGGATATCTGCAACTAGAAGCGGAATTCCAGTCTTTTCAATAAAAGGCCACCGTTAGTGTGGAGAGACTCATAACCAGTATGTATACTGATGAACCTGCTGTTCTGGGATAGTATGGAACAATTATGCGAGAAAGTAGCAGCCAATCAGGGACAACACCGAGTGAATAGAGAAGGGAACATATCGGGAGTGGCATCCAAGGCAATTCCAAAATTGAATTAATGATAAATACATAAAATGATGGTAATCGCTGCTGGATGGGCGGCCCTGTTTGAATGGGCTCCCGTGATACTCAACAGAACCCTCCCGATGACAGGAATGTATAATCCAAAGGTAAAAGATAACGGCGGATGCTTGGGCCAGACATGTCAAAGAGGCTTGAAAGACTCAAGTAGAATCAAGAGTCATGATAGCCCGTATCACCGCTTCTGCAGATCCCCTGAGGCAAGAAACGAATGGTACCGGTAACAGTGATCCTTTGGGGAATAGTCAGGTCAAGGTGGACGATCTAGAGTGTCTCATCGCTTTGAAAACCCTACGGTCTTAAACATCCCAACGGGGTCATCTTGGAACTATATGCACGTTCTACACTGGTTATGAAGCGGCTCTCATATAGGTAAATGCTCCACAAGGCTATTTCCCTTGAGACTCGTCCTCTTGTCACAGCCAGCGAGATCTAAGGAAGCCATGACATGCAATAGACGAAAGTAAAGATAGCCACCGCGCCATTCAATCTTTCGAGCCGCGATATCCTTTGGAATTGCAAGTGATGTCCCGCTTGGAAACACGACCTCTCCAAACAGGGATGAATTCTCAAAATCTTATCGATGATGGCTACTACCGCTGGAACTAGGACTATACCATCGTGAAAGATAAGATATTCCCTGTTGCTGCCGCAATTTTGGGCTACATTGATCGCCCAGGGCCGGAAATAGTGTTGGTAGTTATATGGCGCTGTGAGTGGTTATATAGTTTCAGACTGGAACATTCAGTCTGGCAAGAAGTCTTGAAGCCTCTGAGAGAATGGTTTGCTATAGTGGTTGATCTATCAACGAGCGTACTTTGATAAATTCGAGGAAAAGGCTGGTAAAAGTCTCTCCTAGTCTGGAGACTATCAAAGTAGTATTTTATCCTTGGATGAACATCCATGTCTCTCGAGATGGCGCATAACAGCCTCGTTGACTTCGTTCGACTGTCTAGTAAACATTCCGAGGCTACCACCAAACCATGTCAAAAGGTCTCACACCGCAGTACGACTACAAGCTGAGGACACTCAGCACGCTTTGCTCAGTAACTTGATCACTGGGTCTCAAAACAGACTCAGAGGCGCTAATGGAAGGCCCTTGGGGTCAGATCAAGCTGTGCCAGTGCCATGATAAATCGCTGATAAATAACTGATAAATTGTTGGCAAGATTGAGATAAATCTTGTTAATTGGCATGATGACTTATTTGGTACCAGCGCCTCGTGGATGTAGGATGTCTAAACACTAGACAAATCTTATGTACTACCAGGAATGTCTGCGAAATAATGTATGTGGGCAACAGAGGCATCTGGGACAACCCTGTTAATGTGACAATGAAGCAACAGATGTCACAATACAGCGTTCTACGCCGAGCTTCAGTGCTTTACAGAGACTATACACGTTGACTGACTATATCTCTTGGTTAAGTAATGAATTTGTTTACTTATATTTGTCTTCGTTACGGAAGTGCTATCACGCCTACGTGCATGGAGGTTGTTGGAATTAGGAAATGTATTCATTGACGGTCATAGACGTTAGTACGCAAATTAAAGAACTCACTTGGATATATCGTTATCTATTTTATCCATGAGTTGATGGGTTTGATTGTTGATAAACAGTTTGTTGTATACCGGGACCTATGTCCCAGTTGCGGATGAACAACATATCGGAGAATGCCTTTCCGAATTCGGTGATTTTCTGGTCTAACTGCTTGTTTCAAGTTGATTGTGTAAGTTCTCGTGATCAAGGTTGCACAAAGTCCTGAGAAGTGATGTTCAAAGAGAATGTACGTATGCCAGAAGCAGGAACCAATAGCAGCAGTGTAACAATGTATATTCGTATTTGGCAACAAGTTCACGCAATGGTCCATGGTTATCTGTTATGCTGGAGTAAAGCGATAGAACCTATATCAGGAACGGATGGTTTGTTCAGAACATAGTACACAAAGGAAAAGGCTGGGTGTTCCCTACTTGTGCATCTTGTATTGGGTCTTTCACAGTTCAATTACGGCGATTTAAGTAACGTTCAATATTTCTTTGTCCGCAATCCCCTGTTCCATATGATCAATGTTGAGATTCGTCATTGAAAGTTTGGAAGGACAGCCAAGGGTCACAGAACGAACCTTTCCCAACTCGAGACCTGACAAATATAAATATACTGCTCATTGCCAACAACAAAGTCTCTATCATTTCACATCTCCATAATCAACAAGCCTCACAGCTATTCTAACGCACATATCTATCATAAACATACCTTCTACAACATCAACATCTTCCCGCCCTCCCAACACAAACATCATCATGGAATCGCTCCAGAGTAAGCTCGACATCCTTCAATATGGATTTCATGCCCTCGCTAGAGACTTCATGTCACTGGACGTAGATGACTTCATTCAGGTTGTCGATCAACTGATGCAAGACTTGAAGGATGTTGCATATACATTTCTGGACCCGAATCCCGAGTAATTCAAGGACCGAAAGACTGTCAGAGAGTATGTAAAAGTTCTTCAACTAACGAACTTCGACGCGAAGCTCGCACACTCCAAGATCAATCGTGATCTGGAGTTTAAATATCCTCGGAGGTCAACCAAAGACTTTGAGCATCGTTTCAAGATGCTGGAGCTCTACAGTCAGGCTTTTGCTGATACCATGGTTGAGGCTGGAGCTAGTATGAGCGCCTACCCCCCCCCCCCCCCCCCCTAACAGAGATTGTTACAATGTTCGAGAGCGTTGTGCAAGACTATCTCAAGCATCGTCATCGTTGTATTTCTCTGCAGCTGGACCCGCAGGTCAAGAGCAACAAGGAAACTCGAGATACGTTCTCCGACAAGCAATAGGCGCTGAGATATGTATCTCGTCCATTCTCACAGGAGTTCCTTACCAGTTGTCTTCGTGCGTACCGCCAAAGGTTCATCCCTCGCGGGAGGATATTCCTCAAGGTAGGTTGGGATGATGACACCGGGGCGTGAGCGTTAAAAGAAGGACATGAGGAAGACCAACGGGTCGTAGGTTTGCCGTCCTTTGAAGAAGGTGATATTGAGGTTATTGTGATCGAAGTCGAGGAGCTACTCAATCCTCCTTACAAGGCCGAGGAACAGTATGACGAGGGCAATGTCCGTACTCCCCATCCTTGTCTTGAGAAGTGTAAGATTGACTTCTTGGATCGTGAGGAGGGTGTTTTGCATTGGAGTATTGGAGGCATTCTTGCTTGGAGATTCCACGGGGAGGACTCGTGGATGGATCGCCATGGCCATGTCATTGTTGACGATGAGTAGATGTGAATGGGCCAAGTGCTCAGCATTGAGTACATGATGGGCAAAGTGTAAGTTATTTAGGGTTGTTTGGACGTGAACAGACATGGGGAGGAATACATAGATAAGAGGTAAGTAGACTTTTGAATAAGGTGCGGGTTGCATTGATTAAATTTTAGTGGTTGCATTTTCTGTGCAGTATTGGAGCCCAATATTGGTAGGTAGGTACCAGTGGCCATGTCATGACAAAGATTGACCCCGTCAAGCAGCTTATATCCTAATACCTACGAAAGCTTGTCATTTTCATTTACAGGCCAGCCCAATCTATCTAAGCATGTCGAAGAAGGCAATAGAGTAACAATCATTTCAACATCCATATCTCTCGTTGTCGTCGCCGAAAATTTGTCCAATCCCATTCGCTCCAAGCCAAAGCCGTCCAACAGCTCAACATGTCTGAGGCAGAAGCAACCTCAACCCGCCATACTTACAGGCCTATACCCAGAAACAGCAAACAAACCAGGGTCTTAAATACCCAAAAAGTCGATAACAGAGATGACCCTATTGTCTGTAATCTGAGCAAAGTCGATCTTGATGACCGAACAATCACTTACAATGAAGCTTTGGAAGTCTTCAGTGGAGCCCTCATCCCTATCTTGTCCCGGTTTCGAAAAGTATTAACCCGTCGCGTCTTCTGGAACTACTGGAATCTCGACCCGGGAAAAGCTCGCGCCAGTTGGGATACCAAGACGGCCCACGACGTCGCCGCACAAGAACCCTTGCACGACTTCTGCGACAGGCCGTTGGTGACAGGCTGCCTGGGTGGTTCAATTTGGGGAATTATCTTGCCCTCAGCTATATTTAAAGAGAACAGAAAGTCAAAAAAACAATCACACTTGACGACTCCACCTTTATGGTTGACCAGAACATGTATGATGTGATGTACTGCTCAGACTTCAAGCGTCATGTGAACTTTCGACCCGGGCCATAAACGTCTGGATCGATGCTATCTGCATTAACCAGGACGCCTTTCAAGAGAGTGCTGCGGAAGTGACATGTAGTAAGTGACATAACCGAGGCATCTTACTGGCACAGAGTGTGGGTCAGGCAGGAAATCGCCCTCATCTCATTTATTGCCTTCCGGTTTGGCGACATCTACCTCACCCCAAAAGAACTCTTCACCTTTCCTTACGTGTTTGAATTAAACATGGGTCGTCTTAAAAAAGCCAAGCGGGTGAATATGCTGACCCAGAAGAGATCACCAGAGCCAGTCCCAGAACCTATTTATGCGTACTATCCTACGGAGTTTACAGACTGCCTAATATAATCAGCAGCGTGAATAAATAGGTAGTTATTTATCATAGACTGGAGGCTCGTGCGACAGACTGGAGAGACAAGTAATATGGGCTCCTGGCTCTACTAACCCAGGCGATCACGTCGCAGATTGAGTCCAGTTATGAAGAAACGTGGGCGTGGCAGGATAGACTTCACTAGAACTTATCTCCAAGCTGAACAACGGCTCAATATGATGCGCAGATGCTCAGGATGGCGCTCCAGGTCTTCCCAGCTGAGCATTTTATCTGATGCCACCAAAGCCGTATGATGACGGTAGCCCTGCCGGGCTGGTGGGCGTTTCACCTGGTCGGAGTATTTACATGAGTTCATCTACCGATAAAGGTCTTGATTCGCCGTTTTGCTTCTCTGATAATGGTCGCACCCTCCATTGCACAGCTCTCTTGATTCGGTCGGTAGCATTGCTGCAGAATTGAACCGCCCTGGGCTAACACAACCAGGTGATTCCTCTCCGGATTGTTTCTAACACACAAGATTATCCCTGGCTCGAGCCATGATGGGAAATAGCACGTATCGATTCTCAGACAGCCCCTCCATACTAGACATTCCGTTCCTAGGCTAGAGCTAACTTGGATTGCAAGTCATCAATGCGTCCGATTGTCCGCACACACCAGACTATGCCGCGATTATGTCAGACTGGCCTATCCGAGACGCTTCGCGTGCAGTCGACAACCAGGTCCCTTGGGAAACGTGCCTAGCCTCCTGGGGATTATCAGTGCCTTGCGTCAGAGTTTCAAAATCTTCCAGGGACTCACGATCGGTGGCTGCCCTTTTCAGAACTATTCCAACTTGCATAACGAGTTCTGTCAGTATTGGGAATACTTTACGTTCTTTGTGGCTAGAAGTACGAAGGAGATGCGAGGGCCATAGTAGTCGGGCATCTCCGTTGGGGCAAGGTAGATAGATTAACTAAAGCTCTTGACCACCTCTTGAAAAGCAACAAAACTCTTGAAGTTTTCAGATTAACTGACGATTTCAATCTTTGCCTCTGACGCTTTGTTTCTGTAGTTGCTCCCCTGACAATAGCAAAGCATACAAAGAAGGTGCAAAGACCATGATAAATGACTGTTCAACAGTGGAAGAAGGCAATAAAACATGTTTCTTGTGGGTCTCGAGACTCGAACCTGGTTTGATGCGATGGCAGACTCTGGTGCAGTTTTGGATAAAACTGATTCTCCTTGCCTCTATGATCCTATTGGCAAGGGCGCTCGATATTCGCCCTGCATTCCTGCTATTTAAGGTATGAGAGGGGAAATGCATAGCAGCAGATGAGGCCCCCACAGCGAACAAAGATAGAGTGGCAGAAAGGCTGAACACAACCTTCGCGATTTGTTCACATTCTGCCTTGCTGTCTGTGTTGTGATATTTCCAGACTTACACAACGGTGATTTGGTACTAAACCCTCGCTCGTAACAATGATCCTGAAATCGCCACATGATATGCCTCCGTTGTTGCTCTGATGTATCGAGTGTCCCATACTGTGCTGCGATAGAGATTTATCAAAGAATTGAATCCCTTATTTAATCTCCTTCGAGCATATCTTGGGCTCTGTTGAGCAGAATCAGGACGGTATAATAACCACCATCATTCTGCCGAGAGAAAGGCACAGAAGAAGGAACAGGTGGGCAATATCGAACCTCGTAATCGATCTACAATATCTCTATGGTTAGTTTTGCGTTTGAACTCGAAGACTGTCACTCAGCACGTGACATGGGGTTGATTGTCAAGATTGACCTGCGAGGTTTGTGATCACAGTCTCTGTACTGAGCCATAAATTGAAAGGTACTACTACGTGACTTTCACGGTGGCAGCTCGGTTGATATTTACAGTATCTGCCGAATTTGTAAGTGGGTATCATTAGGTGTTAAGAACACAGATCGGACTACAGACACCTCGGACGGTGTCTTCTTATCAGCGAGCAAATTGACTGAGGGGATGGAAGTAATCACTAACATTAGGATGTGTTCGAGCAAGGGCGAAGGGCATTGAGAAACAACCAGTCCTTCGCTTTGCCAGGTCGAACCCTGGCTTGTAGATTAGGAGCGCCGATCATGTGTTTTAACAGCGGACTTCGGGGTTAATACGCTGTCCTACTTACACCCACGCCGTCACTGGGACTGAACCCTGAAGTTGATAATATGAGCTATATCAGTATAGAGACACCAAACTGAATGATGTTATGATAATCTGGCGAGTACCATCCGTGGCAAGATCTCACCTGTGCCCTGTTGAGTCTGACTTTGTTACTGAGACAGGCTGGAGAGGGGGGGTGGGAGATACGCTGGATTAAACTCTAAGTGGGGTCGGTATATATGGCGGCAACATTAGTGAGAATCTTTGCTAGTGGAAGGCTAACTAGACATGTATCTGTTACGGACGGTTGGTCAATGACCTGAGTATGTCGTTAATGAGAATTCTCTACCAAGGGGGGTTAGGTGCAGTCCTGAGGTCACTTTCAGTGGCCTGAACGTATTCTTCGGCTTTTATTGCTCTTGCTGCACGTATGATATAAAGGCCAACCCAGCCGACCACGGCTCATCTTATGGGCTCGGGTTCTAGTAGTTGGTAATCGTTGCAATGCTGTCGCGAAAGACCACCTCCTAATCAAGTACCACAGCCTTGAGGATCTTGCCAAGCATTGTTTACATGGCCTTTAGATATCGCCCGGCTAGCCTGTAAGCCCGAGCTGCCAAATAAGTATCCCCGGAAACCGAAGATGCAGACGTTGTTTCCAGAAGAGGAGAATTGCGTGAGTCGTACCAACCGGGAACCGGGCTGAAGTTGTGAGAGAAAGGTGACATTGAACAGTTTCATTTACTATTTCAGCAAGTATCTGAAACAATGCTAGAGCTGGATTGAGATACGCGCGGTGTATTAGAGATGCCCTGGACTTAGGTCATGCTATAAAGGAGTTGGCTGTGACATGGATTCAATGAGCAACTGAGTGAACATGGTCAGTGTCATGTCCAGAATGACTGTTCGTTGCATTAAGTTGTTGTTCTCGCCATTGCATCCTTCGCCCACAACTCAGTTTTATTGATATCTGCTACGAGCGCAGCCATACCTGAATCCCGCTATCTCTGACGTTCTTTTTATTATCGTCAGTCTGCATTTTGTGACACCCCTGATTCTCGCCTTTCGCTTTCTGCCGTTTGTTGGTTCATGGTAACTCGCATGAGGGGCCTACCTACGCTACTGACTCTCAAAGTGGCCATGTCTGAGACACTGGAGGTATTGCCTCACACGGCACTAACTAATATGGCCTACTTTGGAATATCTCGTCTTGCCAGATGGGTTGTTTCGGTATATTGTGGTCTTTTGAAGTGGACCACGAGAGAGCATACTTAATTTGTAGACAAGGATGCTATTAACCAGCCCATTATGTTAAACCAGAAGTGTATTTGCTAACCATATAATTGACTTATAAACTCAATACTGCCATGACCTTCTGATTGCCCTAAACCTTCTTTCTAACTCTCCTTTGCAGCCTATATGATACCGACATACATGTCATCTCGAAACCTTTAATTAACCTTTTCTTATATATTAGTATTTCTCGATAAATCTGACAGCTATGCGCCTTACCTCGAAGCCAAATACGTATCATCTATATAACCTTTGACTGACTTATACTGCCAGTCTGTTAAAGTTTTCCCTGCAGCCTCTGTATTAGTTATCCTCTGCGAATCTCTATCTATATGTCAATTAGGGATATGATCTAAGCTCGATTTCTTCTTCTGATAGACTTGAACTGCCTCCTTGCCTCTTGGCCGTCTTTTAGGAGGGCTTTTAGGGCATTTCTTTCTTACCTAATAACTTATTTAACCTCTTAAGGAAGGTCTTTAATAGTGCAAGTAAGAGCATAAGTGCTAAGGATGGCCAGTTAGAAGATAAAGTAGCTAGAGAGCCTTCTATATTCCTAGATATTAATGATTTTCTTTATTTAAGAACTTGCAGCTTTAAGAGCATTAGAGCTAGCTTTGTAATAGAGAGTTGTTCTGTATCTTCTAACATCTTTTAGGTTAAGGGGCAGTTGGTTAATATACTAGTCCTAGAACTGGTTAGGGTAGTTTATATAGATAAGCTTTTTTTTTAGTATATATGCTACTATCTTACTTCTTTATTATCTGGTAAGATCCTTGGTTTTTGTGCTAAGTTGGATTGTTTTGGCGGATATATTAGAGGCATCTTCTTATACCCCCTAAAGTCAGGTAAAAGAGTTATAATCTAGGTTTTCTTCTTATTAGTATTTATGCTGTAGGAATTGGTTAGGCATTATGGTATAATGTCTAAATAGTGAGCTAGATGTGTTATTTGCAGTTGAGACCTGTGGCTAAGAGCTTATAATCACCATACAGAACTTAGCTATTAACCAGCCTGGGTACTTGGCCTTCGTTGTTGATATGAACTTTTTGCTATCCCTTAGATTCCATCCGATAACTTCCAAGTAATCCATCCGTGGTATATCATGTGCCCAGACACCGTTTTTACAGTGGCTCTAGTTCAAGTATAATTCCTCAGCCTTCTGCAAACTGTCTTAGCTCCATTGTATCCGATATGAAAAGTCACCCACTTGAAGTGGTGGAAACATAGTATGTTGATGTTGTCCATCTGCGCGTAGATATCTTATTGGCAGCTACATCTTTGTCTGTTGCAATCACTGGGCTGCATTAAACTTATTCCAGCGTTTGTTGGCTTTGTGTTTATTCCATTAAGCTTATTCTTAAGGCTCTTGATATATTTTGCCAAGCTTCGAACTTTCTATCTATTTCGGCTGAACCCTTCATAGGGAAGTGTACCCAGATAATATGAGGGTCAGCTCTGCATTTCGGCGATAACCGTCACAGCTCTAATAAGAGCAACTCGAACTCTACACGACGTGACGGGCCGAACATTCCTACTTTATATGGCTCATCGTTCTTTTTGAAGATATTCCGTCAAACCTTTAGGTTCGCTTGATAATGAGACGGCCGAGATTCGTCCAGGGGGTCACCGGGTCGCCGTGACGTCTAAATTGTGTTGGGCAATACGGCCAGCACGGGGTTGACCAATTGACGTTTCCGAGCGATAACATGGCGCTGAAAGGGATAATAATTTCTAGATTTAGTTGCATATCGTAGGGATATCTGTCCCCGGTCCTCTCTAGTATGCAATGTTGGGCAGAGGGAGCTGAGCTTCTGTCCCATGAGATAGAAGAATATCCGGCGATTTTACCAAGCCCGGTCAGGATGACCCGTTCTCAACTCTTGACCTTTGAGGCCATGATTATTCTCCTGAGCAACAATCATTTGACAATCCTCACAAGATGCCAGAGCTTGATGTGGCCAAGCCTTGTTCCTAATCATTCAGTCCTAAAACATGTTATTTCAAATCCGATAACAACCTGAGGTGTTAAGCTTACCCCCAATATGGCCGACAAAGGAGAACACATAATAGATCCACTGAATAGTTTGGAGAAAAAATACAGAAAAAGCGTTGTTAATACAGAGCAGAAAGGTAATACTGGTAGAGTGAGACATTCCCTCATCTACTAAAGCTGTGCCAAGTGAGCAGAATACAATCTCCAAACGCCACAGTCATTCTTATCCATAGGCAGGTTCATCCATCACCCAAACAGGTATGTTTACTCGAATCGCCATTTCTCCAGTTCCTCACTCCTTCTCCACGTCCTCCTTCACATCCTCCTCAAGATCCAAAGGAATATGCGGGTACAACAGATCCGCCAGCCGGTCGCGTTCCATCTGCAAGTCGAGGCTATCGATATTGCGGCGGAGAGTTAGTCGCTGCATTAGCATCTGATACATCTGATGCGAAACATCATCAACGATGCCGTAGAGCTCCTCATGCTCTTTGCCACAATATCGGATAGCCTTCTTCATCTCTGCAATGCGGCCAATGTCACGAGGGGGTTTGAGCTTTTTGACGGCGGTCTGGAGGTTGTGCATCCTTTCGGCGATCTTGATACGCTGGGCGGTGATGCGGCAGACTTTTTCAAAGGCGAGTTGGCGGTGTTTCTCGATATTCTCGATCTGTTTCTTCATAGCCTCTTGGGTACGGCGGTGAGAAACCTCAGACGCGGTAAGAGGGGTATCCCCAAGAGGAGGGAGGGTGTCGATGAAGGCGGTCTATGGATATGTCAGTAGGGCGATGCATTCGGTGCATGGGAGACTTGCGTATAGAGGGTCGGATGGCTTCGCCTTGAGAAAGCCAAAGCACTTCAGGACAGCCCAGATGAGGGCCATGGTGAAGATGAGGGTCATCATGATGATGAGGTCGGCGGTGTGATCAACTTTGAGAGCCATCCTGTTGATGCAGTAGGTCGTGCAGTAAGATGACTTTTTGTGATGGTTTGAGTTGTTGTGATGACGAAGGAGGAAAGAAGAAGATGAAAGACAGCAGGACAGAAGATTGTTTGTTATCTAAGCTAGTCGACATGACAAAGCTACGTGAATCATACCCCGATGCAGTGACACTGGCAGAGCTCCCAGTGGAACATGCCCAGGCTGCTGGTCAGTATGTGCCCTGTGATCAAGGTGCTGTTGGCTGAACTGTGCTTGTTGTTCTGACAGCAATTGAAGTTATGCTCATCAGAGTGAGTTCTGGTTGTCTGAAACTGTTGACACTGCGCTATAATTTTAGTTCACGCGCGAGAGCATGTCGACTGTAGGCTCACTGGCGCCAAAGCTTCAAATGCTACTGCCAGTGAAGTCATCCTGGGTCCAACTCTGGCGTATGCAGCGAAACCCACTCAGTATCATCGTCTTATTCGATATCTTGAGATTTCGAGATATGATCCGCTAAGATCGACAAAATCACATCCCTGATATCTCTCTACATCATGTTGTGGATTTGTGGTTGCCATATTGGCTGAACCTGAATAAGGCTGTCAGCATGCCAATAATGATGACCAGTACGAAGAAGGAATCCATCTGATGCTGTTTCTGCACTTCTTGATTTGTAATGCAGATATCCATGCAGTGTCGTCTTCGTGATGAAACTCCACCCCGCGTGTGGTGATCAACTTCATGTGCATATGTGAAATCAAGCGGGCATTATCCTGCAGCACAGTCATCAGCCTAATAAAGCTATAACCTTCGCCAAAGTTTCCATTCCTCAGATAGACCTTTCGACGAGTGTTTCAGGATACGTAGTTGAATGATGGCTGAGTGGCTACTCAAGCTTGAAACAAGTGGGAGCCTTCTGCCTTGAGAATAAGACGTTCAAAGGAGTCACGATAAGCCTTAAAGGTTACAAATACATGGGGAAAGAGGCACATACCATACAATCCCTCTGTCCCTTGATTACGAGTTGCAAAATCTGTCGGTCGATTTACGCAACTACCCATCGGACGCCGTTTTATTCTTGGTCCTGCTGTGAGGCCGATAAGAGAAGCTCATCGGTGCTTAAATGGAGCGTTTTGGTCTTCCGACAAAATTCAAGGGATGGTGACTACTCTGGGTGTAGAGTAACAATCGACTGCCATCTGTGTTTCGTCAGAGCGGGGACTCTATATTCTAACCAATACTTGCCATATGGATCCCATACTTGGCTCGGAGGTTGAAAACAGTGTGAAGGACTGGTGTTAATATCTGCAGAGCTCTCAGAAGCTTGGTACGCAAGATCGGCCTGCGGGGCTCTCTGGGCGTTGCTCGAGCCGGCACGTTGCACTGAGACCATCACTATTCCAATGAAGTAAGCCCAGACTTCTGTTGGAGGGCTAAGAGAGACGTGTAAAAACGACGGTATAGTTTACTACCGTATAATAGGCTTTCTTATTGAGATCGGACCGAGTTGCTTTTTATGTGTCGTCGGGACGGATAAGCGACGGCAGAGTGAAACTACATCCAATTGACACCGAACTTTCGTCAAAGCGTGGCAACAGTTGTAGGATATACTGTTGAGATTTGAGAACATCTAGTAGACTTTTTGGAAAAGAAAGGGCCAGGGGCAATCTGCATTACATAGGCAGGGTTCACGGAACATTCGCCCCTTTGAACCTATCAACCCAGACAACGCTTGAGGGTTATCTGAGACTTGGAGACAGCGTAGCCAAGTTTTCAGCTTGTTCAAATCGTTAGTCACGAGAAATCGGCAAGCTGCCACCTGGCTGATGAACAGTGTGACCCAAAGACAGATGTATCAACACGGGATCCGAGCAGACTCAAACATGGTACAATGTTCATGTAAGCAACAGGGAACGGGTTAGTAAAGCTCAAGAGAGCTTCAATCTCCTTTGAGGGAGTGATTACGTACAATCATGCATTCTTGATCTTTGTTGGCCTCAGGGACTGACAGCGTCTCAACTTCAGAGTTTCCTAGACCGGCTTATTAGGTACCTGTCAACTACCAACGAGGAGATTCGGTATATTTAACAACAATGACTGGTTTAGCCATTGCGGAGTTTCGAGAGACTGATATCCCAATAGTGGAAATCAATGTTACAGACAGTGGGAGGTAACGATAGTTCAAGACATTCAGACGACGGTTTTATCATAAAAGCGGATGGGAATTCGAGACTATTTATGCACGCAAAAGGGGCAAACTATCGCAAACTATCACAAACCTACAAATTACCTTACCAATATCACACCTTAAACTTACAAACAGCCCTACAAGAAGCTTCCGCTTAGCTTCATTGATTTCATCCATTATTGATGATAGTATGTCAATCGCAACGAGCAACTATTGAAGTCTGGCCTTGTAGTTCCTACTACTAGGGACGAGACTCAACAGAGGTAGAAGAGGTAACTTCTAGGTGTAGTAGTTCACGCCTATAGACTAGTTGAGGCCAGGCGTTGAATGACCTCAAGTCCGACATATGCGCATAAAGAGAAATTAGATCCTCAAGGGCATATACTATAGGCTGCCACACAAAAAGCTGTTGAATCAAGTATGACAGCGCATTGTGAATCAGATTTCAGGTATACATAATGAACAAACTGGCCATACCACCGTTATGCAACCAACTTCCTGATCAAGTCAAAGAACGACGAACAACATGGAGACATTTAAGACTCGTAATAACTTAGTGTTTAATATGGTGAACACACCTTCGCAGTCTTGGTGATTCTTTGGACGCTTTGTTATTCCATGATCTAGCACTACTGAGAGCAAGTCCAGAACAAAGGAAGTGAACTTGACAAAAGGACGTTGAGCTGAACAAGCAAGACATCGGTAAGGTGCATCGATCGAACCATGCAGTAGGGATGAAGTGAAAAAAAGTGAAATCGTGATCAAAACATACTTCTATCATGAACAGTATGTCGATGATAAAACTCTCCTGTGTATATGCTCCTTGACGATCATTTGTCCAGTCCCAAGAGGAACAAGCGTTTCGCCACAGGAACCACTTTAAGATATCAGACCTGATATCAAGAAATGTTTTACTGTTTGGCTTTATGCACAATGGACGATTTGAAAGTTTCCCCTAATTCCAAGCTAAACAGGTTTCAAGCAGCCTGTATGATCTCCTTGAACATTTCCCTCTTTGTCTAGATAGCTACGTCTTGGAAAGTAGCTAGATGGAATTGAAAATCACAGGCTAGATTAAACTGGAGCTACGGAAATTGCATATATAATTACTTAGCTCCTCTGCAAGATTGGCTAGCTCCAACAATTCAACAACACTCTCGACACTCTCAACATTCTCAACACCCTCAATACAAGAACCTACTAACAAAATGCCGTTTCCTTTTGAATCTTTCTACGTCACTGGCTCAGGCCATTCAGGAAGTTCATCAACGGCAAGCCCCTCCCCGGCAGAAGATACCAACTCCCCCTCTTTAACAATTGATACGCCAACCTCACAAACGGGTGATGATCTGGCATCACTAGAATACCGTGCCCTCCTTGCAGAGCGTGCACATTACATTTTTGCTATTGATGACATCCCTCTCCACTTGCATGAACAAGTTCTAGATGTCTTTGAGAAACATAAGACCGCTATGGAGTACCTCCGTGAGTTGGGTCCAGTCCCTCCAGAATTGTTCGATGAAGATGTCGATTATCCTGAGTTCGCCAAGTGGGTTCCTACTACGCTGAAGCGCTGGATAGAAGACGATGCAGTGTTTCTCACAGCCTTACGAAAGCAAAAGCAAGAGGAAAAGACAGAGAAAGAGGCGCTTCTTCGAAAGGAAGAAGAAGCGAAAGCTCAAGAGGAGGCGCTGGAGGTGACAGATAAACAGATTAATACACAGCTTAGAAAACTTTCTCAGTGGAGCGAGGTGCTGGAAGAGCAGAAACAGGATTTGCTAGCCAGGAAAGCTGAGATAGAGAGAAAGATTGATGAGTGCTACAAGCAGCATATTTCATGCGATGCTCAGATAGAGCATGAACTCAACAAGTTTCATATGGCTGAGCGGAAGAAGAATCGTCTGAACATTCGCGGAAGGGAGTTGAAGAAGGAGGATGAAGAACTGGAGGTGCGGGAGAAGAAGACTGAGTCTCTTATCCAGCATTTTCAGAAGAATGCTAAAGAAAATTAAGCTTTGGACGATGTGGGGCCTTGAGAGCAAGGTATGCTGGCGATATCTATGTGAGGGGTTTGACTCCTGTGAAGGACAAATAAGATTGAGGATTATAGGGGCCGGTGTCTTGATCGGCTGGCCAAGTCAAACTGGGCTCTGACTGAGATTATTGTCATATGGCTGGTTCCTCCGGCGTCTTGGTCTGATTGATTTCCCAGTTTCTATTTGCTTGCTTATAAAATAACTAAAGATTGTGTTAATGAAAATTATTTCAATGGCGGTGAACCTATAAGTGACTGTATGTATTACAGACTTAATTTGGTCTCAAACTCATTTCTGCTTGTCCTTATGTTGCCAATGCTATTAACTAAAGATCCTTTTAAACAGAAGATATGCATAAGATATAGCACGTGCGGTGGAGGGGAGAGGGCCTATGCCATAAGACGAATTTATCCTACGCTAATAAATCACCCTCGCCACCGGATCTCATCACGCTTTGCCTCGCAGTATACTAATACATTTATAGAAGACTTTAAGTAGATATTAAGGTTTACTACGACAAGACTAAGAGAGTGTATGTTTACCATTGTAAATAGGGCTTTAAAATACCAGAGACGGATAAGATAGCAATTAAGCCCGCAGCTGGGTCAGAAACAACTCTGGAGGCAACAGAATCAGCCTTCACATATCCCTACCCCAATCTATCATGTATGTCCTCACGGCATACCTCTCACATGACAACTACGAGCACGCAAGCAACTCCAGCAACAACACCAGCAACCCTTGCCATCATGCTAGGCCCAGCATTATCCACATCAACGGTCGTCGTGGAAGGAACACTTCCAGTAGCAGTACTATTAGACTTACTCACTGGAAGAGTATGACCGACATATTCCATGACATAACTGTTCGTAATTGTTGTCTCGATCGTAAAGCTCACATCGTCGTCAGAGGCTGCCGTAGAGTACGGAATGTTGTCGGTGATAGAGATGTCGGTTGTCTTTGGGGCAGTACCGGTGGCGGCAGGGGAAGAGGTGATCACAGGCTGTCAAATTGTCTCTGTAGTTCAGTCCGCCTTCCCCCAAGCACTCGCAGAATTCCACATGACGTGTTTTACTGGTTCTTCTGTAGAACTTTCTGTAAGATTCGATGTAAGACACATATATTTGCGGCTTCATTAGGAGTGTAAGAATATCTGGCGGTTCTTTACGTACATATCTCTCTACTCATACGGAAGTGATGATGACAAGGGTGATGTAGTCGTTGATATGGCCGTTATCAATATTCTCAATGTCTCGACTTGGTCTGATGAAAATAAGGGCACTGGGAACACCAAGTTTCGGGACAACAGATAAGCCTTCGAGACTGTAGTATAGAAGTTCAATACCTAATGCCTGCGATGTTTCACTGTACCTCTTTTTCTATGGGCAAAGATGAAAATGCATCAACTGATAAACGTCTCCATGACCTATTCTCACACAGTCGTTATGTTGCCTCTTCCACAGAAGAACGCAGTCCCATATCACTATTTGAGCAGATCCGTGTCAATAATCCACTGCTACGATGTCTTTCTGGATTCTTCGCCTTGATGTCAAGGGCTCGATAGTTGCTGCCTTGTTCTATCCTGTCATGAACATCAGCGTTAATTAAGGATGTAACACACATAGTGAGTCTTGAGACCAAAAACGATACTGGAATCTTGAGAACACCCAGACGACGCCATAACAAAGCACGGACCTTGGTGGTTTAATTCTAACCAAACTGTCTACCAACCTGATATTTATCCCTTGACAAACTGTCTACTAATTCAATCCCCATCGATGAGTAGGGGATCTGGAGGCCAGTCAGGCTGGAATTTGATTCAACTGGCTTGATAGGAGAGCTCCATACCCGGTGTTTGTATCTGAAACCACGCTGATATGTTTACAGAGGTCAAACAACATGCCAACAGCCAAGGTTAAAGAGCACTATGAGGAGCTGCAATGCGAAGAGCTGTGACAAATAGAAAGAGGATACTTATTCAACGATTGAAGCAAAACATTCAGTATCGATCCATTGTTTGTCATGCTAAGAGGGATATGATGTATTAAAAATATGAATTTGATGCCAACACTGCAATCTTCCGATAATATTAAAGTCAATATTACAAGCTCTGAGATCCCCCGTTACAGTCAAGTCAAAGCCTCATTCCATTTCCACCGCCATCCCAAGACCAAAACATCAAATAGCCGAACTATCTACTTGATACAGGATCATCGCAATGATTATTACGGTAGGAAAGGAAACGAAGATGACAGCTACCATCGAGATGCAGAATTTAAAAGGCCTGCGATTCATTTCTTCCATGGTTTCAACACGATCTCGCTCATCTTGTTCCATTCACAATTCTTGGCCTCGCTTCATTCTCTACCACTCATCAACGATATGCTGATAGTCGATGACTCCACTAAGGAGACGGTAATACCAGGCGAATGGAATCTGACAAGGGCAAGAAGGAGACTGGTCGACGCTGGGAGCACGATCCATTTGAGTCAACACCAAGAAACTGGGGAAGGTGTTCAAGATACTCCTGATCTTGTGGTGGCATTTTGATCAAAACCGAGAGAGTGGCCGAGTCTTGGTGAGAAGGGAGAATACCAAGTGCGGATGTAACGCTTGGTGACTCCAAAAAGAAAGACCACAAGAAATGAGGATATGGAATACTGACGCTTGAGAATATTCCATGTCCACATGCCCATTTCGAACAATTGGCATCTACCACGCCGTCGGGCAAGTCTTACGACTACGAAAGGTTGAGACCGCTGAGATGATCACAAATCCGTCTCTCGCTGCAAATGATGGCCCGAAATCCACCCCATATGACGAGCCAAGGCTTACGAATCCAACTACTCACGTGGATGCCCTCTCTCGACTATAAAATCCTCATGGTATGGAATAAAACTGTATAGAATGAACAATACATGTGCATAAGGCTCACGCGCTCCGGGAGAAACCCACTCACTACCTACATGAAAAGTTCTTTCCATGTGATGTAACTTTTGAGATGGTCGAAGCTTCCATTGATCTATTCCAAAGGGTTTCGCCTAGATGCGGGTCAGGACCAAATTCCTCTATTGCTGCGACACTTTATTTGGGATCATCAGGCTGTTGAGTTAGTTCCATGATCCATTTACGGCCCCAGATCAAGCTTCATAAAGCCACTACCGCCGTTGGAAAACGGTAACATGGCTATCTATGGTAACAAGGAGCTTGGGCTATTGATTCTCAAGAAAGGTATCCGGCAGTAACACAAGATGTAGTTAGACAAGTTCAAGTAGATAAAAGCGCCGTAAGTGACGATTGAGACTACATTTATATCCGCACTGAACCGAGAGCCTAACAGTTTCTGTTGGCCGCAGTACCCAGAGATTTTCCACGACGATTTATATTCTTGAAGCTGTTGATGTCGTTCCTAGGCCCGTATAGTCAGAGAATGTAGGTCTCGAATATATCAAGGACGGGGCGGTCAGGCAGAATCTGAATCACAATCAAGATCCTAAAGATGATCTGGGGAGACGGGGCTTGAGGACCGCTGGTGGCAGCTGTTGGATCTGCGAGGAGGGCCAAGAGAGCAGGGTAGAAGTAGAGGGATGAGGCCTAAGCGTCCAATCCGTCACCGGAAAACCAACGCGCGATCAGATACCCGACGAAATGGACTTTCTTAGCCAGGCCAAGCATGCGGCGCACGATCAATCCACTTGCCATGAACCAAACCTCCCACTGAAAGGAACGAAAGCATCGACTCTGACAGACAAGTCATCCTCGATTGCTCAGTCTAGCCCGCCATCCCACGGGGCATCCCTGGGTGTACCTCGCAACACAAAAAGTAAAAAAATTCATAAGCCAGTAGCGCAAGAGGTTATCACCATTGAGTTCGTTTGAGGGTACGTACTGTTGAGATGAGAGACATTCCCCACAGGGCTGAAGTTGGGAGAAACGGCCAGGGAAACAGAGCCGTTTCCTCGGTGGAGTCTCTGATGAACTGACGGCACGGTAAGGAGTAGTCACTGTATGTATGTATGATTCCAAGAAACTTAGGTCCCTTGAAGCAGCCACATGAATTCAACACAGAAACCCATGTATATACCTCCCCCCGTCCCTCCAGATTCTGATGTGACACATTGACGCGTGCTCCCCACGAGTGAACCCACGCGCCCACACGCGTCGCGTCTCCCCCTGCAACGCGAGAGGAGATATGGCACGGCCAGGCTCTGAGGCGGGTGCAAACTCAGCACTGGCTCGGAAACATGTTTAGCTCCCTACTTACACTGGAGGATGTCGAAACTTCATGTTCGCTCTCCGACCTCGGGGTGGACTCTAGTGGCAGATAATGTAAGACATTGTTGAAAGACGGTTTTCCAGCTTGACATCAGTGTAGTTGAGATAACGGGACTGGGACGCTTGAAGTACTTGGAGAGCATGCTGCTAAGGGTAAGCTGTAAGTTGTCACAGTAAGCATTGGCCTGTTGAGGATAGGCTCAAGAGTCCTGGTGACAACCAAGAAAAGACCTCAAGACTTGACTAAGAAGTCAAGCCAAACGCCAAGCTCTATCATCATTATCTACGTGCTCAGGGCTCTGGAATTTGGATGTGTTGTTTGTAGCTGAGACTTGTGGCTGACGCAGACCGCGCGCCTTACACGGAGATATTTGGTTGAAAGCTCATATTTGCACATAAGTGGAACAGGCAGAACCAAGTCATTGAATATTGTATTAAAACACAGTCAATTCGTTCCTAGCTATAAAAATCTGTATCTTAAACTAGGTTTTCTAGCTAATCTTGGCAAGAACGTGTTCATAGTTAAGTCCCTGTTATCAACTTTCCTTACTGTTGCCGCCTTTTAATGCCAATGTTAACTTTAATAAGCTTACGTGTTGTTCCTTCAGTAGAATCAACCTCAGAATCCATCATGCAGAAACTGTATCGCTTTATCAAAGTTGCCGCGATAATCTTCATCTCAACTTCTGCTAGATTACGCCCAACGCATGCTGCTGGACCGTGGCCAAATGGGATAAAAGCAGTTTTCTGACGGCTTGACAGTTTCTCCCATCTCTGAGGTCGAAACTCATTCGCATCTTGGCCCCATATATCTCTAGACCGGTGGATAGCGTAGATTGGAACGCTCAAAACGGTTCCTGGAGGAAAGTAAAAGTTGTCGTATTGAACTCCCTTAGACCCAGGAAGCACCTCTCGAGGGAGGCCAATTCCGAGGACACTGTGAAGACGCATTGTTTCGTTGATCACAGCGTCCAGATACGGAAGAGCCCGGACTTCTGTAAACGGAGCGACTGTTCCATGGACTTCAATAGAATCCATCTCAGTTTGCAACTTTTGAAGTGAAGAGGGCGACGTAGCGAGGTAGTACATCATTGCAGAGAGAGTGTTGCTGACGGTCTCAATGGCTGCCATGAACAGGGTCAAAGACTCGGAAGCAATCTCTTCGAATTTGAGCAATTCCCCGCTTTCATCCCGCGCTTGAAGTAGCAGTGAAAGCCAATCATCATGACTGTCCTGCGCTGCGGCCATGCGTTCTTTGACATGAGCGGAAGTTACACTCAGCAGGTTCTGTAACCCATCCAATCCTTTGTGAAAAAAGGGGTCTGGGAGGTGATGTGCATGAGGCTTCAGCCATGGCAATACGCCCAGAGTAGCGACAGCGGCACTCCTTTGCGCAAGACTGTTCATCATGGACACGTAGGACACTGCTTTGCCGGGCTTGCTGTCAATCCTGACCAGATCAGACACATTCTCAAGCATTCCAAATGGCTCGCTGAAAAGAAGGTCACCAGTGATGTCAAAGGACATGTATCTAATTGCCAGGTTAGCCAATGTCAGTGAATCTGTCTCAAGCCACTTACGTGAACCACCGTCTACATTCAAGTTGCGTGAATCCATCAAACTGCGGTCCTTTGTTGATTATCTCATCCCACTTACGGATGAGAAGCTCTACTTTGTCGGAAATGGACCCTTCGGCCGCACGAGACGACTTTGGAGCGAAGCTATGGGCAATATAACGTCTCTTCCGAGCATGTTCGGTACGTTTTCTCGCCGTGAAGATGCTTCGAGTAAGGGAAATTGAAGAATCGTACCAGGCTCTTGGTGAAGTGAGCATAGGAGGACATGAGAAGACATGTGTAACTTACGACTTTTCCAATCCATTCCCATGGCCGTAGATAATATTGATGGCTCTTTCGTCATTAATACTAATGTGGTTCGGCTGTATGCGGATGACGGGCCCAAGGCGCTCATGGAGATCATGCACGGTGTATGAACGCTTGGACTGACGGCAAATATACATAAGCCAAAGGTTTGAGAAACGGGCCAGCAATGGGCCAGGAATGCCTCGTAAGTGTCTGTAGGTGTAAAAGTAGGGAATGGCATAGAACAGCGATACGCATAACACTACTGCCAGAGGTGCCCAAGGCGAAAGTACCAAGTAGTCAGTAGCCATTGTCCCAGAGACTGAGAATGTAGATGTAAGTGTACAAAATGAGTGAAGAAGAATACAAGCCAGCGTCATATGTCCAGTTTTATTATGTCAGTTATCGGGAATCTCCTGAATGCAATGTGATTATCCCTGCCGAGGGCTGCTGTTGCCAGTTGACACACTATACAACGTATACTCCAATAAAGCAAGGTTTCAGTGGCATCATAATGACTCGGAAGTAGGGTCGAGAACTGTTACCTTGTGTTTGGCAGCATCCATTCAAGTAGTGTTTGCATTAACAAACCTATCGGCTTTTTGCAAATGCCTCTGGGATCTTGGACCTTTGCTCCGCTCCTCTTCTCGCTCAGGAATAATTATGTGTCTCATCGGACACTGTTTGGATGTAAATACCAGGATCCACTTTATCCCTGAATGCGTTCGGACGTTCCATTGCATCTGTGTATGTTTGAATCGTATGATTTCTTCCAGTTCCATCTGCCGCAGTCGGTTGTTATCGGTATATTCAGGCCCAACGCCAACGAGGCCATCATAACGCAGTTCCACTTGCGTAAGTGCATTACGAATCACTTGAGTCATGCGTCAAGTTTGCTTGTCACGTACATCACGAGTCCGTGGACATACGGACGATAGTTTGTCTTATGTCGCAGCATGATGTTGTCGGCAATTCGGACTCACATGGGTGAGTTTCATGTACCGAGGATATGTAGCATTCCGGCAAAAGGATCGGAAAAGATATCACATTGGCGCGTGAGACGATGAAGATGATTTATAAGTGTAAATTCTTGTTATGTATTTTTAATATTTAAACTATAAAAACGAGTCTATGTGAGTTAACCTTGCGGGACGTATACAAAAGTGTAAAACAGTTTTTTATAACGTCTTTCTTAGACTCTATCACCTTATCCTACATCTCTGACAACTGGAACAAAGTTCGCCATGCCTTCTGCTGTTGACAATATTCCCATTGCCTCCATTGAGACAATCAACTACTCCGCTCTCGAGAGACGAGATACGAAAGAGGTTGAAAGGCTCATGACTGCAAGTCGTACAGCCGGCTTCTTCTACCTAGACTTTGACCATAGTGGCGCAGCTGGTCTACCCAAGAAGAAGAAAGAGGTCCTCAAGGTGATGAAAGAATATTTCAGTCAGCCCGACGACATCAAGCATCTTGACAGCAAGGGCATGCCTACACGAGGGTAAGCAGGCTGTACGTATAGATGGTTCAGTACTGATATGACTTCAAGATACGTTAGAAAGGGCACTTTTACTGCTGTTGACCCCAGTCGCCCTGATGAATCTTTTGAGCATCTTGCTGTAAGTCAAATCATCTGTTTAGCTGCCTTATGACTGACTTGAATACAGATTGGAACACATGATTTGGGAACCAATCTGGCTTCCACGCTTCCTGCTCTCTTCAAGAAGGCTGGAACTCTCATCCCTGACTACGTAGCCCTCTGCGAACGTGTAGTCGACGTTCTACTGGAGTGCTACTCCCAGGCTCTAGGTGTCCCTGGGCAGTTCATTGAGTATCACAACCATGAAAAATCGTCTGATACCATTCTTGCCATGCTGAGCTATCCTGGAAAGCTCACCCATCAGAAACATACTGATCTGGGGTCCTTGACAATTCTCTTCAGTGATGAGTGGGGACTCCAGGTTGTTGAACCCAGCAACGGCAATTGGGAGTGGGTCGAGCCGCGGGAGGACGACGCCGTCATCAATGTTGGCGATGCTCTTCGTTTCCTCTCGGGGAAAACCTTGTATTCCTGTGTCCACCGGGTCGTCAGGGATGGCCGCGCCAGTGATGAGGGCCACAGATATTCCATCGCATACCTTCTTCGTCCAGGGGACGACGTGACCTTTGTTGATGCCGATGGCTCCAGAGTTACGGCCCAGTCTCTGGCCAGCATCAAGTATAGAGCTTATTCTGCGGACCATGCTGAGCAGGAGAAGAACACGGTCCTGACTGGTGGAATGGAACAGGTACTTGGTGTCCGTGCTTAGATTTGCCCAATCAATTGATGTTGTCTCTTATCTCTTTTCTCCTCTCCTGACTACTTGACTGGTTAACTTAAATTAAATTTATTTGACTTTAGGAGCAACGGCAATGACGCGAGCCTCCACTGTCTGTCGGCCTCTTCTAGACTTCGCCTCTCTTGCTGTAAGTTTTAATGCCGGTGAACTCAAATTAGACTTTGTTACTTCCGATTCGGAAGAAAGCCGGACTCCGAGCGCCAAAGATGAAGATCATTATGCAAGTTGTAATGCAACTTCAACAGGGGCGAGGGTCTTGCCTAACCAATCGAGACTCAATAAAAGGTCAAGGTCATCCTTTAAAGCAGGAAATCTCATATTCTCTCTCAGCCTATCGTTAGTCAGTATTCTGTTTGAAATCCATAGCTATGCATTGTGAGACCCACAGCTTGAGAGACAACTGCAACCTGCATGGCGAAGACCATTACTCCCAGGGATGGGATAATCAAATGCCGAATTGTGGTTTTTCAATTTCATAACTACCAGACCGGCGCCCGTACTCTGTTTAATTAATATCCACCTACCAAATTTACCTGCAACTAGGGAAGAAGTGAAAGAAGAAATGTTTAAGCGATATGTTATATCAATGGCTGCTAGCATATGGATTGAGCCTTTTGGATCATTGCTCATGATCTGAGACCATTGTACTTTGGAGGTCCCCATTCAACTTGAAGCTTCCGCCCTGATGTGCCGAGCCGTCTTGATGATTCCGGATGAAAGCCGGTCATCGGGATCCATTGTTACATCTGCAACAGGCGGTTCGGAGGGTTTTCCAAACTTTAATAAATGAACTATTCTCTAAAGATCAAGCATGCAGACCACGCAAGAGACCACGTGAGCATTATGAATTGAAGCATGTTACAGGCGAGAATTATTTGAATTATAGACTGTGGAGCTATGCGGATACCGAATGGTGCTTGCTGCCCTTCCTTTGTGTATTAATGAGTAGAACAATCGAATAACAACATTTAAACTCCCTATAAGGAATAGCTAAAAGAGGAATTGTTAGCCCAACTTATTATCAAACAGAAACTCTATAGACCTGCATTTTAGTTTCAGGAGATTTAATAGATTTTAAAGGGTCATTGTTTAAGTAAGAGAATCTTGTTAACATTAATGAACCATAGAGCTAGGATTCCAGCTTGACTGTAAATTCTATGTCATAGTAACAAGGTAATAAGGTCTGAGAGTTAAATGCATATCACTGTTTGGGCTCCTTCTCCTCCATGAGCTCTTTAATATGCTGATTCAAGAAGTACCCCTTCAGCTTCTGAGGATCAATGTACTGCGAGCCACGAATGG
This sequence comes from Fusarium sp. 190-020-2, assembly GCA_014884825.1. Lineage (NCBI taxonomy): Eukaryota > Fungi > Ascomycota > Sordariomycetes > Hypocreales > Nectriaceae > Fusarium > Fusarium sp. 190-020-2. The sequence continues at coordinate 54,461 of JACTAS010000083.1, forward strand.
CAACCAAGCACCTCTCTGTTCCGCACTCGCAAGGGAACGACTGAGCCATTTCCCATTCCGCACTTGGATAAAACCAAGTCAGCTCCTCACCCTTTGCGATATGACGATCATCCGCTACGCGAACTTCCATGCGTGCAGTGTCAACCACAAGGTTTGGGTCGCAGGAGTGGTTGATAAAGACAATATCGGAGTTGAACTCCATGTGCTTATCGCGGCCAACCTGAAACGAAGTCCAGGTAGCGCGCGGAGCACAAGTTGCCTCGGTGATTCTGGCAAACAGGGCTCCGGGTGGGAGAGAAACGAGGGATATGGCCGCTGATTTGAAGGGCTGGTCAGACCGGACAACCTTGAGAAGATCAGAGTGGCTTTGGCCTGCAGAGGAGGGTCTTGCTTGAGGCATGGAATGGTGGGCGTTGGATACAGCTGCGGCCATTGTGGGCAATGAAGAGTGTTTAATTTGAGTGATTTTGTGTTGAGATAGCCTGACAAGACAATAGTGATGGTGGCTAATCTGGTAACTTGACGCTGGTGTGTCTTGAGATTTATAGTAAGTGGGATGTTAAGCTACTAAGATATTTGGTCTCTTAGTACGTGTTTGGTGACATTAACTAAGTTTCGGCAGTTAATAAAACCCTTGTAAAGCCCTGAGAGGGGTATGATGTCGAGAGTAGTATGTCCGATGAAGGATCCGATCTTAGTTCAGTTCCCAAATGGTTACTGTCTTCTCCATAGACAAGTCCGGCATGACTCTTGAACCAATTGCCTAATTGCCGAGCCAGGCTATAGTTTCTTTAATGTGCTTAGGATTATTTGTAATCTTGAGTAGAATCTAGTAGAATAGCCAGGTTGGCATTCCTGGTTGTTGTTAATGTAACCTATCGAGACATTGAGAATGGTCTGCATGACCTAGGCGCAGCTGGGCTTTTTGAGCTAGAAATAACACCTAAGTAATACATAACTGTAATAAAACAAATTCCTAAAGGTACAAGCCCTATGCACTATCTGTGGAAGCAGATCTCTAATGCAAATACTTAATCTTCAGCGATTATGTAAATTTAAAAGATAAATCTCAAAGCACCAAGCCTCCTCTTATCACGCAATAACTCGCATATCTCGGCTATAGATTAAACGAGCTACAACACCGCAAGCAGTACTAATCAAGGCTGTCCCACCAAAGTAGTACATAGCAGGCCGGAAAGGCACAATGGACTTTGCAACATCTGCGTGCATGATCTGAATCAAAGCCGATGATATTGCATTCCCTCCCATTATACCAGGAGCCCATCCTGTGAAAAGCAAACTCAGGGCTCCTGGCGCATCGTCGATTGGTAGATGACGGCCAACGGCAGTAGGAATTGCCACCGCAAAACCTCCATTTGACAGGCCATTCAGAATGCAAAACAAGAGAACCATTCCCAGGTTGGAAGAAAAAGGCCAAACTACAAACAGAGAAATCGCATTTACCAGAGAGGTAAAGAACAAAGCATTCATGGAGCCGACCCTATCGCACGCAAAGCCTGTCAGGATTCGGCCTAGTGACATACACACCAGAAGGCAAGAAAGCGTGGCTATTGATGTAGAGTTCGAAAACCCAAGGGCGTTGTTGATATAGGGGAGAAAGAAGGTGGGTGCATATATGGGGAAAATTCCAACTGCACCAGCCGCGAAATGCCATGAGAAACAGGCGTCTTTAAAGACAGACCACTTGACAGGATACTCGGGGGGAGCACCACGATCTTTGACAAGTAAAGCGGTGGGTATACCCGTAACGAGCGATGCAATACCCAGTATCCGAAAGGTCCAAGCAACTCCAACGCCTTCGGTCAGATAGCCAACTGAAACAGCCCCAATGAGAGCTCCGAAGCTCCCACCAAGCTTGACGATGCCGTTTGCTAATCCAAGTCTCTTTTTGAACCACAAAACCGGAAGAGTGTTGTATAAAGTGTCGGTGAAAGCTGATCCAATACCATATGAGACTCCACAGGCCAGGAATAAACCCACGAGACTGTTAACAGCCCAACTGCTCACTAGGCAGCCAAGCCCATAGATGGCAATACCAACCATCATGCCTGCACGAGCGCCAATGACACGAACTATTCGTATGGCGGGAATTCCAAGCGCAGGACCCAAGGCGACACCAAGACTACCAACGAATGACAAGGCGCTCAGCGAGGAACCTTTGAGTGTTGTTCGAAGGAGAGCTGCCTGTAGGATGCCCCAAGATCCGGCCCAAAGATTGATCCAGAATGTATGAATGAAGCAAACAAAAATTATAACCCATCCGTAACCGCCATCAGGAGGGATATCGGGATCTTCGGTTGGAGTTTCAATTTCAGCAATGACTGGATCCGAAACAGGGACTGGCTCCAGTTCCATGGCTGTAGCTTGGGGTTTGTTGATAGCACTTGGATAATGAGGAGACAATAAGGTGTTAGGCATGGAAGACTTGACTTCTTTGATGCTGTTCTGTGATAGATGCATGGATAAAAGATAGCAACTGATGCTGTATAGACTTCCGAGGGTGTACGTGGCCTCAGAGCTTGCCATCTAGATATGCTTGTGATAGTTAACCAATCAATATACACGTTATATAAATACTGCGGTATATTCCTAGCCCTCAATCAATCTCAACCTCATTATTAATCGAGAGGAGCTCTTGAATACCCAAGTGCATACCCCACAGGGACAACGACAGGTCGCATCGCATGTTTCAGTTGAATCCCCGAGGCTCCATAACTGTACATATCAATCCCTGTCTAATAACTGCCGTGTTTTCGGCAACTTTTCAACCGCAATTTCGGCCCAAAACTCTATTCGAGGCGTCAACTTGCATTGTGACAACTGCCAATCGGAACTTGGCAACTTTCCAGTCAGGAAATGGCGCAGGACTTGCATAATGCATCCATCCACGTGAACTCGGCATCGTTTGTCATCCGGCCACGTCCGTCAGTACGTACATACATCGTGACAACGAGAGGTTTGAGTAACAGCCCCTCCCTCCTTGCTGGAGTTTAAAGCCTGCTCGTGATATTGCGTTTCCACTTCGAAGACTTCACAAATTTACTCTACTCATCACTTCAATTCACTTCCAATCTAATCTCAACAACCATGGCGCCAGCTGGGGAACTCGGTAGGAGGCTCATCCCTCGCATCTTGGATGAGATGTCCAGAGATGAACCGGATCGAGTTATTTACTCCGTTGCTAAGTCTGCCGACATTTCTCAGGGATTCACTGAGGTTACTGCCCGCAAGTTCGCCAATGCAGTGAATAAGGCCGCCTGGTGGTTAGAAAGCCTTGTTGGCAAGAGTGAATCGTTCCAAACGATTGGTTATATCGGACCGCGTGAGTATCTGCAACTTATACACCATCAGATGCTAACTAGACAAGATGACATCCGCTATTTCCTGCTGAATCTGGCCTGCGTCAAAGTAGGATACCAAGTAAGTTAAATTGCCCCACTAGGATAATGTCTTGAGGTTTCCTTCTGACGAGTGACAACACTCCTCAGGTCATATTTTTATCACCAGGTAACAGCATTGAAGCTGCTCTAGGTCTTCTTGAGGCGACCAAGTGTAACCTTTGGGTTCATCCGGTTGACTACCCTCCGTATGCTTTGGTCGAGAAGATTCAGCAGACGCGTAAGTTGCGTATCATGGAAATCCCTACCGTAGCAGAACTCCTCGACGCGGCCATCTCACCCCATTATCCTTATACCAAGACTTATGATGAAGCAATGGGAGACACATTCTGTATTCTCCACACGTCTGGTACAACAGGCTTGCCTAAGCCTATTTATTTGAGCAATGGTTTGCTTGCTACCATGGACGCTGCTCGAATTCTGCCGCCATATGAGGGCGACAACGGTGCTCGTCCTTGGGCGACCTTGTATGAAAAGGGCGATAGACTCTACTCCCCTTGTGTACTTCTTCATGTATGTCTTGATAACTACATCAGCTTAGAAATGGTGTAACTGACTTTGGAGTCAGGGTCCAGGAATCTTTATGAACCTTTTCGCAACGTTCCTTTTTGACACCCATAGCGTGATGGGCCCTGTCGGCGTGCACCCCGACATGAATCTGCTCGCATCACTTGCAGACCACGGCAACATTGATATTTGGCATTTCATGCCTGTATACGTGAACGAATTGGGCCAGCACCCTGAAGTATTGGAGAAGTTCAGATCATCCAAGTTTATAGGAGCTGGTGGAGGTACGTTCTCTCTTCTATACGCTAAATACTGGATTAACAATCTCTTCTAGGTCCTGTGAGCGCAGAGCTTGCCGCCAAGGTGAATGAGGTAGTACGTGTTCACAATCTCTTTGGAACAACCGAAGGCCTCTTCATGGGTGACATGCTGGTGGACAAGGAAGACTTCTTATGGGTTTCCTTTCACCCTCACGCCGGGTTCAAATACACCGAGATTGAAAAAGGTCTGTTTGAGCAGCGCGCCGTTAAGAATGAGCACTGGGCTCTACATCAAGGAATCTTTCATACCTTTCCTGAAGTCGAGGAATTCAACCTCAAGGATTTATTCATCAAACACCCAACAAAGCCCAACCTCTGGCTCTACATGGGTAGAAGCAACGATATCATCTGTTTAGAAGACGCCCAGAAGCTGTCTCCCATCGAGACGGAGAACATGATCTGTGCTAATCCCCATGTCAAAGGATGTGTTATGGTATGTGAAAGCCGAAGTTATACAGCATGACCCTGTGTCGCTAACACACTTAACAGATCGGAAACGGGCAGAAGTTTGCTTGTTTGATGGTAGAGCTGAAAGACGATACGTCAAGGCACTTGGAGACCATTGACGGGCTAAGGAAAAGTCTTGGAGATATCATTGAACAAGCAGATCAGAACCAGCTGCTGAGGGGCTACTTGAGAAGAGATTACATTATCTTTGCAGATCCTCAGAGACCCCTTCCACGCACCGAGAAGGGAACCATCTCACGTCGAGCTGCGTTAAAGCTGTATGAGAAGGAAATCGATGAGTTTTACCGTATAAAAGGGGAAGCAACTGTGGGTGTTGGTCAACGTATAGCAGAATAGGTATAAGGTGAATTATTAGGCATTATTGACAGTGACGATTTGCTCACTTATAACTCCTCTGTCCTGACCATGTTCTTATCCGCCAGACCTTGTGCTCCCGTATTCGAACAAAGCTCAATGAACTGTCGTTGAGAGGATCGCATGAACATTGGTCTGGAAGCGCCACCGAGAAAACAAGGGTCAAATCGTCTTATGATTTGTTCAGTTCAGTTATGAACAGCGGTATGTTCTCAAGACGATGTTCAAAATTACGAAAGAATCGAATCGACGCTGGAACATGGTCGCTCTTTTGTCTACTATGCGTCATGTTCACGATATATCATATCATATAAAACGCATGTGTAGGACCAAAACAGGCTGCACCAAAGTAACAATCGCTAACACTACTAATATCCAAGTGAATAATTACTATTACCGTTCATCTTCATCCAACATGGCCGCTAACAATCAAAACAACCAACTGTTCGAAATCGACCATTTTATCCGCCATAGAGTCAATAGGAGAAATAAGACAGTCCAGATCCTCGTCAAGTGGACAGATTTCGACCAACCAACTTGGGAACCTGAGGCCGTCTTGCAAGAAACCGCTGGCCGTACACTGTACAATTACTGGCACGAACGCCGTGGTCGTGACCGAGCTACACGTCTACGAGAGTATCACGTATTTAAAATCCTTGCCAGAGGTTGGAGGGGAGGTGCGTGGTATTTTGAGTGTCAGTGGGTAGGATACTCGCGTGTAGATAAGACGTGGGAGCCTGAAGCAAAGGTGAGAAGGAATGCGGGAGGCTTAGTGAGGAAGTGGTTTGCGGATCAGGCGGCAGCTAACCAGAACGCTCCAGCGGCGAACCCTTAGAGTATGAATTGTATAGGTGAGTTGAGCGAGTCTTGATGGTATGTATGGGACTATTGGCTTCATAAACCACTTCCAGTCTGTAGTTATGTACTGAGATACGGACCGTTCAAGGTCAATGCGAGATAGGATAGATAATTTGAGAACGATACAAGCATTTAGCATTCAGTATTTTATTGTGAATTGATACAGTCCCTTTACCATCGTGCTATCCCATATGACAGCTAAGACGAAGCTTTAGGAACGTGGAAAGGACGATCGAAGTGCTGCTCAAGAGACGCTGTTGGTATGGACTCCCTTGCCACAAGCAGGGTAGTTTCCCGAGATAATCTGGCATATCGGCGCATATAACTCGTCCCTTGAGCTTTACATGGGATGTACCCTCCTTCGACTTCCCAGATGTACGGTTTAAGTAACATCACCACATGTTGTGCTAGCCCGAGATAACAATAGGCCCAAAAGGTCTACCAATAGAAGGGGTAGAAGCCTATTATGTGAAAAACGACATCGTGGCCTCATCACCTGTGTTAGCAGCCTAAAGTTTAAGCTTATGGCCAGCAAGTAAGTATCTAGCTATCAACAGGGGATACTTCTCAGTAGATTGCCAATTGCTTTGTGTGAGATGGAAGTGATTCATTGACAGGCTGAATGGATATACGCCGAAAAGAAGTCAAATCGGGATTCCAAGTCTGCAGGGTTAAAGAGCTTGAGACTGAGATTATGAGAGTAGTTGTTATCCGCAGTAGGTATTAAAGAGGCTTAAGAATACGTGAAGGAGCAGCAGCTGCTACATGTCTGTCGACGGATTATTGAACCGTTTGGGAGTTCGTGTTACAGATACTGACAAGACAATACCGTGTAAGAATCTCCGCTCGTATCCTTCGCCTGCACGTTAAGTGTACTTGCCATCTGTCTTGAAGTTCTCTCTTGCTCATTCTCCACAGGTCCTCGACATATAATCCATCCAATATTTAACCGACGATGTCGCTACATAAACTTGCTCTGACAGAGCAAAACCACACGGATGAATAGGCCATAATACCGGAGTTCAGTTGACTTCATGATTTGCCAGAATCTCATTCTTTTAAAAGTGATCTCATACGGCTTACCATCTGACCATTGCCCTTGACAGCAAGGTCTTGCGGAAACTATTTGAGATAATCTGCAATTGCACTCAAAAAGCCCTGCCAGGATTCGCGAGGTCAAAGCTGATCCCGCACAACAGGACGACTGCAGGTTTGGCTCAGAAAACACAACAGTGAAAAGACTTCATAGTTGGCGGCTGGATGCTTAAGATTAGTCAGGTACTAATAATAACTCTTTCACGCGCTTTGTATGGTCAGTGATCAAAGAATATGCTTTGTTCGCAGAGCCTTTGTTGACATCAACGCATCGCCGCCCGACATTAAGTATTTAGAATTGCATTGTCAGTCTGAAGACTTACACCATAACTCTACATTAGAATGAGAAAATGCAATTAACCGCGCAGGATGTTGGAGAATTCTGTGGCCATAAACAGGCAGAAATTGCGGTGTAGTAAAGGTCGCGACGTCAATTCTCAGTGAGCCAGATTTCTTTTGTGCATTGGAAGGACTCTACAATAACATATACACTTTGTCTTGATCAAAGAATACCCGACTGGCAAGGCCCAAGGTGACCAAAGCCAAGCAAGTTGAACAAAGCATGCAGAGGACAATCAATCCATCAATGCTTTTGTTGTCGCCGGAACATCAGGCAAGCACAAAGGGTCTTGAAATAAAAATAGGTCAATGAACTCATTGTTAAGTACCGACATTGTTACCTCACTAAGAAGTTATGTCTGTCAAAGGTATAGTGAGTGATGTTCACTTTTGTAAGCTTTGAAAATTACAGTGACACGTATTGAATCATTGAACAGAGATCTACCCCTCAGGATACATGTAAGCAAACCATCGTTCTCATATTGTCTCTTCTCATATTCAACGAAGACTTCTTTTACAGCTACCAACAACTTCACAACTATTAACAAGCCATATACAACTATGACCGAATCACTAAACCTACCACTTTCAGAATTGGACCCTGTACACTATCAGAGGCTTGAAGATGACTATTCAGCATCACTCGCCAGGGAATTAGGTCGGCCACCTCCAATCATCAACAACCCGCTTAGACTGTGTGGCCTCTCGATCGACCACAATCTCTTGCACCTAGATGATAGTAGGAAGAACCATCTCCTTACGATACACCTTCAGGGCCATCAACAGTGGCTAGGCTACCTGCCTTGGAGACCAGAAGACGAGCATCTTCACCCGTTTTGCGGTCTCGAATGCCGAGGACTAGACCCACCTAACTTGAAGAGGCCTTGGCATGTAGACAGTAAGAGTGGGGGTGTTGAGTCAACGGAGACCACCAGCGAGGGAACGATGGAATGGTCACCTACTGACGGTGTCGATGACTACCAAGTTTATCTCAGACGCCAAATTTTACCTGAGCTCAGAGACCTATCTGCTGACGACGTTAAGGAAAGACGCATGCTGTATCTCGACCCGGAATCTCATGATCCGCGACAACACCCCCCGAAAGGTTGGGGACTACGTCCATTGTGCCCAGCTACAATCGAGCAAGGTTTCTCAGTCCTGGAATACTGGCATGTAGAAGAACGACATTCACTCCACTACATCATGCTCCGTAAATTCTCTGGAGACCACAACATGGCACACAAGGAGGCACACCAGGAGGCCAGAAATCGCGTCTTAGAATATTACTTCGAAGCGAAGAGACAGGCTAGCAGCGAGGAAACCACGGGACGGTCACCTACTGGAAGTGATGACGCGTCCAGCCACCTAACAACTCAGGCTGAAGCTGAAACTGAAACTGGTATGGATATAGATTTACCAGAACCTACTGACGAAGAAGCTACTCAGACCTTAGTCGGTAGCATATCTAGCAATGAGGTGAACAGTGAGCCTCAGGGATTGATACAGAGGTCTAAGAAACGTCATTTTGATGATGACTATGACAACTATGATGAAGCGAATAAGCGAGCAAGATTTGCATATTATTGAGAGCTGGTTGATGGACGTGGGAACTGTCTTCCATGGGCTGGAGCTTTTGTTAAGCTTGTAAAGATGACATCGATTGAAAATGAAAGGTAGGTCTTTATATTTCTATTTTGCCAAATTATATACAATCCAAACTTTCCGCTCTAATTACCCCGGCCCGTGTAGCACCACCGATAGGTAGTTTATCTTGGCCAACGCAAGTAATACAGCTAATCTCTTTTCCATGTTCAGTATCATCGTATTGGACACATACGACTTTTGACTTTTCCCTTGACTGAGTGGTCTAAAGATTCCAGTGTTTCTGTTAACTTCTCACGGGAGAAGTCACCTTGAAAAGACTCAGCCTGAGCGATGATAGTATAGAACTTAATCAAATCGCGTGTTGTCATACAGGAACGATCGTTACACCATGTGATATGCTGAGTCTCAGGATCCTCGAAGTGGCCGTAACTGCTTGGGTCTAGCTTCTCAATCCAGTCTAGTGGTCTGGGGTTATCTCGAGTATCCGGTAGGTGCAAGAGGCACCCTGAGTTGACCATGTTCGCTTCTTGATCGTAGTGAGCACTAAATCCACAATTGCAGTAGCATTTAAGCGCTGGTGGCTCTGTCGCCAGTGCATAGTCTCTGAATTGATCTGCTTGAAATAGGCGGTCAGGGGTAGTGTGAAATGCTGGACAAAATAATGACGAGCATTGTGCATGTAGTTGCCTGGTTTTCGAGATACATTGATGCATAAAAGAGCTGCTGGGAGTGGGATGATCAAGTGCTGCGGTCCAAGCGATGGATACAAAGTCGTCCATCGGAGAGCAGTCGAAAACGTAGTACTTGATCTTGGCGCCAGTGCATGGGCATGCCGCTTCTTCACAGTCGAGATCTATCGATTGTCCTGTAGTTCGCAAAGACCTGATGTCTTGCAACGAGAGTTTCAGATGGGGACAAACACTCAAGTGTCCTTCATGGGCAATACAGGCTCTAGATGACGACAAATCCTGGCGAGATGACAGAGAAAATAGTATTGCGGGGTGTTCGCATTTACACGCCGCACAGTATAAGCGATCCATCAACCTTGCAACGCGTTCAGTATATCCAGAAGCAGCTCTGGCTAGCTGACACGGTCTGCAATACTGAAGAGAAGCAGAATCATCGCGACATGGCAGCGTATCTTCTACTCAGGAACTGTTCTCGTCCATTGACTTTAGATACGGCTGGAACGATCCATGTTCATCTTAGTTACTACTCACACTATAGGTCGAGAGCCCGGACCTCGGCCTGTAGGTTGAGAAGGCCGCCTCTGCCCCCGTTCTCGAGTAGTAATGCTACAATAGGTATTTATGCTGCGGGTTGCCTCGGGTGTATAAATGTATGACGTGGAATACTTAGATCATTTCGTGCAGTCCCCAGACAGAACGCCCATTAGTGGCGGCTGGGTCTCTTTGCATATTTTGTCATATAGTCTAGCTCCTGGTGTTATACTGACACGCCCTTTTTCTTTGTCATATATTTATCCATCTCGCTAGTTCTTTATCTGAAACGCGAGAATATCTCATTTCCTTAACAGAAGTAAATTATTATTTTCGGCCATCTCGACTGTTCATCCACTCAAAATGTTCATATTCGAGTGGTCGATACAAATTTCCCCACGCATTGACATCTACATGAGTAATTTTATGTATCAGCAATTTGGCACGAGCCATTGACTGTCTTGAATTGCTTCAACCATTTTTGTGGATCCAGTGGTGGGTCATTTAGCCCCTCGACAAGATTTCGCTTCGAGATGGCTACGCGCTAAGATCCATTCCGGGAGGTCCAGGGTAGTGGACAAGCGCACGACAACAATTAATTACAGTGAGGCAGACCATGCAATTCGTATTGCCGTAGTTCTTTGTTTAATGATACCTAGTTTGAGTGCTGTAATTAGTCTACAGTAGGATTATTCAAGAGTGCCATGTTTATATCTATGAATGCGCTGAGCGCTTTGTTTAGATTCATATCTGCTTGTCTACTAGCTTGAGGAGTAAGTAGGCTCATTTTTGTTACAACAATACTTGTCTGTCAAAAGTCTGTTTACCTACTCACCATAGCAGCTCTACGATGGGAATAACTAGTCGCTTTCATTCAATGAAGCTCTGTCCCTGCGAATCCTGATTTTCCGAAAAGAGGTGGTTTTCTTGGAACCCTCTTCTTGAGGCATTCCCAGAGGTGAATTTCTGATCAGAATGTCCAACAGTAAGCGATAGCTCATCGTCGTCTGAATCTTTGACGCAAAGCATCGCGGCGGCTTTGGGCTTAAGCTTGCCTCGGTATTGAGGCCCTCCACCCTGCTTGTCGTGAAGGTTGTTATCGGAAAGTGAAAGCTGATTGCTAGGAGCAGGGGCCTGCATGAGTATATGCATACGATACTTGAGCTCCTCGATAGCAACGTCTTTAAGACCGGTCGCAAGCTTGTCGAATAGCTCATGGGCGTTATATGGCAGAAAGCACAACTTAGCAGGTGGAACGCCAGCTTTGAGACCCATGAAACGGTCGCGACGCTCTTCTAGTGTAATTTGGGGCTCACAATCATCTCTATGGTAGCTGCATTCGATCAGGTTCTTTTCGTTGACATCGAATCGCATCGATTGCAGAGTTTCTTTCACCTGGTCGTACTCGGACTTGTCAAAACGATCAATATTCTCGATGAGACACTCGTAGGCAAGACTTCGGATGTCATTCATACAGCTGATGCAATGTTTGCTGAGCTGCTCCGTGGGGAGATGCGCAAAGTTGTTGGCGAGTTCCTCCAGACGAAGTTCGAGACTGTCCAATCGATCTTGGATGATCATCTTCTTGGCTTCCTGCAAATGCTTTTCCATAATGGCGGCGAGAAGGGAAGAGCGTAAGTAGGCTTGTATGTGAAAGGATTTGCGGGAATTGCTGTGATAGGTAGCAAGTGCTGGGTGTCGATGGGTTTTGCTGTTGCGGTTGAAGGAATGCAGACAGATAGGCAGAGGGGTCTTTGTATTTATAGCCTTGGTGATTTCGAATTGCCATTGTTACTGTTTGAAGTTCATGATTTTTAAGAATTCACTGTAATGAATAGCGATACAGAACAAAGACAGCGCTGCTGTTCGCGCCTAAGAACAAGAATCTCATATCGCCTTGCAATCGTGTTCCATTTACTGTTCAAATTCAATTTTCTGAACTATCGTTCTGTACAGCTCGACAAACCTTTTAGGCTCTTATTCAATGATCTTCAATCATAGTGTACTGAATAGAAAACAAAGGGCAATGCAAGGGCTTTTTCGGGCGACGATGGACAAAGAAGCAGTTGTGAGATGCTATTCATTGACATACTCAGATCTTTCTGTCTCAAGAGCCGTGATTCGCATCAACACGCGTTGCATCTCTGACCTGATCTTGAAACAGGACCGCATTCTACATTAGATAACTGGCGACAAGAGTGTTATGATCCAAGAAATAGGCTGACGTGAAAAGAAGAGGGAGTGGAGAAAGAATACAAATAAGTAGAAATACCTTTCAAACACCACTATGCTTAGCAAGATATGGCTCACCTGATGGCCGTGGTTGTCGTTAACGGGGTTGTTTGTCATGTTACCGATTGGCAGCAATGGGATGATGCACTACTAAAGCCTTGGATTGGCCGAATCCAGTGGTTCTAGTGCTGCAGCTGCGCCAGTAAGCCAGCTAATAAATTGTGGCGTTCAACGTCATACCGGGTCAACTACATAAATGTTCCGAGTCAGCATCAACCAACAATAGACAGTCAGTCTTCGGTACGTCGATATCAAGCACAGTTCAAAGGGCGCGCCCTAAAGCTTACATGAAGAGAAAACTTGCAATTTATCAGCATGATGTTTGTGGTTTTGATGCTGCACTAAGACAAGTCGTTAAATACCAAGCTTTGTCTCTGTCTTGAGATTAGAATCATATTATAACAGTCGAGTAGGGCAATCAGATTCCTAAAAGCATATATCCTTCCCATAAAAACACATCTTGTATCTCTTTCCACAATGCCTACTACTATGAGAGCTATACTTATTTCTGAGTTCGGTCCTGTTGAGAATCTGGTCATCAAAGACGTTCCCAAACCATCAGCCACAGTCCCAGGTACAGCCCTAATCCGCGTCAAGGCATTCGGCATCAACCACGCAGAAATGCACATGCGTCGCGGCGAATGGGCCGAGTCAGTCCCCATCAGCGGTATCGAATGCGTTGGAACCATTGAGGACTGCCCGGGAGGTGAGTTTGCTCCCGGGACACCAGTAGCAGCACTTATGGGTGGCCTCGGTCGGACCATCCCCGGTAGCTACGCCGAATACACCGTCGCAAATACTAGCAATATCGTCGCGTTGGGAGGGCCTGGAGAACGGCTGCCTTTGTCTTGGGCAGATGCAGCTGCGCTACCTGAAAGCTACGCAACGGCTTGGACGTGTCTATTCCGAAACCTGAACCTCCAATGTGGACAGAGGATTCTCATCAGGGGTGCTACTTCATCTTTTGGAAGAGCGGCTATCAATCTCGCTGTTGACGCGGGCGCTATTGTTACAGCAACATCTCGCAGCGAAGCCAAATTTGCCATGCTGCGAGACCTCGGAGTCTCCGAGACAGTCCTCGAAACGCCCGACTTGAGCAAACACCTCCTCAAGAGCCACGGTGTTGAGAAATTCGATTCAGTACTGGACTTGGTCGGCAACAGTACAGTCGTTGACTCACTGCAACTAGCCCGTCGAGATGGACGTGTCTGCCTGGCCGGATGGCTAGGAGGGTTAGATCCGATCAAGGGACCGCCGGGGCCTGACGAGTCGCACGGCTTCAATCCGCTGCTTCAAATGGCGAGCGGAGTTCACCTGAGCTTCTTCGGAAGTTTTGTGTTTGGCACCGAGGAGTTCCCAGTATCTGATGTTCCCTTGAGGAGTATTATGCTCAAGGTAGCTGATGGGAAGATTGATGCAAAGCCATGGAGGGTGTTTGACTTTGATGACATACATGCTGCTCATCGGGCTATGGAGAATGGACAGGCAAATGGGAAAATGGTAGTTACTGTTGTGTAGTGTTCAAGAAAGGAAAGATGTACTTGTCTTCGTGCAAAAATAGCAACAGGTAATGATGAAGGGTCATAAATACTGCAATATGTGTCAATGGTTCTGATTACCTTGTGTGTATAATTCATTGGTGCTGAGAAGTACAATGTCTGCTTAGTGGCCTTCCCCAAAAGCAATTTCTTCCAAACTTTCCAATCGTCTGGTAGACGCCCGAGCTCTACGGACATTCCAACAAAAGAATGATGATCTCGGAGAGAGATCGAATGTCTCATCCAATCAGATCGCGCCTTGATGGCTCAGTGGTAGAGCGTGTCACTAGTAATGACAAGGTCCACGGTTCGATCCCGTGTCGAGGCAGACAAGTCGTATCTTTTTGCATCTTTTTACAAGTCGTAACTTGAACATCCAGGACATCAGAAAGTAATTGACAAAGAGTGCTGCAAACTTAAGAATTATAAAACTACCTGCGTATGGACTTCATTCTCCCCATTGTCCATTTCATCTTAGGTAACCTCGTATAACATCCTCCGGTACATCCTTGCCCAGGTAATTAGGCACCCTCTCATACATCTCCCACGCACTCCGTTGAAGAAATTCCATCTGCTCCCTCACCCATCCTTCAAACTCATACCTCTCAACAGTCTCCCCGTTCTTCTCCTTCTCAACCAAGGTCTCCAAAACTGAATCAACACGCCCCCTCAAACGAAGCAGCTTCTCCTGAAGAAAAATATTACAAAAAGTCGGAATATCATCATTCCCCAAGTCCACACTTCGAAGCGACGTATAGCGATCATCCAGGTTAGGATCAGCAAACGCATAGCTACTCACCATGCTCAACCGCTCAGGCACATTAGTCGCCCGCAAGGCAGCGTGCTCTGTGCAACCGCCCTGCATGATGACAGCGCCTCCAACGGTTGGACTTTTCACCTTTACGATGGAGCCATCACCTGTCCTGATAGCTGTTTCACCGCCTTGCATTCCGCTTGTGTCGCTGAGCATGACGACGCAAACGACAGGGACTTGGTCTTTGTGCCATGAGTCAATTGGTATGTCGTCGTAGCTGGACTTTTGCATTTCTTGAGGCGAAAGAGGGGCTGAAGGCGTCTCGGTGAGTTTGTAGACTCCGGGTAAACCTTCAGGACCAAGCTGGATGTTTACCAGGCCCAGATCGGCTTCTCGCCTCAGGAGATGTAACCCGAAACCAGCCGCCCGATCGATAGCTGCTTGCGTCACGGGATGTTGCCATGCTTGAAGCGTGAACTTTGCGGTCTATTTTACAATGAGTCCAGTTCCAATGTTCCATCAACTTGGTGAGAGGAACGTAGGACTAACCTTCTCATGACCCGCAATGTAAGCAGGAGCACGATCCCATGACCGAAGATACTTGTCAAGCATCGGTTTACTCAGCATTTCGCGGCGCAACATCCGCACTCCTTCTTCTGAGAAGAGTGGAAATGGGTCTGTGACGCAGAGATCGGGCGCATTCTCTGGCTGTGGCAGACCAAGGTCTTGGAAGGTATGGCGACGAGCAGGTGGTTGGAAGGCAAGGTGGATTGCAGGATCAAAGTCTGGCAGGTCGAGGTCATCAAGGGCGGTCAGTCCAGGAAGAGGATTGTTGGTTGCGGCTGTAGCTACTTTTGCGGACATCTTGTCAAATGTCTGGAAGGAAATGAGGATATGAAAAATGACGGGCTGCTATGGTCTTGTTGTTTCTAACCCTGTGGACTGAAGCTGCAAATTGGTAAGTTCCGTATGCCAACGGCAGTTTTGCAGACCATGTAGGTCATTTGAGCCTTTTATCATTTCTTTCATCCTTCCCAAGAGCTCTTTATCTGCGTTGGTTGCTGAAGGGTGGAGGGGCCTGATGTTAGGCTGTTCTTATATCATTTCCTATTACGGTAATGGTATCCTGACTACATCACTAAGCTTATCATCTGACACTATAAATAGGACCGGCAATTGACTAGCTGCTACCTCCTTATCAAGTACACGTCTCCGCAATTACCCCACATGGAATGATCTCCAAATTAACCAGAGGCAGCTTGGAAAAGCTGGGTAGCAGACTTGTCGCTAGACACTAAAATCACTGCTTCATTGCATTCTGCTGACGAGACATGCGACATCTGTATCTATCAATGTTTAGATTGCGGTGTCCAATCCATAAGCATCCTATGGCAGCATTGACAGTTAAATTCTTCAAGACCCTTGGGGCAGAGAACATCAGAATTGGCAGATGTACAACTTGGGGCTTTTCTTGGAAGTGCGACAGCAGCAACGACAAATTCACTTGAGAGTATGCTCAACATGATCAAAGGACGAATATCACTGACGATAATATAGCAAAAAGTTTCTTTTCTAAACCACGCTACATACAGACTCTCATCTTACGCTACATAAAGGCTAAGCGTCCGGTCTCAAACGTGAGCCGCCTGTACGCGAAACTCTTGTAAAGCAATTGCCCCTCTTGCAAACTATGCAGCCAACAGTCTTTCTCTCCAATATCTCCCAACCCGCGTGCCTATACCTACTGCCCACTGACGGAGTGCTTATTGATCAGCGACGTGCTTCAGTCGCGGCGTGGGCTCCTGCTCTCTGAAGGAATCTGTCAAATAGCTCAGGGAACCTCTGCACCTCATCACCAAACCTCTCCGAGAAGGAGACTGCCGAATCGAAGAAACGAATCACTCGATCGCAGGTGTTTCTGACGACGGAGATAATGGAAGAAAGCCACTGGAGAAGAGCCTGAAAGACAGGGATCAGCAGGGCGACAAGACAAAGGATCGCAGCGTTGGCGATGCACGACAAGTAGACGGCAATGATAGAAAGGCCCGTGAGACAAATGCACGTCGCCGCAGTCAGAACAAAGGAGCATCCGAGAACGATGGGAAAGGTGATGATATCGCTGATGTCGAAGAGGTTGTAGAGAGCAATCGAGATAATCCAAAGGAGGGAGACGACACAGACCAACTTGGTCGTGCGAGGGTCGACGAGATCGGGCATGATGACGTTGGCAGGGTCAAGGTGCTGAAAGAGAGCAGGTGAGCTGACTGGTTTGTCTCAGGTCAGTGAGGCGTTGACGGTTGACGATGGTTGCTGGTGGTTGATCGTGCGATGGTGATTCCGATATTGCGATAGATAGGTGTGTATTTGTAAGTGGAAGAGATAGCCCAGGAGTTCAGGAAACTTGGGTGAATCACTTAGAGGCTCTGAAGAAATGTTCTCAAGTCACGTGTGATCGCGCTTTGTGATGCCTAGATTTATGTGACTTGATAGGTGAATTGACAGTGCCACTCACTGACAATCTGAACTCTGGTTGAATCAGCCAAAGAGTATGTACATGGACAACTATGATTGGTTACACTAGGTATATTCGCACTGGTAACGCACAAAGGGTGAGGCCTCTTGCATCAGAACAAGCCTGGAGAGCGAGAGGTGGATTCTTCCGCCAAGAGTTATGCGTGACCTCCATCACAGAAGACTCTCCTCCCAGCCTTTCCCAAATTCAACACAGCGGCATTATCATTAACCACAAATCTCAGTCTGCTTCACCGGTCATCATGGGACACTACAATGAACGATAATGTTGCAGCTGCCGGTGTTAATACTGTTGAACAGTATGAGGTTGACCAGGATGTTCATGTGTGGTGAGATATCTTGGACTGAACACACTTCACTACCAACAGTTGAGTGGATGCTTTCATGATGTGAAACTCCATCCCTTCAGTCACAACGGTCGAAGGAAACATCTATCAGGTCTTATATCACCTTAACGCATGATCTAGTTCGAATTTTCCATGAATGAATGTACCGTCGATTACAGTTTCAGTTCGCTTGTCTACTGATAGACCTTATTTCAAAGATACTGCTCAACTGTCGGCCCCACGGGTGATGCTGAACCTGGCGCATAATTTGAACAATCAGGGACGGCATGACGAAGCGGAGGAGATGGCGCTGGCAGTCTCTTCGCTGCTCCAAATGAATGGCATATGTACTTAGAGGGTTATCGAAGAGATAGAATGTCTAAAGATAATTTCTCGCAGTTAGTTTTACCAAGGGGGGACTCATGAAGCTGAGGAAACGATGCGAGAGGCGATACGGATGATTGAGGCTGCGTGTGGGATAGAACATCCTTGGGTTACTGAGTTTAAGAGCGTTCTAAAGGGCTGGCTTCGAGGATTGGGCCGGGAGTAGAAAGCCAATACACTACAGGAAGAAATCAGATCATTAATAGATGAGGATGAAATAGAGCAGGATGAAAGTAATGGGGTATGGGGCTTGTTCTTCTAAGATGAGTATAAAAAGAAAGCTTGAAATATATAAATGCAGCCAGAGGCAATTAATTCATTGATAAGGAATAACTCCATTTTTTACAAGTTCCAGCTCGTCAACCCTGTCCTTCTTGTATTCGACCCGCATCCAGGTCCTCAAGCTCCCGGTTTGCGTATCAAGTTCCCAAACCCGGCTTCGTCGGTGATATCGCTTACCGTCATACGAACAATAACCCCCGAACCCACTGCAACCTCCATAGCATAGCCAAGGGCCGGTATGAGGAGTTACGTCGCCATTCTGCTCCATTTGTGGTGGTAGTAGAGCACAAAAGTCGTTCACGTGGTCGTGCCCGCAGGCTAATGCTGATATACCTTCTTTCACTAACACGCCGTAGAAACGGGAATTGAAGCTGGGACCTTCGGTCGGCTCCCCCCGATGGCCGCTGTGTATGCTAAGACCGTGGTCGCCGAACTCGGGAAGAGGGATGTGCTGGAAAGCCAGAGACTGATGAAATTGGTTGTCGTTTTTGCCGGTCTCGCGCGCTTTTCGTAAAGCCTGCGATGTCTCCGTGAGCCAACTGATTTGGCTCGGCTTGATACAGTCATAGTCAGGTGTCTTGACGTTGCTTTGTATTTCATCGTGTGAATCTAGAAAATATAAAGTTGATAACGAGGATTGTGACGGCTCGCGGGCCAGAACCTCAAGATAGTAGTTTCCTATGCCGTCAACATGCTCTGGGCCTGCGTTGCAGAGACTCAAAGGCAGATTCTGCAGTATTGACATCTGTGTCCTACCTGTAGTCTAGTCAGTAAGACTGGATAGTCATCATTCCCAAGACCTAGCATATAAAGGATTGCTGAACTGTCTTGAGGAGTAAAGTAGTCTGCATCGTTTAAGAGTCCAAGAGCGTTGTCGATCACCAGCTCTGTGTCCTGGCTGCCGTAGGAAAGGAGTCACTTACGTGATAATGCATGGGCGCCTTCACTATCATGATTGCCAAAGACGACTGCAAACGGGATCGAACGCTCAATCATAGGAGCAACCGCCTTGAAGAGAGCAGTTTGGCTGTCGGGAATGTCGTGATGCAATTGATCACCAGTGAGGACCACAAGGTCTGGCTTCTCGACATCCAGGATGCTTCTGATGAATTCAACCGTAAGGGGATCAGCGGCACTGGCGGGCAAGTCTTTGCCTTGGGCATCAATAGCATCTTTGCATACCCCGACACCAGTGACCATGTGCATATCAGAGATCTGGACAATCTTAAATTTGCCATCCTCCCCGACTCTTAAAGCTGCCCGAGCATCTGGTATCGGTTTGGCCCTGCCGCGGAGTACGCTAAGCCTTGCAACCGGGACCTCTGGCTTGTTGTTAAGTTGGAGGGGTGATGACATGAGAACCCATTGTGGTCGTGGTTCAACAGCGTCCGTACCAAAAAGAACGTCCACCTGCTTCACAGTCTGGTCAATCCTTCGAGAGAACTGCCCTTTTAGCACCCAGATTCCGCCAGGTCGCTTCTCCCAGCGACCACCTGAGCTAGAATTAGGAGGTACAGCGCCAACGCTGATATCGATTACAACCAGGTCCTCAGCTTTGAGCATATTCTCATCCGCTAGCGCGACGTACAGCCATGCGCTCCGTGGAGATTCATCGAGGATGAGGTTCTTATCTATACGGTGCCATATTTGCATGTCTAGTTCGCACCTTGAGGTGGGAATACATATGGTTAGATCCGTAACAACTGGATGGGAAGTTGATGATGTCGGCATCTTGGAATATCTTTCCGTGGATGGACAGGACCTGGATGTTGGAAATGACAGTAAGACAGCGAGCCTTGAGAAGCGAAGCAGCAAAATGACAAATTGATTAACTCTTTGAAAAGAGATTGCTAAAATAGTGTCAGACGCATGATAGGAAGAGGAGTGAAGTCCGCGGGGTTAATAAAAATACTATATAAGGTTAAACCCTTTATGTAATTATAGGGCTGGAGTTACAATGCATATGTCTGCATTCAGTAGCATGTAAGCACTTCATAAAAGTAAATGCCTAAGTTGGTAGGCCCCCACTTCCCAGGGCCTTGCTTATATCTTAAGAACCAAACTGTTAATTGAATAAGTCTTTCAGTCGTTAGATGTCAAATTTTCGTCATGCCACAGCATCTCTCCGATCCACCGTCCTTTGACATTTTACTAGTTGTCAGCAATTTTCAGTAGATAAATCAGCAAAGCCACGTGAGCAGGACAGTATGTTCCAAGCTATCTTATTTAGTTCTCACGGCGAATTCAAGAGCAAGTTCATGAAGTCAATTCCCGAGAACTCCAGATGCTCTTTATGTGTGGCATGTTTGTATTAACAACGAGGTGGAACGGGTCAAGAACAAATGAGAAGTGTTGTAAAAGATTATGAGTTTCGCTTAAGTAAGGTACCTGTGCAATAATGTGCGCGGCCCTGTAAACGTTCTATCTAGACCCCTGTGAACTCAAGGTACACATTGCAGGATACGAGAGAACGGAATGCAGGCATGGATGGTCGGGATAGGAACGGTTCGGGATGATCCAACAGCCTCATCTGAGCAGACAGCCAGGGGCTGCTAGCGGGGACGCAGATAGAGCCTCTATGTCTGGCTAACGCAGCCTCATCTGCCTATAGGTGAGACAACGAGGATATGCAAGCTAGCTAATGAGAAGCGGAAATAGACGCATGTCGATGAGTGCCGAGGCAGGTAAGGATGATCTGTCTATCAACCTAGTTCATTTTCCAACTCGTGTTCCAACTCGTCATCCTTATACCTTCGCTGGCAAAAAGATATCATAGCCAATCGTTGGTTAGCTGCCAGGAAGCAAGCCTGGCAAGCAGTAAGGAACACTGCATCACGGATCCTGCCTGGCTCGCATCCGACTCATGGCTCAGATCAAGGCTCTATTCAGCGCACATACATTAAGGCCAATTTCCACGCCGATCCAGCGGCTTACGGAACGTAGGGCTATTGGGGTCGCCCGGACTGCCTTGCCATCGAGCAAAAGAAAGCTAATTCCATGACCATCGACAGCAACGTCAAATCTGGCAGCATGAGATGTTGAAATAGGAAAACAAGAGACACAGAAAGCCAAACAAGAGCCAGCGAGAGAATCTGCTAAACTGTGCAGCGCTAAGAGTGAGAGCTATGGAGAGTTTAAGAATGAGTTCTCAGAGACCTTCCCAATAGAATCAATAAAGACAAATTGAGCTCGCTAAGCTCTCAGTGCTCATTCCGTCAAGGTTTTTGGAAAAAGAAAGCCCCCCACTCCGCCATAGATTCCGTTCAAAGGGAGCAAGACTTGCCGAAGACGAAAGCCATTGTCGTTGTATTTGGGGGTTTCTGAGCCCGACTTGGCTCCACCACTATCAGTCGGGTCAGCTTGACAATCTCACGGTGCGTAAATCCGCGGTGGATAATCTGCCATAGGTTTCTCCGTGGTTTGCCCGCTTCTGCCAAATGGAAATCTCCAACAGCTCGCTCGCCATTTCAATCAAGCCCAGTTGTAAAAAACCCAATGAACATTTCCAGTATACGTAACAGCAAAACAAAAAGATGCTAGTTGAGTAAGTCGGCAAAAAACATACAACAGCGGGGATTCGCTGGTCGTCACCGACCCAACTACTGATCCGCCCCTTACAGGCTTGACTATGGGAGAGCGGACGGGATCCCGTATTTTCCTGCAGGTATGGTCGTATGTGCCAGAGGGATGTCCCTGTACGGTACATAATGCTACTCTACCCGTACAGGCAGCTGGCCTCCAATCCTACAACACTACCAACGTCCTTGTCGCAGTTCTTCATGGCACAGAGCAGCCACGCCAATCTCCCCGCCATGAGACCGCATACTTTTCGCGTTAACAACTGATAGTTTGGAAGGACCGTCCAACTTTGTAGTGATTGATGACTGTTTGTGTGGAGCATTAACTTGCGGATGATTGTGAGAAGGGCCAAGATTTGAGGGCAATTGTTGGGGCTGAAAATTGGTCAGGGTCTGCTGTAAGATAACTACTGCAAGATACTTCATAGAGCAGCTGTTAATCACAAGCTCGAGAAGATCAAGATATTTGCCATGTCGCATTTATTGCTCCAAACCAGTTGGGCTTTTGAGCTCCAGGGTGATGATCCACTACTTGCATTGAGCTTAGAAGGGCTTTGTGGTGGGGTAGTGGCCTGTAAGCAATCCCTCCGACGCTTCTTCACTGCAATTGAGCTTCGTTAAATAAAATCAGACTGGGCAAGGACTCTATTCGAGGAGACGTTCTTTGAACTCAAGCAAAATGGATATCCCAAATATTTGTAACAATGTTCATTAACCATTTCTCAAATAATACAAGCCATCTCCCTCTTCCTCTCCCAATTACCCTCCTCATCAAACCTCAGCGGTCCCAAAAGTTCATCTTCTCGGGCTTCTCGGTTATCATCATGAAGATCAAATGTAAAAGTGCCAATTCGTCGGAAGGCTCGAGACAGAACACAAAAACCTTCAGATGTCAATAGGTCACCATTTGGCTCTTCGCCTGCGTCACTGGGGACAAGAACTAAGCCTTCGTAGCTCTCCCAGACGGCCTGCTCATAGCGATCGGTTTGACACCATCCCAGCTGCAGAGGAACGCAATAAACCTGAATCCATTGAGAACATGGTATCTCATCTGGTATATCTATAGTGCAGGAATTGGCGAATTTGTGTACCTGTTGGCTTCCTTCCGTGGGCTCTTTAACGCAAGAGTCTCTAGATATCGTGGCAAACTCTTCAGAGGAGATGATAAGGTATGTGTAATCCTCTTGGTTCGTGGATGTATCTTTGGCTTCGGATGTTCTCATCAAGTAGCATTCCCGTAAATGGCATTCCATCTCAATAAAGCCAGATTTGATCTGACCAGTAGTTGAAACTGAGTAAGAAGTCTGAGGCTCAATGCTAACATCCAAGACTTTCGCAAGCTCAACTTTGTTTCCATTCCAAATCCACGGTATGTATTGCTCAAAGAAATCGATCTTGCCGTCCAACGACGCCCAGCTCCACGAGGGAGCCCGATAGCACTCTGGGCGATGAGCTGATGATCCAGCCTTGGGACGCCACAAGAGGCTTTGCTGGAAATTCGCATCGCGCCAGAGACCAGCGACATATTCTGACTCCAGCGCATTTCTGTTCGATCCACGTCTTGCTTCAATGATCCTTTCGACGATGCCTTGCAGCGCAACTAGGATATCGGAAGTAAAAGTCAAGCGAGCCTTGGTGTATCTGCTAATAAATTCATTCCAAAATTCCGACGGTTCTTCCTCCAAATTCGATGCTTTTATTAGTTTTTGGCGGAGATATGACAAGCCTGCAGTGTAGTTCAATACGGTGCTGAACTTGGGGTCCAGGCCAATTGGAAACGTCTCACTTGCTTCTGTCGTTGCGCAGGACCAGACCATTTGTTTAGATCCAAATACCAAGGTCCTCGGTGATATCAAAAGCTCCTGCAATGCCCACGCTCGATGGCTTAAAGGGCTTTCATTGATGGTGTCGGATAGAAGCCGCTCCGGTTGGTGCGGATATATAGCCCACGGGTAACTCACGCCGTGATAGGTAGCATTCGGGACGATGTTTGCCACACATGGTCTCACTGCGCGAGGATCTCTACGGCAGTACATTGAGTCTTTAACACTTGAGGTGCCAGCTGCAGCGAGGGTAAGTGCTGCTGAACCGTAGATGCTGCCCATTCGCGAGGACTCCATGATCCAGTCATGCTTGGAATCTTGAATAATGCAAAGCGCATCTACCCATAAATATTCATAGCCGAGATCTCTTGTGGTAGCGATTGCATCTCGGATAGTAGTTGGTAGGCTCGCCAGAGGGATTTCCTTCTGGAACAAATCAATTGTTGCTTCAGTGAGCGTGATGGTGTTTTCAGTCCCCCAGCAGTAGCTCAGCGCAATGTAAGGCACTGCTTTTGGTGAAATGACAAGTCGAGGTTGGTCAGACTTTGACCCAACGTGGATAAGTCTTGTTGGACGCCAACCAGACAGTCGAGGTTGGAATTTTTTGCATGTGGGATGTGAGCGAGTGCAGCCTTTGATCCATTTCAATGCGAGCTGCAAGTTCTGGTCGTTCATCGTCGAGGCATGCTTGCCAGGGATAGTTTTCACTATGTGGCTCGTGTCTGTTTCTGTATTTGAGGTTAGAGAGAGTTATTCCACAAATTGTCAAAACTACCTTGAAGTGGTCGTATGCGTAGGTCGATCGAGACCTCGTCCAGCACTGAACCTTTTTCTGGCCTGATCGCCAACCAGAACTCATCAGGAAGATGACCCCCCAGCGCAATATCATTAATCGCCATGCCTGTCCTCTCAGCCCAATCCAAGTTCCCGTTTGGATCTCGTTCCACAGTGCGATACTTGAAGCAAAGCCGTACAGATTCATCACTGCCCATGCCTTGAAACATGTCCTTTGACTTATCATCAAAACCATGTGCGATTATTATGCAGAGATGGCACCCTGATGTACTCGTTTCTGCAACAAAGTCTCGCTTTGTCTTTGACCACTTTGCCCAGCGCGATACGTCGTTCATAACATCCCAGCTTCTTGTATATGAATTGTATTCTTTGCTGCTGAATTGGGATCTGTGGATTTGACAGGTATAAGGTGTACATCCGATAATGGACATTGAGCATGCGTGAGTGCATGCGTCGCAAAGCCGTGATCTCTCTAGTTGGACAGGCCGCATTGTGATTGTCCTTTGCAAATAAATTCAATAGTTTAAAAAGAAATACGGAAAGAAAGAAAATAATTAATATATATCATAATATATATAAAATGATATTTGTCACCTTTTTCTAAGGCTGAGTCAAGTATTAGCTCGGATGACTCATACCGACTCAACACCCCGGCCAGCTAGTCAACAGCCATAGCGCTATATTGTGTTCCCCTGCTGTTTTTATTATCTTTTCGAGCGGGAAAATTCATGAGGCCAACAGGCATCACTACGCCCCAAGTCATTGACACACTGTAGCAACGTCCCGTACTCGGAGACTTCTGACCCATTGATACGTCCTCCCAGCTCAATCGAGTGTACCACGATATCCGAGTTTAACATCCAGCCGATGGCAATCTGTTCAGTAAGCAGACCCTCTGGAAGCAGGCATGGAACGGGAATGGTGCTCTTGATAAGAACTCATGCTGCATGCATCACAGATACAAATACCACGCCGAGAAGGTCAAGAATCAGCCCGAGGCACATTTATCTTGCGCCGACCAGGTCAGTCCTTCTTTACTACCTTCGCAGGCTTCCAATTGTTTTGTCCCTCTCTCACTCTCGCCTCCCTTACATTACTAGTTCATGTACGAGGATCCGGAACTATATCCTCACCTGAAATACTCCACTGCAACTCTCAGCGAAACCTTACCTATATTATTGCAAGGAGAAATTACCCATCAGCTTTGATCATGATATGGGACGATTGTTCGCTCGCCTGCAGTGACAAGTTGTCGCCATAACGTAGTGATGAAGGGCAGGTCCACCGTGACATCAACTCAACGGTAAAGGAATGGCCCAGAGGAGAGCATCTCCTTTGTTTACAAGTGGCACAGAGGCAGCAGTCGTTGTTATACAGGAATGTTTCTTGTCCTTTAGGATTGGCATGGAGATACTGCAGCATGAAGAATACAACGTTACTCCAAGGCTGTTGCTTTACTACTCTAATTCCTTTATTCCGAGCATCACCACGTTATGTTTAGAAAACATATCAAGAGACATTACCGAGTCTATGACAAAGGTCACCCCAAACTATGTCATGACTATGGCGCGACCCAAGGTTGACACCTATAGAGCTTTCGATATTGGAGGGTGGCTTTTCACTTGTGTCCACAGGGTCAATTTGAATCAAGATGTCATTTCATATAAACATAATCTCTCCCTTTCTCTCTAAACATATCAATCAGATATTTACAAACACTGGGCTGGCAGTCTTACATCAGATAGCTCAAGATCAACGTAGCACTGAATACAGGGAATTCCGTCTTCCCATCCTCTATAGTTGCGATGATTGCGTCTCCGAATATTCCGAACATGACCAGAAGGGACAATCCGGCAATTTATTCACACCTCCATCCATATCAAATGCCCACGTAGCCCGTCTGCTCTTGCGATTCCCACTACAGTGACCCTGAAACTGATAAACCCGCTCCCTCTGCGAAAAAGAACTCCCCGGCGTAGGTGAAGGAATACTCCAACGACAAGGCGCAAATAATGCCGGCGACCGCAAAGCTTGGCGATCTGGTTGCTCGACACAGAGCTCAGTCAATTTTATATCCAGGCCCGAAGTGCAATCGCAAAGACTGTTGCGCTTAGCAGAACCCTGCTGCATCAGGCCATTGGTTGGATTGCGCAACGTGAGATTCTGCGCAGAGCAAAGATGCGGCTGTAAACTCTTGCGACGGTTAGTCGCGCTCTTACGCCTGCGCGGAGGAGAGTCTAGGGCGAATTGGGGAGGTGTTCTGCCGTTGAGGGCAATTTCTGTAGCGCGACGGCGCTGTCTTGGAGCTGGTGGGCTTCCGTATGGTGGGAATGCGCATAGATCTGTAGGTGTTTTTGGTCCAAAGGTTCGTGCTGTTGGGGCCGAAAGAAAAGAGTTTGAGGAGAGGTTGAGTGATTGGGGCACCACTGTAAGAGACAACAGAGTATGAGTTGATGTACGGCAATGCCAGAGGAGATATTGGGAGTTCAAATACGAATATAGGTCATGATGAGATGACTAAATGTATTTGTTTGGCAGTTTATACGCTTGGGCAGAAAGTGCAGCGGGTTAAAGTAAGCATTTTGTTTACTTATGCTGAGCTTGATGATGTAATTAAGAATACCACTAAAATTCGTATTGGTTTATGCACTTATGAACTTTGTCTATTAACCTTTTTATTTTTGGGAACTGTTTTGCACTATTGCCTGCGTATTGTCCGAGAGCGCTCAGTCTTGCGTTTCAGAGCTTTTTGAGTTTCGAGGTTGAGGAACTTTGACCTCTTGGTGCTGCCGAGGTACCAACATGAAACAGAGAAGTGGAGAATGGCGTAAACTGTTTTAACTATGAGAAATGGCATAATTATTACTAAAAGAGCTTGTATAGATTTTGATTGACTTTTTTGTCGTCTAAACCTTGACGGTCAGTGGCTTGGGCAACAAGCTGAGGAAGTGACCTTGATTCTCCCACGCAGAAGGGGGTCAGTGAGAAAGATGCCAGTGCTTATGGCGACAAAAAAGGCCATGGTTGGTTCGTTTCCACGTAGCGAGGTAACCATGAATGTATGGCGCAGAGGCATCAACTTCTCACACTTGGTGAAGGGCAATACGAGAATGAGCCCAAGTAGCCTATCAAGCTGAATGAATGAAGTTGTTATATACTGCCGAGGCTATAGCTAGAAAATCACTATGTACACGACCCGCCCTCTTTCCTGTGTCTTTCCTATTGCTCTTATTTCCCTCCCCACTTAGATCCTAATATCTCCCCTTGCCCAACATCAAGTCCCAACTCTCACAGCACCCCTCTTCATCAGCTTGCCCACAACAACTACGACTCTTAGGTGAGACCGAACCACTTAAAGTCAAGATTCTCGTTAGTAGGCACGACATGTCCGACTCCGGCTGCAGACACGGCGACAAATTTGGTTCCGTCTCCGTAGATCATGGTGGTATAGCCGGACTGCGGGGTCGACGTCTCGTTGCGAGTGAAGGAAACGCCCTGGATGGTCGACCACTCCTTGATCTGCTCAAGGAGGTTCCGGTAATAGACCAAGTTATCCGCGGTGCCGTGCCAGGTCTTGAATCGGGGATACGAGCCGCTGTAGCCTGGATACATAGCCTTGACCTGATCAGCCCATTGCTGTCCAGTTTTGATGATCTTCCCATCGGAGCACACACGATCGGAGCTGATAGGGCTCGATCCAGGAGACCCGGCCATGCATCCGGCAGCAACGCCAGAGTAGCACGTAGCAGCGGCGACGCGGTCCGGGTACGTCGCAGCGAGCACATTGGTCATCATGCATCCGGAGCTGGTGCCCGTGACAAAGACCTTCTTGGGATCGGCCTTGTACGTCTTGATGACATAGTCGACCATGCTGACGAGGACCTGGCTGTCACCCTGGCCGTCGTGCTTGAGCGTCTTGGCGCTGGCGACATCCCAGCAGTTAAAGTCCTTCTGGGAGGACGGGAAGATAAGGATGACGCCGCGGGAGTCAGCGAGAGACTTGTACTTGGTCTGCTGGAAATAGCCGGGTCCATTTCCACCGCAGGCATGCAGCTGATATCCGTACCGTCAGCTCAAGCAATGATGGGGATGATGTGTGTCACTCACGGCGAGCATGACTGCTGGGCTAGCAGGGAGGTTTCCGGGGATGTAGGCCTGCATGGTTAGCTGCGTTCCGTAGGTCTGCCCAAAGTTGGTGATGGTCTGGAGCTGAGCCGCAACCAGGCTGGCACCCAGGCTGAGCTGTGTGAGCAGCTTGCGAGGTGAGAGGAGGTCGAGCATAGTCAATGAATTCTCCGATTCTGCTTAGTTTGTGGTGTCTGTTCCTCACTCCCTTAGCCGTGGCCGATCATAGTTTTATACTTGATTGAAGTCATGATCATGCCGTCGATTCAAGTGAAGTCCAAATGCCGGTATCAAATACCGCGAGATCCGGAGGCAGCATGTCCGCTGTAAGACCCCGCAACCGGCAAAAAGAACAAATGTTCTATGTCTACCGTGTTGAGTATTAAATGGTTGATAGCGTCGTATACATGGATTAAAAAAGTATTGTTTCAAGAGGCTATATCCATCTCCAACTTATCCACCCGAGGTAGTGTTTATTTTACCCCGCACATGGAACGTCATTTGTATCAATACAGTAGACGGAAGATCATGCTCCGTAAGTCCCAGAAACAGCGATTGGTACCTGACTAAAATGTCTGGATAAATAGGACATAATCCGGATGATTACGCTCCGCAACCGCCAAGAATAGCAACTGGTTCTTGATATTGATCGTCCTATGTACTGCAGCGTGGCTTCGTCATACCACTATTACTACAAAACTTTGCCTTTTTACTCTTTAGGAACGAAGACGGTTAGTTTGTCAGAGTTTGTATCGACCCAGATGGCAGCTTTGATTGCCTGTCTGACAGGGACATTGTCCGACAAATCACGGGAGGAGTGCTGGGAGAGAGTCCCCCACTCAGATGAAGGAGCTTTGTTGGTCAATGGCTCACAATCGTAAATGTTATTGCATGTCTTGCGAAAATGTCACGAGTCGCTAAACTGGAAGTCGGCGCGGGACGTGGTGAAGATGGTTGGAAATATGGATGAAGATGGTCTCTTGGAAACACTATCTCTTATTGACTTCCTCTTACTTTGGGCTCATGTCATTATCAACCACGCGTAAATCTATTTGCGTTTCTCAGCCTGGCTTACAGACGTTTCAACTGCATCGACCTGTATCGCCATCTGATCCATCTCCTCGTATACCAGGTCAAAGTAACACTGAAGGCTTGAAATAACAAGACGTAGTATATTAAACGAGCCTGCTCATCTAAACTTTTGCCAGCAAGCAGACTCTCGTAGTTCTACTTCTGCTCCGTGATCTTTGCAGGCTATCGGAAGTGGATAGTCGCAGTTGAGTCGTGAAGAAGACGACATCTTGGGAAGATAATACGGACGATACGAGTGGAGAGACTTATGAATCCCTGGGAGAAAGGTGGGTGAGGTTGATATGAGTGATGCAGTAGTAAGCTGGCAACTATCATGAAGTAGCTTCGGGTAAATGTTCATCGAGACCATATTGGAGGCGTTAGACTGAGAATGATCCGCCAGACTCAGGCGGCAGTCAAGTGATCTATCGCACTCAAGGTCCGTGGTGATGAGCCAGGACGGATAAAATGCCAGCGGTCAAACCCACGAAGAGATGCAGCAAATATAACAGTAGGGCCAGGCTGTTGAAACAACCGAACGACGGAATGGTCGCGGCCGTGGAGAGCTGATCGTCGTGCTGCTTGGGCCCAGCGGGACACCCAGCCATCTCGACTCAGAAAACGATTCAATGATAGATGAAAGTCAAAAAGAGATATTAACCGTCTCCTCCGTCTCTCAACCGCTGATGACCATCGGTCAAAATCACGGGAAAACCTCATGATAAAGTCGCTTCTTCACGGTTCGGATGACTGATATTAATCTGCGCCGTTGACTTGGCAGAAGCCTCTGCATCTTTAGGGACCTAGCCATTCAAGTGCCCGGTATCCTGACCGCATTTACCTGTTTGTTTGGCACTGTCGCTCGTCGCCGGGCTTGGCTGATGTGTTGGGTTGTGCTGACGATGACAACGGACTCAGGAATTAAACCTAAACATGTCCAGGCTGGCGACAAGCTCTTCACTGGAAGCATCTTGACCGAACAGGAATCACTCCCTTGTCGCGTGATACCAACGTGGTATGTAATCTAGGCTTATGAAAGAATGCTGATACAAAGCACTTTATCAAACTCCTGTTGTTAATGTGCCTCTTGTCGTTGTTCTTTGTCGCCAGGTTTTGCTCTCATCTAAGCTTCTCTGTCTGCGTGCAACCACTGTGCACAGACCGGCATCTGAACTGTTTTTTGAACATCGTCATTGTTGTTCAGTAAGAGCGTCCCTAATTTCTGTTCATTCACGTTCTCCCTCCAATGTTCACCTATTTCAATCCTAAAACGTCTCATGCCTTGAGGACAAAGAAGCGGATTAGTTACTACAAAGGATTATAAATATCCGTGGGTTTTTTAATACAGCGCCTACAACAGCTAAGTTTGCTAACACATCTAGTTTACAAACACCTACCATATATATGCGACTCCTCAAAGGACTAGTCTTGCTGTTGAGAAGTTCTCGTCTGCTAACTCTCACGACGCACCATGGATCGTCTTCCTCGCAGCAGTGCACGCGACGAGGAGTTGGCTCGTCTTGAAGCCCGTGACACTTTTCTTGAAACACAGGTAGCACAGATCCAAGCAGCCTTGTCATTAGACACGGCCCTATCAAAAGGGAAGAGAACTTTACCCCAAACGGCCACGCTATTGGACGCAGCCCCGCCAAGAAAGAAGAGAGCCAACAGATCGGAAACTCAACTACAGACCAGCAAGGCATCTCTCTTGACCTGTCCCGTCGAAGCAAAAGAGAAAGGTCCGAATTTCGATCGGCGATACAATTCTGAAAGAGGCCCTGCACCATGTACACGAGCATTTTCAATGTCTTACTTGCAGTATACCCGTGATGATTTGGATTTACGTGTAACTGAATTCAAGCTGCGCCACAGAAATGCCACTGAGTGTCCTGTGCAACAGCGCTGTAAGCACTGGCATATCGTAGATGGAACTGAATGGCATGAAGAAGGGGATATTTATCTACTGCTTTACTGTCTAGACATCGAGTCAGCTACGCAGGGCGATACCGGATGCGAGGGGATCCGAATGTTCGATGACGAAGAGCCTCTCACTAACCGGATTACTCTTCAATCTTGCCGTATCTTCAATGCTTTAAAGCCTGACTTTAGTGTCGTTGAGGATGCAGGCTATGTGGTCCTTCAGTTTCTTGTGCTTGATTATGGGAAGACGGAGGAGGAGGATGATTCTGAGTGGAAGTGGATGGATCAGTTTGGACGGCTACTGTCGAAAATGGGATGTAAACGACAAAGTTAGATTTGGAGATGCCATTCAGAAGATAGGGGGGACATCTTGGGCATAGTGAAGGTTGAGCTGGCTCTTCTAGGCTTTTAAATCTATAGACAGCTTTGGACATCATGATGATAATAGTAACTGAGATACCTCTATTGAAACAGACATTTGTTCTTCATCTACACAATCCTGATCTCTTGAACTCTGTTATTGTGTGTCTTTTAAAATGATAACCAGTGTAGACTGGCGTGTCTCCATCTATTCATGAACCCCATCTGCAGCTGATATAAGGTATATATAGAGGAATATCGACAGCTCTTTGACGCGTTCTGGAAGATCTTGGCAGTGGAGAAGGTGGGGGGCGTTCAAGGACTGTGAGACAGTTTCTTGGATTAACTCAAACTCTTGTCTCACGCCACAAGGTATATCTGGCTGATTCATTGCTAGTACTCTAGTAGCAGCTCAAATGCCAAAGTGTGAATGAAGACACCCTTGGCAAAGAGGAGCCCAGTATGATAACTATGTAAAGACTCGGTAGTAGCCCTTCCTCGCTTCGCCTGTCTATGTATTCATGGTCGGGTAAGAGGTGTTCCTACATGATTTGCGATGGATAAATTGAGTTGTAGGTGACAGGACGGATCTAGCACTTGAATCCTGTGTATATATTGGCTTTGAGCTGTTGAGCAGTCAATAGGTGATTGATGAGTTGTAAGGCTGCTTACCTGCCAGTGACATAACTCATGTGGCCTACAATATGTCGGTCATGACCACGACTAAAACGGCGCTCCTATCACCATACAAATAAGGAATCTTGGATCACTCAGGTAACCAACTTATGCTGAGTGTCAGGTTTTGACTTCTGGGTCGATGTGTATCTGGACATCTTTACTGCTGGTCTTCAGACTGCCCAAGGACATTGGCTACCCATCTGGGAGTAAATGCTGCCTCCAACGATGGCAATCATGGTGATTGCCGTGGTGTACCGTTGTCGGGCTATGAAGAAACTGGTGCCAGTACTCGCCATCTATAGTGGCTGGGGAGGGTTAAATGCTGGCGACT
This sequence comes from Fusarium sp. 190-020-2, assembly GCA_014884825.1. NCBI lineage: Eukaryota > Fungi > Ascomycota > Sordariomycetes > Hypocreales > Nectriaceae > Fusarium > Fusarium sp. 190-020-2. The sequence goes on from JACTAS010000083.1 coordinate 87,435, forward strand.
ATGAGAACTGCTCATCCATAAGGTGATAGTACTTTCGTTCTATCAAAGGCTGTTTGAGATCCCCGATTTCTCTCAAGGAATATACCTGGCTTTGTGACAGGCATCTATCGATCTCATAAGCGCGTTGCACAGTACTTGACGTATGTGCTCCTCCACCATGTTCAGCTCCGAGTAAAAGACAAGACAGTATCTCTGCCGAGCTTACGTGCCGCCGAGTGCACATCCCACCCAAAAGAGGCAGCCAGCAAGGTCCAAGCCTTTGGTAGCTAATGATAAACTGCCTCGAAAACGGTATCATGAAAACACCGGAGCCCGACGGCAAAGCGAGAACAGTGAGCCGGACCCAACGATGTCTCAGGGATGCCTCAGTACGCCCAAGACCGCGCCATAGAAAGATCTTAGGGATGTACTAATAATAACACAGACTCCAGCATAGCCAACACCGATGTAGAGCCACCAAGTCCTCGCTCGCTCTAGAGACTAACCTCTCATAGGAACAGATACAGCACTTGGCTGCACAAATTAAGGAGAGATGCCAATATCTCGTCGACCTTTAGAGCGAACGAGTTCCAGGAGTAAGCGGGAGCCTGCGATATGTTGGATGATAAGACTGCGAACACAGAATCGGCTTTGGCTCTTGCTAGCAACGGACTTGACTAAGCAGCCCCAGCGGAGACCATAAATATCAGTGGATTGTAAAAACTTCAAGGCTTTTCGGATACCCTTTCCAGCGCACTAAGAGCGTCCATGGTGATCTCTGGCGGTCTCATTCAGGCTGCCGAAATGTCGCTCGCCAAATCAACCGAGAACAAGACCGGTGCAGAATATAGTCTCAACGCACCAAGAAGGCAGCTCTAAAGATGCACAGAGCGCCGATATTTCCACCAATTCTATGCTAACCAGCTACAAGAGAACATTGGGCACTTGGAGCATGACTCAAAGATGTAAAGAAGGAGTACAAAGACATGCGTCTTAGGGACACTCGGCTGGCTGAAACAGATTTATGAGGAGGTGCTGGATAGGTTCTTGGGCACGAAGGTAAGAACTCAGAACCGAGAGGCTCCTGGATGACTCTTATCGAGGACAGGGTTATCTTTGTAAGTCCCTGCGGCGGCACAGAAGGTAGTGAGTTTCATTGGCAGCCATTGAGGCTGGAAATTAAAGGTTTCTGGGATCAGAACAGTTTTGGGGTGCACGGGTTCACATAATGGCCATAATTCTTGAGCCTTTTCAACGCTCAGCATCACAGGACAGCAGGTGGTTTATCTATCCAAACACTCCCGTCACTTTCACCTTGGTACACACACCATTGGACGCCAACGATATGCAGTAAGACGATAGAGTCGATGCAGATATTGAGTCATGTGAGAGAGAATGAGAAACCAGGGTAATATTACTGACGACTGAGTCGCCGGCTGCGCGACAACGTGTTGTATGTGAGCGACTCAAAGAGAGTTTAGTTCACAGAGCCAACACTCAGAATTACATCACAGCCGACGGCACTGGCATTTTCCATATTGTCTTGGCGATTTATTAGCATCATTGGCGTAAATGACGATTTATCAGCGGCGTCAGTGACCGTGGACAACCATCTTCACCAAGAGAATATATCCTATCTCCCTGTATAAGTACCTATCTGCAAATTCATCCAAAAAGCCGTACCAAGATACCTATTGTTACTACTTCACAGCACCTATAAGTGATACTCCCGATCATTCGCTTGATATCTCGACATGCCAGTGTTGAGCTGTGAGTCTGCTAGGTCTGAAAGTTGAATATAAAGACCTTGGGCACTGCTCTTGACCGCGGTTACGAAACTACCTACCGCATGGCATGTACTTTACTTTACAACCACCAGATTCAGAAGTTCTTGAGTAATGTATGGCAGAGGGATTAGAGATGACGTGACGTTGTATATGGTCATGGTTGACCGTGCTGTCAAGCAGAAATGTTCTGTTGGTGCGGTTGATCACTCGAAAAGAGATACATGAGAGTAAACTTATTCTGTTCATCTTGAGAGGTATCCACGTGGCGAAGGATATACAGCTTATTCTCGCTAGGTGATGGACTTCGCTGCGTATGACTGAATGAATCACGGGTCAGTTGGCCACTTAAACTTTTCAGCCATTGTGATCGCTGATAGTTATATCTTGTACCAGTAAAATGGCCTCAATTTGCTGATTTCTTGCCTTTATCTTCCGACTCTCAATCACAAAAGGTTGAGAAGCAGCCACGCACGTCCAGCGTTAATGAAAAATATTTTGACCTTGTGACAATGATTTGAAGGACATTTTACTAATGGTAGAAAGTCTATTAACAGCCTATTAGCCGCAAATACATCTCTTTTATTTACATGGTAGTAGCCATCACCGAAACGTTGTATCTTAAACTCCTAAGCCAGCGATAAGCTTCAAACAACACGCTGTGCACTTAACCACCATGGCCGAGGCACCTTGGTCATCAATGTCAGAGGAACTACGCTTACAAAATGCTTTGTGCAATGATATGTGTACGTTTCCGCGTGCCTGGAAGTTACCATTGGCAGTTCTCTCAATGTTAAGAGCCCTCCTCTAAGTTCGCATAAAAAATGCGATTTAAGAAAGTGGCGAAACTATTGGCTAGACTCAGTAGTATCTATCATCATTAATTTGTTTTTCATCGCTGGCCTAGAAAGGATTTCGCCAGTGTTGAAAGCTAGTATGTAAGGTTTCTAGATATGCTTATATAGTAATGCTAAAGTTGCGCGGAACCATGATGACATGGCGGTTTCAAGGGGAAATGGCGTTTAAAAAAGTGGCTAAACTGTATATTAGATTTATTTGTATCTACAGATATCAGCATCTTGGTCATTGCTGGCCTCGAAAGAATTTCGCCAGCCCTGAAAGCCAGTAGGGGAGGTATACTACTACGCTCACATGGCGACAGGTCAAGTTGTTTGATTCACTTCAAATATAATGACAAGGCGGTTTGCTCCAAAGGCTCCTCTGCATCACCACTATTGAGTTTTCACAAACTGAATGAACAGACTTGTAAAGTCACTGATATCTAAAACCTCCACGTCACGACCTACAGGACATACCTTATAATTAGAGTATGTAAATATAAGCACCAACTGTTATAATGATACCATTTCTCACACGACCTTCAACCATTGGTCCATTAGCCTATATATCAATTACGTCCCTCCTTGCCATTCCAACAAACACATCTCTCCTTGAGAACCGGCTCCTGGCAAAGTCAGTCAAGCGAGATGCAAAAGCCTTCTTTACTGACTTTTACATAGGTAGTTGGAAGTGGTCTTGAACATATAAACAGGCTCAATTGAGCAACATCTCCATGGAAACTGCTCTAAAGCTATGCCTTTAAATACAAGCTTCATCACCACATTAGGCGACGAGTACTCACAACGCTTCGGCCACCGAAGTCTTCATTTCTCCTCCCCTGCTTCCTCCCTGAGTAGTCCGATTTCTGCCATGCTCAACTCTTCTACTACAATAAGCTCTTCTCCCATCCCGCGGCGTGGCGATAGTTGTCAAGACTGAGTATCTTCCTTCTATGAGCCTCAACACTATGCCGCTTTGTCGAAACATGGAATACTGGCCGAGATGCGTGGTTTTTCACGACCCCAAGACTACTCACCCAAAGCAGCAGCAACGATTTTACTTATCTAGGGACTGACCAAAGGTAACATTGTATATGTAATGCCCCATTCTCTTGGTCATCACATTGATAAGTACAACTATTAGTTTCAGAGAAAACAGGCAACTGGAGCACCAACTTCACTTTTGCGGCAGTTCCACACCACTCGAGATAATGAAGATTACATACATCAAGGTTTTGACGGATTATACCCCGGGGTTGAAACAGATGTCTTGGAGATATATTTGCTATCTCAGATAAGTCTAGACACTTTGTCTATGCTTATTTTGGTGTCTGCCGATGCACTCAACTTGCTCATGGCGCAGGAAAGATACATTGGTCTCAGGTTCAGGAGCGCACTTCCAGAAGCTTCACCAATTCATCTTATAAACAATGCATAAAAGCCATTATTGACTTGATATTTGAAAAGAAGCTTTAACTTGCTGGCGATCTCGTGCGGGCAACTTTGGTGTTGGACAGGAGCTGACAGGACCTCGGCCATCTGACGTGGGAAAAGTCTGGAAAGAGTCCCATTCCGGTTGAGATTGATAGATTACTGATTCAAGACCCTTAACCGCTGTGGTAGAGTTTGAGCCTTCTTTTGGCTTGGTGGGCCAGTGCGACCATTTCGTTGAAAAATGGTAACGGATGACTTTGTACCAACCCTGGCGACTTGAATTTGCATGAGCACGGGAAAAGTTAAGCTGATTGTAAATACTCCAATGCTTCCTTTGATTGCGGATGCTATGCCTTGCAGCCCTTTCTATAGCCAGAAGAACAAGCCGATTCCATCTTTTATCATGAGCATTGCACTGTATCTCGTGCATTCGGCGTCCTAAAATTGCGCAAAAAGCTGCAGTAATTGAACGATTGGATATTCGATATGCCAATTCTTCTGGAACTCATTTTTTCTAAACGTCCCGGGGCTATTCTATACATTGACACCTGTCTGGGGCAATGTAGGGTAGGACCCAACTCAGACGCGTTCTGGGAACGAAAGCGCTCATACAACAGGGTCTCCGCCCTTTTGCATTATAAAAGGTCGAAATGGATTACAGATGTCTTCAATGGCGGTTAGAAGTGCATAAAATGAACAAACAGAGGTCCTGGCGGAAGTGTTGTGGTTTGCGAGGTAGAGTACTCACAGCCCACATTAATCTCAACACCAAAAAGAAGCATCACTATCAGCATATAGACCTTCAGAAGTTAATTCCAAGCAAGTTGGGCCAACGCCATGTGAAGAAGAGAAAAACAGAAAGGATCAGATGGCATGATTAGGACTATCAGCGCTTTAAATCTCTACATATAGACTCATCGTCTGATGTACGTAAAACTCATTATCCCTTAATGGGATAAGCCGAGCATCTCCATCGGGATTATATTGACAACCCAGAACGTCGCCAAGACTTTCAGTCTAAGTCGCTCGGTATTGAGCCAGATGCCCTGGACTTGGTGCGAGCCTCATGAGACGCCACGTCCCATCATCTCACAAGTCGAATGGTTATCACTAATGGAGATGAACGAATAAAGGTCTTGGCGGATGCCTGAGTGATTTCTTTGTGATGTAAATCTCAGCCCTAATTCTGGATAAACACCAACAAGAAAAGGATCATGCCAGCATGTAGAGCATAGAGAAGGCAAGCTTTAGCGCCTTCATCACCGAGCCCGCTCGTTTACTTGTTGATCGCCATGCCGCCCATGAAAGCAGTCATAAAAGTTTGCAAACAGCAAAAACTATGCGCAAATACTCTTGATATTGATGCGACACAGGATGAAAGGAACTTGCAATTAGATCAAAGTCAGGCTGTTGTTAAATTGATCAGACTTAATCAAGTTCCAAGTCAACGCCGTTATATATAAGCAGCCGTGAATAATAAATAAAGACAGGATTCTTAGTCAAATAAACCATCCGTCATCTTCCGCGCCACACTCGCCGTCATATCTATCCATTGATACTCTCAGTGGCATGCGAGCAAGCCGAGCTGAGTGGGAAAGCTGGGGAAATTATAATCACATGCATTTGCACGTGCCCTGACATGAGCTGCTTTAGCCAAATTGCAGCAAAACGGAGAAGCTTCGGTTCGACTACGGCAAAGCCTCGGCACAAAGTCTTGCCTGCCCCTCCTACCAGTCACGGGATTTCGTGTGACGTCTATGACGCGTCGCGTCTTCCCCATTAACTCTCACCTCGCATGATTCTCATCGATCAAGGCGATGATGCCTCTCGCTGCGGGCGGCGACGCATCTGATCGCAACGGCCCTGATGACGATTCTCTGGCAAGTCTTCTTACGCAACTCAATGCATTTGGCAACGCTTTCTCCAACGACCAAGTCATGGACGTTTGGCATCGTCTTCGAGCTGAATTCGACTCCTCCAGCCCGAACGCCCCCCCTGCTGATACTGCGCCTACATCCCCTCTTCTCGCCCCCTTCATCTTCGCTTCGTGGGCCATCTCCAACGTATCCGAAATCATCCTTGTCTTCGTATGCGACCGTCTGTACTCGCCCGAGATCAAGAAGCTTGCAAGCGGCAGTCGATCCCGCGTCAAGTCCATTGCAGACCTGTTCCATGTGACATCGCCCATTTGCTGGTTCGTCCTTGAGAAGCAAGCGACAAACGACGTGGTCCTGTCGGCATTCCGAGCGATACACGTGCAGCACCCAGAGCTCAGCCTCGAGGACTTTTGCCAGCGAGCCATGGTGTTGCTACAAGATCCGGCGAACCGGCGTATTTGTGTCACACGGCAGACCTTGATCCGCGAGACGTTGAAGGCATTCAGGCATGTTGTTTGATCGCTTCTGTCTGCTATGGTCCCTGCTGACCTAGCGATAGCCCAAACGTCTGGTCCAAGAGGTCCAAGCAGGCAAAGAAGCCTCTCGCAACCTCCGACGAGAGCGACAGGAACGAGACTGGAGCAGCGAACGGTGATGCTGACGAACGAAGCGAGCCTGATGGAGCTGCCGAACAAGGCTTGGCCGCCGATCATGGTCTCTTTGACCGCGACGATACCCCCTGCGAAGGAGGAAGTCAGCATGACCCTCCTTTGTCACAGGTTGAGAGCAGAGACGGCAGCGAGGAGGAAGAAGTCGAGGTTGGGCGACGCAACCTCTTGCCGGTCATTGAGGGCGCAGACCCGTCAGTCGTCAGCCCACCCGCCCTTCTCGCCAATTCGGCCACCTCCAGCCTCAAACGACCAGCTTTTGTCTTTGACCTCGGCGACAGAGACGACCTCGACGACGGCGACGGCGACGGCGACGACTACGCCTCCCCCCTGCCAATCTCGATTCTATCGTCCCCAAGCCCCCGGCATCACTCAAAGGCACGACGAGTGACCCCAACGACCGGCATCCTCGCGCCCCTCGAAACTATCTGTGCATCCATCGATGGTTGCCTTGCGCCGGGCATGTTCTTGGACGACATCATAGTCAACATGGCCGCCGCACGATTCGCCACAGCCCGAATCGGCGTGATCGATAGCCTTTCCCTCGAGTCAACCCATGGTCCCCGGCTGATGGCCCGAGCTGCGAAGCAACATGACACACTTCTCTTCCCCGTTTGTGACAGAGTCGCTCAACATTGGAGACTCTACGTCTGGAGATCCCCAGCAACTCTTGATGTCTATGACCCTTGCCAAGGCCTGCAAGACACGACGACGGACGCGGTCAAACATTTGTTTGGCATGGCTTCTGAGGGTTTGGAGGTGCAGGTAACCCACCCTGCTGTAAGCTTGCCCTGTTCCTTGAACGACAAGTATACTTACATGCACAGTGTCCTCAACAACCGAACCACTACGATTGCGGCGTCTTTGTGATCGAGTTGGCCCGACAATTGGCCATGAATGACAGCATGTCGGATCTCGACATTGACCAGCCTTCTGACGTCCTCCGGCGCCACCTGTACTTCAGTCTACTCACTTCTACTGCGGCAACGCTTGATCCATGGACGCCATCTGTCGACAAGACTTCCTTCATGCTCACCCTCTGGAAGCGGTCCTACTTGCAGCGATGCCTCGACCGCAACCCGTCGCCTTTTACGACTGCCGATTCTGTCAATCTTGGTCAACTAGAACTCGCCCGGAGCGGACTCGAACTTTTGCGGTTAGCCTCATCTGATCTGCACACCCTCCATGCCGATGTACTCAAATGCGCGATAACTCTGGAAGCCGAGGCTAGACGTCCGGAGTCAGCAAGTTCGTACGCGGGACTCGATTTGTTGCGATCATTTTGCCAAGTCCGAGAAGAAGTCTCTCAAAACGGCTCGGGTGGATCTGACCGGGTAAGCGCTTACGTGAGTGCAATGGAAGTCTCGGTGAAGCTGCATGTCGAGGCGATGGAGAAGGAATTGCGCAGCGATGAACAGGTGTTGTTGCGACAGGAAGTTCATCATCTTTATGCCTGGTCCGTTGCTTTGATCGTAATATTGCGAAAGATCAAGGTGCAGGCAACGGTTATGTAGAGACAAGACCAAAACTGAGTACGTAGTTAATCTAAATGGTCAATAATTATATACCAAGTTTACCAAAAGATCACTACGTCTATCTTGAATTTACAAAAGATCACTAATTCTATACTAAGTTTACCTTGATATCTTCGTCACTTAGGATAGTCATGGCTACTCGTCGCAATACCAAATGTCATACTTGCTGCCGCCTGGACCAGGGTTCAAGGTTGGCTACAGTCGTGACTGTAGCAGCTGAGGCCTCTGACACAGTTACATGTAGACTGTCAAGGACGTGGTGTGATTTGACGACTTCGCAGTGATATTGAAATTAGTGATGGCCAGCCAATTAATAACAGCAGTAGTAACAAGAAGTGGGCAGTCAAGTTCTCCAGCTCAGGCCAGACTGACAGCTTGGTCTTGAGTAGGGAGAAAAGCCACGGAAGGGTGATGTAGGTGCTTGGTTCTGCGACATGGCAGAGGCCCTGTTCGACGGCGGGCGAGAAAATGAAGGTGCAAGATGCTGAAGGAGGTGCAAAGAGTAGGTGGTGCTAACAAGGGACAAATGACGCTCTGCCGATGATGGTGAAGCAGTCCATAGCGGGGATACAGTGGTGAGGGTCTTGATATGTGTTCAAGATGACAACATGGACATTGCAGAGAAATTTCCAGCTTGACAAATGTATCAGAAGAGGTCAGCGAGGTTTAAAGTGCCGCGAGAAGTGCCAGCTTTATGTATGCGAAATCAAGTTGAGCGTTGGAATAGAGACGATCGATTGTTATTACTGGCAGAACAAGTGTAGACCTCGTTACGAAAGAACTCCATACGGATGAGAGGCCAATGTGAGCTCTTCGCAGCTTCTTGGAGCAGGTCAAGTCTACTGTAAGCGTCACTGAAGCAGCAGTCTGCTTGATGTTGGCAAGCATAGTTCCGAATAGAGCAAATGTGGACTGGCAACACGTGTCGAAGCGCCGGTGGAGGCAGTTTTCATATCATCAGTCTTCTTCCTGGTGGTTCAGCATATGTACGATTGCCAAGATTGCAAAATTGCCTGTCTTTAAGGCCATGGCAGAGAGAATGCAAAGGTTCAATATTCCGATTAGCGTCGTTGCAGGCTGTGTTAGTAGGTAAGCACTGGTATGTGTTGGGAAAAGTCAAAAGTCAGAAGGCGGCCACTGAGGACCTGCGCAGGATGTGCAGGGTCTAACCTCAATTTGGGACATCTTAGCGCTGGTGTTCTACTCCAGATTCTGAGATTTACTAAATTTGGGCACTAATTCAAGGGGTAGATACCCAATGCTTCTTTGCCGTCATCCATATCGTGATGAACGTATTCCCATCTGTATAGTATTGAGCACTTGTAGCTTCCTCTCTGAAACAACAAGGTGTTTATTTAGTCTAGGGTGGGTACTTTTCGGTACATGACGCTACTTCGTAAGCCGCCGACTTGTCAGAAATAGACCTATGAGTAGGTGGGTAAGCAGTTTTTAGCGTACACATAGAAGTATTGTCTGGTACTATAGGTACCTCCTCACAGGGATGCATATCCGGAGAAGTGGAGCTGTAATCGACAGTGCGAGCCATCTGTCCCGTTACTTCAAATGGGCCATTCGGTATGCTAGGCTCCATTCTCCACTCAGGCCACATTTCCCCTCTTGACATGAAATCATAAAATTGCCATAATCCTGAACTCAACCCGGTACTACTTCAAGGCCCCAAGAAACTTTACCAAGTATTTTTTCCCAGTTGTACTGTACACTTAATTCAATTTCTGTGCATAGCTTCATCTAGAACGGTTGGACTTCTAAGTACTTGACCGTCAACTTGGCGGTTTTGCCCGCTACTCACGTGACTAATCATGGAAGCCCACGGAATATCATGGAAAGAAATAAGCAAGTTGTGGACAGGTGTCCTTTGCAGACAGCTGGGGCTAGAAGCTGCAAGTCATCCAGCCAACTCATGCCTCTCAATATGGCGATAATCATGAATCAGAGCGATATCGCGAATGACTGGCTAAGTAACGATGCAAGCGAGGCTTAAATTTCTGCTAACTCTTCCACGTCCGATAGCAAGTTATCTCAGCCTGCGGCTTTAGCTCCTAGGAGCCGGCTGAGACCTGCTAGGTGTGCTCTGGCATTCGTGCCATATACTAACTGGGAGCCAGAACGATCGATTAAGACAAGCCGATAATACGCTATAATATGGAATGGAAGCTGTTTGCTAAAACAGGAACCAGGCTGGTAAAACAGAGCTAAATATCGTAATATCGCCAAATAAGTTCTAGAAATATATCCTTTAGCTAAAGCTAGCTAAGCTATATAGTATTAAGCTATAAAAAGAGGATAAGATAAGGCTTATTCTATTAGTAACTAATTATAAGATAGGTAAAATTATTAAAGATCTTCTAAAATTAGATATTAAATAGTTATTTATTATAAAATAACTATAGGATTAGAATCTATTTCTAATAGATAGTAAGAAAATTATTATAATTATTACCTTTTATTATAAAGCTATTAGTGCTAGTAAGTTAAGTAGAAGCAGTATAATAGCTAATTAATAAGCAGATTTAGAAGCTAGAATAACCGGCATAGGTCGAGGTGCTTATCTTAGGAAAGCTTATATAATAATATACTATCTAGGAGCTTTATATATAAAAGGGGATTACTGCTAGTAAAATAAGGGAAAATACTATTGCCTTTAACCTTATTATATAAGGATACTTGCCGATTATATATAGGCAAGGAATGATATAAATAGATATAATAATATCCCCTCTAAATTCTGCTAATTAGTAAAGGAGGATAAGCGCTAATAAGAAGAAAGGGAATAGGACAAGCGTGAGAAGGCTTATAGCTATAATGTAATAGTTATAGTTTTTAAATAGGTAAACTAGTCTATATTAGGTTTTATGTTTATAGAGTTATAGGGCATTATATTAAGTAATAGCAAAGTATTATATCTTTTAATAGTTAATAATATAGTTTAGGCTTATTAAGATAAAGAAGTCTTATTAATAACTAATAATTTAAGTTTTATAAAAGTGCTAATAAATATAGTTTATATATTAAAAGTAGCCTTATAGCTTAGTAAGGAATAATAATAATTTAAATATTAAATTTTTAAAGATTATTAATAATTTATAGTAATTTAATCTTAAAGTATTATAATTTAAGTAATTTAATAAAAAATAATTATTATTAAGAGAAGAAATTTTTTTATAATTACCTGTTAACTTATGCCGCGGGGCGGGGCAAGCCAACTAAGCAAGCTTAGTTAGGCCCAAAACGGTAAGACGGCACAAAAGGGTAAGATAACTAAAGGGCCCGGTTTTTAGTGCTATTTAAGGCATTTTCAGTTATTTAATACTCTTATTAAGTTAAAAAAAGTAAAAATTATTAGCATTATAAAATAAAGCTTCTTATAATAATATATTTACTATTAACTATATATAACTAGGTAAAATAACTGCCGCGGCGCCTAAACGGCTTCTTAATTAAAAACGACTTCTTATGCATTTCTTACCTAATTAAGGGGGGTTTTTATTTATTATAAAGTGCCTAAGTAGCCTCTAAGGCTTCGGCTTCCTCTATTATGCGATTTATAAAGGCATTATTATATTAGGCATGGCATTAAGGCAGGCATAGTATTAAGGGTATTATTAAAAGGGGGGACTCGTGGTTAAATAGGCAGGGCAGCAATAAGGGCATCTCGAGATCATCTTTATTAGATAGATCGATATTTTTATCCTTATCCTTATTGGCCGGCGGTTATATAAGCATAAAATCGACAGTATTATTACTGCAGAGAAGGCGTAATAAATTTGCTAATAAGAGGGGCTTATCTGCAAAGCATGCTTTGCAAATAGCCTTACGGGCTTCTAGGGCAAGCTAGGTATTAATTATAAAGAAATCCTCCTTTTTATTTAATTAAGAAGTTATCTTAGCTTATAAGGAGTTATATAAGGCATATTTAATATTATTCCTAGTATATTTAAGCTACTATTTAAACTATAACCTCTTAATGCTATTAATAATAACCTCCTTCTTCTTTTACTACTTATCTTTTATCTCTTATATCTACTATATTATAAAAAATTAAAAATTCTAAAGTTATAAGTACTGCTATGCCTTATCTCCTGCTTTTATAAACTTAATATATTATTCTTAAAGCTCCTTTAAGCTTATATTATAAATATAATCTCCTATTAGTTATATTTACTTATTATACTTTTTTTAGTAATATTTCTTCTTAATATGCGCTTAGCGATCTTTAATATAATTCCTTATAATATTCTTAAGTATAATAGCTTTATTAACGATCTTCTAGACCAATTCTAGTCCCCTAAGCGTTAGAGAGCTTAGAATATCATAATAGCAGTTGCCAATATCTCTTACTATATTAGAGGCCAGAGGAAAGCAATTTTCCTATAGTAAAAGCAAAGATAACGCCAGATTAATAGCCTTATAAGTCTTTAGCTTCTTCTTTAAAAGATAGCTAACTGCAGGCATCTTAATAGGTAAGAAAATTCCTAACTTTTTAAAGCCTATAATAATATAGGCTAGTATAAAGCCTTTATTAAAGATCTCTTAAGATAATAAGGATTAATATATAAAAAGCAGGGTATTTAAAAGAAGGTTAAAGCTAATTATATATACCTTAAAGGAGCCGGCAAAGTCATAGCAGTTAAAGCTTAAATTTCCCTTCTATAAAGCATCTCGCAGCCTTTTTTAGTATATATTCTTTAACTACTAAAAAACACTAAGATCTATTAGTTAAAGTATATAAGTTAAATAAGGAAGAAAGTAAGTAATAAGAATATTAAATTTTATATATATAATAAAAATCTTTAATTATTATTATAATTAAATATTATATAATAAAGATTATATTAAAATATAAAATACTATAAATAAAATCTATAACAATATAAACTTAAAAAGCTATATTACAAATCTAATAACTAATTATAAGAAATATAAGTTAACTAAAACTATTACTTAAGTATAAAAAAGTAAAAAACTTAAAAAATAGATAAAAAAAGCTAAAGCTAGAAAACCTTATAATTTATAAGAAATAACTTTTAGTAATAGGAATAAAGTACTATATATACCATTTATCTTAAATAAGCTTAAGGAAGAATTAATATAAGATATATATAAATATCCCCTATATAGCTACTAAGGCATTATAAAAATACTAAAAAGGATATAAGAAAAATACAATATAAAGGGAATAAAGGAAATAGTAAAGAAAGTTATTTAATAATATAATTTCTACTTAAGAATAAAAGCTTAAAGATATAAACCTTATAGATAATTATAACTACTTCTAATAGTATAATAACTATAAGACTTAATTATAATAGACTTTATTATAAAGTTACCCTTATTAAAAAAACCCTTAATTAGAATCTTCTATAATAGTATTATAGTTATAATTAACTAACTTATAAAATTTTCTTATTACTTACCTTATAGAGAAGTAATAGATATAGAAGAACTTTCTTATATCTTTTATTAATATATTATTAGTATATATAGCCTACCTAGAGAAATTCTCTTTAATAAAGGACTTATATTTATAGTAACCTTTTAGTAATTACTTATAGTATAACTTAAACTAAATTATTAACTTATAACTGCATTTTAATTATAAGTTAATAGATATATTAAATAAATAAATTAAGTATTTAAATAATATTTATAGTATTATATTAATTATAAATAAAATAATTAGGTTAAGAAGTTACTAATAGCCTAACTTGCCTATAATACTATATATAATAAAAGCATAAAGCTTATACTAGCTTATACTAACTTTAGATTTATACTAAATATATATTATAATATATAATAGGTAAAATTAGTTAACCTAGCTACTATACTTAAAAGTAATAACCTTAAATACCTATATAAAGAAATAAAAATAAAACTTAAATTTATTAGAAAGTATATAAAAAACTACTATAACTTAAAATAGTTAAAGGAACTAACCTTTTTAAAGGGAAATATAATTTACCTAGCTATAAAAAACATTAAAACAAATTAACTAAGTTATAAGCTAGATTATAAATATATTAAATTATATAAAATTACTAAGAAAATCTTAAAACATAATTATAAACTAGACCTATTATTAGAGGTTAGGCTTTATTTAGTCTTTTATGTTTTATTACTTAAATTAGTAACTAATATAATATAAGTTAAAATCGGCAATAAACTAGACAAAATCATAAGACTAGAAGTCTATAAAGTAGAAATAATTAAAGAAATATAACTAAAAAATAGAAGATAAAAATATCTAGTTAAATAGAAAAACTACTTAAAAAGCAAAAACACTTAAGAACTATTAAAACATCTTATTAATACCTAATAACTCTTAAAGAACTTTTATTAGTAATACTAATAGAAAAAATCTTACCCTAATTAATAATATTAAAAGTGCCTGCTAATTAAGCCTTAATAGCAGTAAATAACTTAATATTATCTATTACTTTTAAGTTATTTATAGTTTTAATATTATAATAAAGTATCTCTTTACTATACTCTTATAGCTGCCTCTTTTAATAATAAAGATATATTAAATAACTTAATTATTTATTTACTTATTATTATAAGTTTATTAATTTAATTTTAGCTAACTCCTCCTTATGCTTTAATTAATACTTCTTAATAGCAAAACAATTAGCTATAATAAGTTAATAATAAAAATTATATATTAAGAAAAAATTATAAACCTTTAAGAATAGTAATACCCTTATTATTATACTTATAACTATAATAAGTATATTATATATAGTACTTATAACCCTCTTTAGGCTAATACTTTAATTTTTAAGGTTTATAATAACTGCAAGGCATAATAAGAAAACTAATATTTTTAATTAAAATTACTTATACTTTTTAGTTATAAGTAGCTTTTAACTTTAATATCTTATTAATATAATATTAAAAAAATAATTATAGGTTTAAGTTAGACTTATTAAAAGAAAGATAATTAAAATAAGAGTTATATAGGTCTTAGGGATAAGACCTAATAGAAGGGAGATATTATATTATAATCCTTATAGCTATATTATATAAAACTTATAAATTTCCCCTAATTAATTAATAACTTATTCTTTTTCCTTATTCCTATTATAAGCTACTTAATAAGACTTATAAGTAAACTTATAGCTTATATATAAATACTAACTTACTATAATAAGTTACTATAAGTATATAAAACATATTTATTAGCACTTTTATAAATTCTAGCTTACTAGCTATTAATATAATTTCTTTATATTAATTAAGCCTAATATATATTAAATCTACTATTAAGAGATATAACACTTTAATAACGCTTAGTTTATGCCTTATATAACCTGCTAATAATAAACCTTATATGGCTTAGTTTAATATAGTTAGACCTGACTATTACAGCAAGGCAAACAGATCTTTACTACTTTAGACCTTAAGGAAGCTTATAACTTAATTTATATTAAAAAAAGAAATAAATACAAAACGGCATTTAGAACTAAGTTTAGACTTTTTAAATACTTAATAATACTATTTAGACTTACTAATATACTTATAATATTTTAGTAAATAATTAATAATATACTTTAATAATACTTAAATATCTTTATAATATATTACCTAGATAATATCTTAATCTTCTTAAATAATAAAAAAGAATATAAGGAATATATCTATAAAAGCCCTATAAGATATAAACTTACTAATTAAACTAGAAAAAAGTCACTTCTATATAAAAGAAGTAAATTTCTTAAGATATACTATTATACCTAGCAAAATTAAGATAAAATAAAAGAAAATCTTAGTAGTAGTAAATTAGCCCTTATTAATAATAGTTAAAGAAGTTTAAAGCTTCTTAAGATTTACTAATTACTATTAAAGATTTATTAAAGACTTTAGTAAAATTACAAACCCCCTTATAGAACTTATAAAAAAAGATAAGAAATTTATATAAAAGCTAGATATATAAATAGTATTTAAAGCATTATAATAAGCCATCCTTAATAAACCTATACTAATTATATTTAACCCTAATAAGAAAATAAAACTAAAACCTAACTTATTAAATTTTACTTTAAAAGGATAAATTAGATAATAAGATAAAAAAGAAAAGCTATACCTAATTGCATTTTATTCCTATAAACTATATAAAGCAAAACTAAATTACCCTATTTATAATAAAGAATTCCTAGTAATTATTAATTATTTTAAGGAGTTTAAATACTATCTTTTAAAAAGCATATACTAAATTAAAGTCTATACTAATTATTAAAATATTTTATATTTTACTATAATATAAAAACTTAATTAATAATAGTTATACTATTTTAAGTACTTATATAAGTTTAATCTTATAATTATTTACTATAAAGATTTAGATAATAAATAAGCTAATATAATTAGCTAATAACCAGACTATAATACTAATATAATAAAAGTAAAGGAATAACTCTTAAGAAAAAATAATAAAGGAAAATACTAATTTACTTAATAAGTAAAAACTCTAGAACTTATAAGTAATAATAAGCCTAAAAACTAGGAAAAATAAATAGAAAGAATCTAGAATACTACTATAAGATATAATATCTAAAATCCTATTAGAAATAAAGCTAAAATACCTACCTATAATAATAAACTATAAGTACTTAAATAATTTAAAGAAGAACTAATATAAAATATATATAAATATCCCCTATATAGCTACTAAGGTATTACAAAAACCCTAAAACGCATCTAGATATATTATAATTAGAAAGGAATTAGGAAAATAGTAAAAAAGGTTACTAAATAATATAACTTATATATAAAAACCAAAGCATAATAACACAAACCTTATAGCCTACTATAATTACTAGAAATAGTAAAAAGACTATAAAGTTTAATTATAATAAACTGCATAACTAAGCTACCCTTATTAAGAAAACCCTTAATTAGAATCTTTTATAATAGTATCTTAATTATAATAAATTAACTTACTAAATTCTCTTATTATATACCCTATAAGGAAGATATAAATGCAAAATAACTTTCCTATATTTTCTATAATAAGATAATTAGAAAATATAAATTATTATATAAGATTTTAATAAATAAAAGAATAATATTTATAAGTAAGTTTTAGCAGGTATTAATATTATATATAAGACTAAATTACCAACTCTTAATAGCATTTAGACTATAAATAAATAGACAAACCAAATAGATAAACTAAATATTAAAACAATATCTATAATACTATATTAATTATAAATAGAATAATTAGGTAGAAAAGTTACTAAGTGCTTAACTTGCTTATAATATAGTATATAATAAAAGTATATAAATAACACCCTTAAAAGCAAACTTTAAATTTACTCTAGATCTATATTATATAATATAAGAACTAAAAACAGTTAACCTAGCTATTATAATTAAGAGTAAAGATTTAAAGACTTTATATAAAGATTTAAAAAAGAAATTAAAATTTATTAAAAAATAAATAAAAAAATACTATAATATAAAAAGGATTAAGAAACTAACCTTCTTAAAAAGAGATATAATCTACTTAGCTATAAAAAACATTATAATAAAACAGCTAAGTTATAAATTAGATTATAAGTATATTAGATTATATAAAATTAAAAGAAAAATCTTAAATAATAACTATAAACTATACCTATTACTAAAAGTCAGGCTCTACCTAATCTTTTATATTTTACTACTTAAATTAGCAGCTAATATAATATAAGTTAAAATTAGCAATAAACTAAAGGAAATTAAAAGACTAAAGACCTATAAAGAAAAGGCAATTAGGAAAATATATAAAGAAAATAGCAGAAAAGAATATTTAATTAAATAGAAAAACTACCTAAAAAATAAAAATATATAAAAACTAGCCAAATACCTTACTAATGCCTAACAACTCTTAAGGAATTTTTATTAATATTAATAAAGAAAACCTTACCTTAATTAATAATATTAGCAGCCCTTAATAATTAAGCCTTAATAGCAGTAAAAGACTTTATATTATCTAAAACCTTAAGATTATTTATAATCTTAATATTATAATAAAGTATCTTATTACTATATTTTTATAACTATTACTTCTAATAATAAAAATATATTAAATAACTTAAATACTTATTTACTTACTACTATAATTATAATAATTTAATTTTAGCTACCTCTTCTTTATATTTTAAATAATACTTCTCTATAATAAAACAATTAGCTATAAAAGAATTAGACTTAATATATAAAAGAAAGACAGAAAATAAGTAATACATATTTAAGAATTAAAATACCCTTACTATTATATTAATAACTGCAATAAGTATATTATATATACTTAAAATAGCCTTCCTTAGCCTAATATTTTAAACCCTAAGGTTTATAGTAACTATATAGCATAATAAGAAAATTAGTATTTTTAATTAAAATAGCTTATACTTAATAATTATAAGTAGCTTTAGACT
The DNA here is from genome assembly GCA_014884825.1 of Fusarium sp. 190-020-2. Classification (NCBI taxonomy): domain Eukaryota; kingdom Fungi; phylum Ascomycota; class Sordariomycetes; order Hypocreales; family Nectriaceae; genus Fusarium; species Fusarium sp. 190-020-2. Next base: position 105,990 of record JACTAS010000083.1, read on the forward strand.
TTAATATAATATTAGCAACTTATATAGATAATTATAAATCTAAGTTAGTATATATTAAGATAATATAAAAAGAAGGGCAGATATGCAGGTTTTAAAAATAAGACTAATAAAAGGAAGAAGATTATATTATAACCTAATAAGAGGAAGCGCTTATATTATATATAACCTACTAATAACCTAGCTAATAATATAATAACTTATAAAGAAACCCTATAATACCTATAAGCCTTATAATATAGCTTATAATATTAACTTATAACTTACTATAAGCCTGACTTATAATACTATAAGCTACTATATTATATATATATATTTATTTAGTAGTAAATAGAACTTAGCTTACTAGCTATTAATCAGATTTCTTTACCTAAATATGCCTAACCTGCTCTATTTACTATTAAGAGATATAACACTTTATAACTGCTTAATATAACGCCCTATAACTCTGCAAATATAAAACCTACTACAGACTAGTTTACCTATTTAAAACCTAACCCGTTACACTATATTAATAAGGTAATAAGAATAACTACTTTAGCCAGGCTATATAAAAAATAATATCTTAAGCTGCTTTAAAACGCTAAGGCTATCTTTTAAGGAAAGTGCTATAAATATAAAAAGAGCAGCTTGCCTTAGAATATATATAATTATAATAATACTACTAATAATAATATAAATAATTTATTAATTCTTATTATATTACTATTAGAATATAAAATATAAAGTTTATATATTATTCCTAACCTTATTTACTTACTTTACTATTAATTATAAAGCTTATTATTAGCCTTTACCTAAAGCTATATCTTAATATACTAATACCTTTAAAGTAATATATAATAGCTAAGCCTATTTATATAAGTAAGGTAGATATAAACTTAATAGCAGCACTACTATTATAAAATCCACCTATCTAGAACTATTATAAGAATTTATAAGCTATATAGTTAAGTTTAGATAATATACCTAAAGATAATTATAATCTATTATTTAAGGACTTTTAAATATAACTTAAGCTTTTAATATAAGGATAAGATAATATAAGAAATAGCTATAATGCAGTTATTGATAAGGGCAAAGCTAATTCTTTATAACTTAAAGCTTAAGATAAAGAGCTATAAGATTTAATTAATAAGGTTTAGTAATTACTTATTATAATATTACTAGATAATAAGGTATTAAAGAGGAATAGTAATAATAATATAGCAAGAAGTTTATAAACCTTTATTTAATATATTCTTAATATATCTTATAATTATTTTTAATATCCTTATTAAGGGTTTTAGCTAAATTAGTAAGTTTAATTGCTTTTTCCTTTAGGGCTTTAATCTTATCTTTTATAATCTTAAAATTAAGTTTAGCTTCTTTTAATAAGGCATTATTATAACAGTTAGGTTTTCTAAATAGGTAAACTAGTCTGTATTAAGTTTATATTTGCAAATTGTATAAGGCATAATACTAAGTATTATAAAGTATTATATCTCTTAATAATTAAGTAATATATATTAGGCTTATTAATATAAAAATGCTTTATTAATAGCTAGTAAGCTAGGTTTTATAAAAGTGCTAATAAATATATTCTATATATTAAAGGTAGTTATATAGGAGTAATATAATATAAGGTTATTATTAATCTTAAAATAATATAATCCTAAAGTGCTATTATTCCTATACTTATTAGTCCTTATCTAGTTAGCTATTTAGATAGAGTTTTTATAAGGTATATATAATATAATTACTAAGGTTATAATATAATCTTTCCTCTCTAATAGTCTTATCCTTAAGGCCTATTATCTTAATTAATATTAATCTTCTTTTAGTAAGGCCTAACTTAAACCTTTTATTATTATATTTTATAATATCTAACTATATATTTAAGTAATTATCTTATAAGGATTATAAAATCTAAATACTTATGCTTTTTGTTAAGTTTATTAATAAAGAAGCAGATATGCCTTATACTTATTACTTTTAAGTAGGCAAGAAGTATTTAATATCTGCCAATTCTGCTTATTATAGTAAGTATATTTAAGCTAAAAAGTCTTATAATAGTATTTATATTATATATTCCTATAAGTTTATGTATTATTTTATGGATTTTTTACTAATTTTAATAGTTATAACTTTAATAAAATAAGAAAAGAAATTAGAAAATAATAAAAATAAAGTAAATAAAGATCTTCTTAAGCTTTATAAGGAGATAGTAGTGCTATAGTCTTATTTAACTTTAGCTATTAGTTATTTATTAAGGATTTATAAGATTTATAATTATATAAAGGAAAAGCATTTTAAGGCTACTTATTATAGCCTTTAAGAGGTAGATTAGCAGGATATAATCTTATTAAGGCTAAATATATATAAAGATATATTACTTTATAATCTCTAAATAAATTATATTTTTAATAATATTAATTAGTCTGCTTTAGGTTTAAGTAATAATTTTCTTAATACTTCTCCTTTATTTAATATTAATAAAAGGTCTTTAGGAGTTATTAGGTATTAATAAGGTATTTTATTAGTTCTTATATACTTTTGCCTTTTAAGTAGTTTTTTTATTTAATTAGATATATCTTTTATTTATTAATTCTTTATATATCTCTAATTTCCTTTACTTTATATACCTCTAGTCTTATAATTTATTATAGTTTATTACTAGT
>JACTAS010000084.1:0-103693 GCA_014884825.1 Fusarium sp. 190-020-2
AATTAAGTTAAAAAGCTATTAATAGCCTAACTTATATATAATATTATATATAATAAAAGTATTAATTATATATTAGCTTATACTAACTGTAAATATATACTAGATACTTAATATAATATATAATAAGAAAAATTAATTAACCTAACTACTATTTTTAAAAGTAATAACCTTAAATACCTATATAAAGAAATAAAAATAGAACGTAAATTTATTAGAAAATATATAAAAAACTGCTATAACCTAAATTAATTAAAGGGACTAGCCTTTTTAGAAGGACATATAGTCTACTTAGTTAAAAAAAATATAAAAATAAATTAATTAAGTTATAAATTAGACTATAAATTCATTAGACCTCATAAGGTATTATAAAAAATCTTAGAAAATAATTATAAATTAGACCTATTATTAAGAATTAGGCTCTATTTAGTCTTTTATGTTTTATTACTTAAATTAGTAGCTAATATAATAAAAATTAAAACTAGTAATAAATTATAAGAAATCTAAAAACTAAAAATTTATAAAGCTAAAGTAATTAAAAAAATAAAATACCTTATTAAATAAAAAGACTACTTAAGAAGTAAAAATATATAAGAATTATTAAAATACCTTATTAATACTTAATAATTCTTAAAAAGCTTTTACTAGTAATATTAATAAAGAAAATCTTATCTTAGTTAATAATATTAAAAGCTCTTATTAACTAAGCCTTAATAATAGTAAATAACTTAATATTATTTATTACTTTTAAGTTATTTATAGTTTTAATATTATAATAAAGTATCTCTTTACTATACTTTTATAACTACCTTTTTTAATAATAAAGATACATTATATATAGTACTTATAACCCTTCTTAGCCTAGTATTTTAAGTTTTAAGGTTTATAATAACTATAAGGTATAATAAGAAAATTAATATTTTTAATTAAAATTACTTATACTTTTTAATTATAAGTAGCTTTTAACTTTAATATCTTATTAATATAATATTAAAAGGATAATTATAAGTTTAAGTTAGACTTATTAAAAAATAAAAAATAAAAATAAGAGTTATATAAGTCTTAAGAATAAGACCTAATAGAGAGGAGATATTATATTATAATTCTTATAGTTATATTATATAAAACCTATAAATTTCCCTTAATTAATTAATAACTTATACTTTCTCCTTATTTCTATTATAAGCTATTTAATAAGACTTATAATTAGATTTATAACTTATATATAAGTATTAACTTATTATAATAAGTTATTATAAGTATATAAAATATATTTATTAATACTTTTATAGATTCTAGCTTATTAGCTATTAATATAACTTCTTTATATTAATTAAGCCTAATATGCATTAAATCTACTATTAAGAGATATAATACTTTAATAACGCTTAGTATATGCCCTATGCTATCTGCTAATAATAAACCTAGCACGGCTTAGTTTAACATAGTTGGACCCAACCGTCACATGTCCGTGCTGAGTCTACTGAGCTATCTGGCAAATCCTCTCCAGTTACCCTTTTCGAACAGAACTGCAGGGCTGTCTTTATGGCATGGCTCTGGATGGCCTTGTTGGCCGGTGCCGGTATGCTAATCGATATGTGAAATTCGTATTTGGGCATGCGAGCTTCCTAGAACGTGGCTTGAAATACTAGCTGGAGATAGTCATTGCTATCGAGTCATTAATCCTGCATAAAGGCCGGCAATCTAAACGAACCCTAAGACATCAAACAAGAGGTGACGAACGAAAACTGAATATGATACTGCTATTTTGGTTGAACCCGTTGAGTGAGTCGTGGTTGTTAAATCCGAACGGAAGGCGAGCGCTCGAAACGAAGGAAATTCGGCTGGTGATGGCGGTAATGGCCGCAGGCTGCAAGGCGCTGACTAATCCACCAAACCGTTTCGGGAGCCCATAGGTTCGCGGTACCCGCGAATTTAAAATTTCGCGGGTACTGCAACATGACTAAGTGTCGCAGGCCGGGCATGATCACATCGAGCCTCAGGAACAACAGCCCTTAGTAATCAAGCTGGGTGATTTAAAGTAAAACCTGTAGGATGGAATACCCCACACAGAAGATAGAGCCAATTAACTCACTACTGCTGCTCATTATGAATGACCCGACCTTCAATGCATTTTAAGCACATCCAGTGCGACACTAAGCATAAGTTTCACGCCTAAGGATAACGTTACTCTATTACGAGATAATCTTAACGCGCATACCGGTTTAATATATTCATAGAGTTATAAAACGCACTTAACGGTAATGTGATTATTTTTAGTAAGTCTCAACCGTAATATAGGTAGAAGTATCTTATCCAGCAATAGCCATCTCAGATACAGTAGCCAATACCCTGGCTGCTTTACTAGCCAGTTTTGGAACTGGCAATAAGTAATCTATATGATTTCGGGGGGGTTCCAGGGGTTGCTGCCTTTCAAGAGCTAAAATCGCAGTATTGCAGGGGGATTAAATTGCGGTGTAGAGTATTAGTTAAAGAGATACTGGAAATATCTACATTAAAAATAGAAATTATAGCAAAAGGGCACCTAAAGAAGCAAAAAGAAGTGACAGAGTGAAAGGAACCTGATGTCTTGTATCGGATTGATACACTTGTATAGCACCATGCAACCAGTCTCATGAGAGAAAACAGTATAAAAGATAAGAAATCGCCAGTACCTTAGCTTATATGCACAGTGCTTAGTCCTTTTCGCGAAATTTTAAATTCGCAGGTACCGCGAACCTATGGGCTCCCAACCGTTTCGAGGATAAAGGGGATAACCAGGAGTAAATTTACGTTTACGATAAGATCCCTGCAAGGGCAAGGCCTTACAGTAGTGGCAACATCGGGTGGATCCGCGCGAGAGTACAGAGTACTTAGAGACAAGCCAGAAGCACAAGGTTTTATCATCAAAAACCCCAACCATCTCAGAAGCGGTATGGAATCTTAGGTAGCCCGCGGCAAAGACAGGGGTTTACTGCACGAGGAAAACCTGCTTACCCTAACAGAGAAACGCCAACATGCCCCACTTCAGAAACCAGGCAAGAGTGACTCCAGGGTGGCAAATGCAAAAAGCATTGGTAGTATATCGCTGCTGGTGACCGTGGGGACATACTTGAAGCGGCCACCGCAGACAGATATTATCGGCGTTAGGAAAAGTGCTCAGTTGAACAGGTATTCTTTGGGTGGTCAACCCGGATGCTAACCTGGATGCTATGTGCGCGCTCAATTCGGCGTGTAATGAGATACTATTACTTCTTTGTTATCTAGAATAACAAAAGGATTTAAATAATTAAATGTGGGATACATCCCTCGATATCCAGCCTCGTCTAGCCGAATTGAGCTCCATGTGAACCGCTGCTACCAGGCCATTGCTGCGTTCTCCATGGCAGAGGACGGAAATAGTTCACTATTGTATGAAAGAAATCTGTAGCGAAACCGGCAAGAAGACATCAACAGGGACCAGTGCATTCTCCATGGGTAATCTTTCATCGCCTCAGCCATCTCAAATGCACTTCTTTCGGCGTGTTCATCTGCAACGTCAGCCTCGGTTGGCTATCCTGCATCAAATTCACCAGTCTTTCCCTCGCCTGCTCCATACTCTCCGCCTGCTTCACCACTGGATCCACTCTGCAAGTCCGAAAGAGCGTAGCAATGATAGCCACAAATTCTACCTGGGACATCTTCTGGCCAGGGCAGGCTCGAGGACCACCGGACCATGGGAGGAATGTGCTCCGCTCTGGTGTGATGAGCTGAGTGTTTTCTACTGTACAGCCAGGAGTGAGCCACCGGGAAGGATTGAATGAGGCTGAGTCTTCTCCCCAGATAGATTGGTAGGTGTGCAGACAGGCGCTGTTAATGTAGACGGTACAAGGCCCAGTGATGTGGTAGGTTTTGCCATTTGCTGTGATAGACTGTGTCGTTTGGATGCTGCGAGCGATGTGCATAGCTGGCGGGAATAATCGCAGTGTTTCAAACTAGTATCGAGACGATTAGCTCGGTCGACAGACAAGCTCGAGGCGGGAGGGGAGTTACCATTAAGGCCAAGCATCTCGTTAGTTTCGGGAAAGTCGTGGAATACTCGGGCACCTCACTTCCTTTCTGCGTACTCAGGACAAAGTCCAGCTCATCCTGTACCCACAATTGCCATTTAGGGTATGCAGCGAGGAGGGTGATAGCATAGGCCATCGTGTTAGCAGTTGTATCAAAGCCCGCTGCAGTGAAGATAAACAAGTTTCCTGCAATTTCCTCCTCTGTGAGATATTGATTTGCTCTCCCAAGTAGCTTGTCATGCCTCTTGCCCTTCTCTTGGTCTGACAGGCGAACGAGCATACTCATGATATTATCAGGAGCACCAACACCTGCGACAGTGCGTCGCCGTTCCTGATCCAGCATTTTCTTGGTAAGGTCTGGAAGATTTTGGAGTGCCGCCCCGACCGTCTGTAGTGGTTTGGGTAGCACTGGCAAGCGCAGGAGTCTTGCTGGTACTAGAGCAGCCACGACCAGTTGTTCTGTACACAACGAGATCGCATCGATATATGACATGCTCGAATCTGGGTCCCTAGGCAGTTCCATACGTCCAAAGGGCTTCGGCTGGCCATAAGCAACCTGGCCAAGAACGTTGACGGCAATAACGCGGAGTCCTTCGATGGTGTCGCGTGACTCGCCTTTGGGCATGCCAAGCATGAAATCGGCCATCTGGTTCGCCTGTTCCGTGCTCTCCTTCCAGACGACCTCGCTGATGCGCTCGTTCAGGCTCGGTGCGACGATGCGACGTTGTCTCGACCAGGATTCTCCATCGGCCTGCCAACGTAGGTATTAGCTACCATTTGCGAGGAGATGTGTGAAAAACCGCTGTTTATAGATGCCGTGATGCGCTAGGTCCAGCTGGTTCTACATGTCATGATAACACGAAAGGAAAGGCAACCAACCGTGACGATATTTTCCCCTAAAAAATTCATAACTTTGGATGCTGTAGGTGACTGGACAAAATCCTTCCTCCGTGCAAGTATCACTTGCGCCATCGCGGGATCTGCGCACAAAAGCTGATTTATGGCAGGCGTAACAAGAATAAAGGCAGGTCCAACCCGATCATGGAGATCATGTTTGTCCCTGAACTCCCATCCGAATATCGTGACTTTGATTGCGTCGTAGAAAGCCGCGGGTAAGACGCGCTCAAATACCGGTCTCAGCGGCACGCTAACGATGATATAGAACACCTAAAGAATGTTAAGAAAAGTCCTTTCCAACTGGAAATCGTGAACGCCCTCACATTCTCTGGGTCGAACGGGCATATTAAAATTGGCAAGCCCGATGCGCGGGCAGCTTGGTAGTTGTGGTAAAGCGCCCAAAGATTAGAGGCCATCCACGAAAGTGGCACGAGGGCAACGGCAACGTGCAGAAACCCCATGGCGCGTAGAAAATGTACTGAAATCTTGAAATGGAGTTCCGGAGGTTGGAGACAGAGCAGTCGTTTATAATGACTGATTCATGTTATGTGTGAGCCTCTTGACGGCGGACGTTAATCTCTGCTTTTTGGGGTAAGGCCACAGCCAGGGGCTTCATCTAGTGCTTACCTCATGGTGGATTATTCACCGAGCGCCAGGAACGTTTTGGCCCTGAGCATGCTGTCAAGTGGATTGGAACAGTCAAATCTCTCAGAACGGCTGTTTGCGCCGCCCCAGGCGCCACAAGCGGCCTGGCCAGCTTTCAGGGATCCGGCTTGTCGTATGCATGCCAAGCCAGGCTAGGCTTGCTGTTCGCTTTGCCGGACTTGTAGAGGAATTACCTAATTTGGAATATAGTTGAATGGAGCCCCCTAAGCTCAAGTTTAGCTTGCAGTTAGCTCCGTGGGCCATCTGCTCCTCCGAGCCTAGTCAAGCCAGCGTTTTACAAATTGTCTCGAATTAGAGATCCCGTCATCTTCTTGCCATCGCAGAGATGATATCGCCTCGACAATTAAGATAATGAACCCGAAGAGTTACTCGAGGCAGCATGCACGGACAGGATTGGATTATACTTTACGAAAATGATCGTTCTGAGGGACAACGGAACGGGATTTGGTCATGGCTTAGTTAGTAATGGGAGGGACTGGGAGTTAAAAAGACTATTGTAGCTACAGTACAGGATTGGGAAGAGTCTCTTGTTGCAGTTATAATGAATACCTAGCCTCGATTCTGGACGGAATGGTTCCACAGGAGAAATGTCTTCGATCGTGCCTCCTTGTCGTAGCAATTCTATCCGAGAGTCAGAGTTGCTCTGGCAGGATTGATAAGCCTCATTTCGCTGTCACATCTGGCAACGTCGTTCCGTTCCGTTGAAGTATAGTCCCATGCATGATCGAGTGCCTGTGTAATAGGTGAGCTGAATATTGGCCAAGTGTTGTGCGGACGGGCTCTTACCCGACAACGAGGGGATGATAGGGGAATAGGGGTCGGCTAGCCTGAGATCTGCCATGGCTGCAGTGCAAAACAAGGCGATGGCCAAAGATGCTGGAAGCATCGCAAACTGTGAACCTGAGTAAACTTTTGTTGCCTAACTCGACTGATGCTCAACTCAACTGGAAAAATGGGAAAGGTCTTACGTTTAATTCGCCGCCGATTAGCTCACCGTAGCTTCATCTTTATTACCTAGAATGGCAAAAAGTTTTTAACCCATACGTAATACATCTCTCAATGTCCGCGATTGTCTCGCCTCTTTAATCCTCTTGGTTGGGATACGTATTTGGATCATCTGTTACCTGGTGCCTCCCCCGTGCTTCGTGCATGAGTTATATGTGAACCGCACCTGGGAAGCCATTACCATGTTCTTAATTATAGAGGATGCAAATTGAGAGTTTAGTATATAACATTAAGTCTATCGCGAAATAGGGAACTGCACGTCATTAGGGACCAGTGCATCACTCCTTAAGAGACTCGTCACTCATCTCATGGTGGGGTATTCATATACCGGGCGGTCAGAGACCATTTGGCTCTGAGAATGCTGTCAATTGGATAAAATATTCAAACTGCCTGGGGCGTCTGCTTGCACTGCCCCTGTTACTGGAAGAGGGCTCGACCGACTTTGAGGGATCCAGTTTGTCGTATGCATGCCAAGCCATGCGAGGCTAGCTGTTCGCTTTGCAGCACATGAAGAGGAATTACCTATTTTGGAAAATAGTTTAACGTACTTACGTACCATTCTATACTCCATGAGCCTGATCACATCATCAAGCATTCGTTCATGATTCTCGCTAGTGCTGATGGTAGCCACGAAAATAGAGCCAATTTCGGATATGATTTGAGGGGAGGCCAGCAACCCGGGTATTCGGGTAATCGATTTTGTGGGTGCAGGTACCCCCACGTGGAAACCCGTCCGAGCTGGCAGTCGCGGACAGGGAATGCAGGTTCGGGGATATGGAATGCTGGGTGAGAAACAGTTTCTGGTATAAAGAGCCTGGAGATATGGCGATGCCGACCAAGTCGCATATACGATCAGTTCACAACAACATCTTCAACCTCACATATTTCCATCAATTTCATCTCAGGCCTACAACAGTCCTACAATAATTCTCCACCACTCCGAATCATGGCTGTGGAGCAAAACAAGATGTCACGCAGAATCGTCATCATCGGCGCCGGTTTCGCCGGGGTGTGGAGCGCCCTCTCAGCAAAGCGTCTCATCAACCTCCACAACACGGAGCAAAACATTGAGGTCCTCGTCACTGCCCCAGAACCAGCGCTAGTAATGCGTCCACGCCTCTACGAAGCCAACGCCTCAAGGATGAATCATCCTCTCGGATCGCTCTTTAAGTCTGCTGGTATCAACTTCTTCCAGGGCACCGCCGAGGCCATCGATACGAAGTCGCAGACGGTCCATGTTCGATCAGTGTCAGGAGATGAGTCCGATATTGAATTTGACCGGCTCATTCTAGCAGCTGGAAGCTCCGTCGTACGACCAAAGAGCGTCAATGGCCTTGAACAGTATGCATTTGACATCGACTCTTTGACTTCTGCGAGCAAACTCGAGTTTCATCTCAAGAGCCTAAAATCACTTCCGCAAAGCAAGGCTCGTGATACTGTAGTCATATGTGGTGGCGGTTTCACTGGTATTGAGCTTGCAGCGGAGTTTCCGAAACTGCTTCATAACATCGACAACGTCCGCGTCGTCCTTGTTGAAAGCGCGCAAGATCTTGGACCAGAGCTGGGAGCAGGCCCTCGTCCCACCATCACGAAGGCCCTGAAACATCTCGGTATTGAAGTCAAGCTGGGGTCCGCAGTTACTGCCATTGATGACAGCGGTGTGACTCTTGCCTCTGGTGAGCGCATTGAAGCAACGACAGTCGTTTGGACCGCTGGTATGCGAGCAACGCCCCTCACACAGCAAATCCGCGGAACTAAGGACCCTCTCTCCCGACTTCACGTTGACCAATATCTTCGCGTTCCAACCTGTGGGCACGTCTTCGCCACCGGCGACGCCGCTCACGCCATCGCCGATACAAAAGGCCACGCCGCCTTGATGTCCTGCCAGCACGCCAACGTCCTCGGCCGCGTCTCAGGCCACAATGCAGCAGCAGACCTCCTCGGCGAAACGATGATAGCGTACTCGCAGCCAGAGTACAACTGCTGTCTCGACCTTGGATCCTGGGGCGCGATAATTGCACATGGCTGGGACAGAGAGGTTAAGATCACAGGCCATGTCGCCAAGCAGGTCAAGGGGTATGTCAACCAGAAGCTGATTTATCCGCCGAAAGATGCAAAGGAAGCAATCAAGGCTGCGGATCCCGCTTATTCTGACTCAGATGGCCTTTTCAAGCAGTTTCTGGGAGTCTTGGGATGGACGCTGAGTAGTTGGAAGGGGATGAGGACGGCGGGGCATTGATTAGGCAAAGAAGGAGTAGTTTCAGGGAGACATACGATTCCCCAATCATAAGAGACCATGCAGATGACTCAAACAGGGCGGCCAATACATGGGCACCAAATTAGGTCAGCGATTGTCGCACCGATTGCCCGACCACTGCCTCAGGTTGCAGTGTCGTCTTCTAACAATTTTCAAGAATAAATAGATAAATCAACTACCATTTGACAACAATACAATGTTTTACCGAAATAATAGCTAAGTATAAAGCTTCTTGCTCCTCACTGTCTCGCTTTACGCTCTCCTAGATACCCTTTACCTTATATCTCTTATTAGATAACGGATTATTGTGATGGTTATATTTCCTAAGGGATAAACTAGTCTATATTAGGTTTATATTAGTAGGATATATAAGATATAATACTAAGCAGTATAAAATAATATAACTCTTATTAGATAAGTAATATAGATAAGGCTTATATGCGCTTGCGGCTATAAGGGTTTAAACCCTCTATTACATCTGCAAGCCTTTCTTCCGTATAGTTCCAGCCGGTCTTATACTGCAGACGACGCTTTCTAGCATCCTGTGCACTTAGGCGTTCGATCGACATCTTAGCTGTAATTAAGGTCAGCGTTGCAGTTAAGGCGTAAAGTGGAAGCTTAGGAGTTTGACCTACTAGTAACTTGACTTGTGAAGTGCGTGCTTTAGTCGGGACTTGCGGACTTGCGAGTAAGTATGTGGTTTATGTTGTTTTTGATCAGGCTAAGTGCTGACTTTTAGAGTCAGGGACTAGGTCTTCAGTTGAGGTGTGACTGGAAGGGCGATTGACGAGATGGACTGAGGGTCTTTATGCCCTTCAGCTTGTCAAGCTGCTATATGTTCTCTATTAAACTTAGATATGTAAAGGTTTTTATATTATAGCTAGATAACTTTATCTGATTTTTAAGTTATATAGCTAAATAAGAAATATAAAGAAAGTAATTAAAAATAATAAGAAAATAAGTAGTAATAAAAAATAGAAAAGAGGGAAAAGATAAATTAATAGCCTTTTAAAGAGGCTTTTTAAAGGTATTTTAAATTAACTTAATTAAGCTATTAAAAGAGTTTTAAGTAATAGAAGCTATTAAGGTAATTTTAATTTTTAAAAAAGTAAAGTTAATAGCTATATTAAGTTAATAAACTACTATAAAACTAATAAGCTTTAACTATCTTTAAGTTTATAAGGCTACTTATTAAAAAGATAAAAGTTAAAAGAAAGCCTTAAATATTTATACTTTTTATATTTCATTTTTACTACCTTTTTTTAAAGTAATATAAAGGTTATCTTTACTTAAGTCTTTAAAAATAGTAACGTACATAAGAAGCGCGTGCACCAGACAAGTGCGTGTACCAAAAATCCCTCAACCTTACATCTCACTATCTGATCAATTAGTTCTCAACCATTTGATATGTCACAACCTTATAAAGAAGCTAATATCCTTCTTGCACTTCAGGCCCTACAGGGAAACCCAAAATTAAGCCTCCGCAAGGCTGCTAGGTTATATGAGGTTGACTACTGGGCTCTTCCTCGCCGACGCAATGGCATTTCTGCTGCATCGAGTATTATCCCTAAGTCACGGAAACTATCTGATCTGGAGGAACAGATTATAGTTCAGTTTATTCTCGACCTAGATTCGCGAGGATTTCCTCCCCGACTGCATGGTGTTGAAGAAATAGCTAATCGACTACTTTCTGACCGCAATGCGCCACCTGTCGGCAAGTGCTAGGCTTCTAACTTCGTCAAGCGACACAAAGAGCTCAAGACACGGTTTTTTCGTAATTATGATTATAAAAGAGCCAAATGCGAAGATCTAACCATAATTCGTAACTGGTTTAAGCTCATAGAGAACACAATTGCGAAATATGGTATAGACCTGGCTGATATCTATAACTTTGATGAGGTCGGCTTTCTGATAGGTATGATTGCAAGCGGAATGGTCGTCACGGGTGCAGAAAGACGTGGACGACAGAAATTAGTGCAGCCTGGAAGCCGGGAATGGATTACTGTCATTCAAGCAATTAATGCGGAAGGCTGGGCGATCCCGCCGTTCATCATTGGTGCGGGTCAGTATCATCCCGCTACCTGGTAGGGCCTTTGGCAGCTAGCCGCCTTGATACTGCAATTGTCCTAGCCCTAACTAGGACGAGAGCCACTGCAGCAGCTTCTATCTCTTTGAGTGGCACAAGACTGCAGCGGGGTCACGACAGGGTGAGAGACCAATCAAAATAACCGCGACAGCCGGTACTTCTACCCACACCTAAATTGGCGTGTGATATAAGTACCAACAGTCAGCATTGTTACAAATAGCTACCTCACATACTTTGCAGCCGTATCGGGTCTGCGACCGCCGCTGATTTCCTGATATCGGCTGTAGATAACCTCTTTTTTTGAAGGGTCGAGGCTGCCCTTGCCGGCAGCCTTTGCAAGCTAGGCAGTCGGAATTTTTGCCCCTATTGATATGATTGATATCTCTTTATAGGTGAATTTGCCGTGCTTCAAGATCCTCGCTGTCTTCTTCCTTCCCTGTATGGCATCTCTTCCTTGTGTAACTATCGGTGCCGTACTTGTTAAAAATGGCGTTGTAAATAGCCTCTTTCTAAGCTTAAAGCGTAATATAGGGCTTCTAATAAGGCTGCCAGGTCTTCTTTTGCAAAATAAAGCTATTCGCAAGTGCAACTTTAAGGAGGAAGGACTAAAGTAATGCCTGCTAAGGACCGCGCCGGAATCGATACTTATATATTATATAGGACCTTATCTAATCGCCGCGGTCCACGTGATTTATTTTAATATTATACTAAGCGGCAACAGAAGGAATAGGGATTATCTTAAAGCTATTACTATTAAAGACCTGCTGTAGGCGTTATGCCTCTGCCTTTATGCCTCTTTTAGCAGGCAATTTCCTCTTTGTGAGTATGCGGTCGAGAGGGGCTGCGCTGTGTATAGTTAAGAGGAAGAGCACTACAGAGCTATCTTTCTAAGCGATTTAAAGGACCTAGAGGGAAGGGAAAGAGACAAATTAATAAGGGAAATATAGGTAAAGTTATCTATACCTGTTTATCCTTTATTAGGATTAAATATACCTTATTATACTTTAAAGGCATGCTATTAGGAGCCTTTCTAGTCTCTCTTATATGCTTTATCTCAGTAGTAATGCCGCAGTTAGGGCGTACCGTGCCTATAGCCCTGTATCTAAGCTGCCGAAGAAGGCGGAAGAGCTGCAGCGATGAGAAGAGGTTATCCGTAAAGACGTGATATATCTGCGTTAATAGCCTTTTTAGTAGGTAAACCACGATGCTCTGTATATTGCTGAGAGGGATCTCGGTTAGCAGCTTTCCCTTCTTGCCGCGCTGTTATAGTATAGGTAGCTCGACCATTATAGCCTTATATAGCAATGCCTTTATATGCCAAAGCTACTACAGAAAGTAGCCCTGTTGCGCAATAACCTAGACTTTAAACCCTACTAGCGTAGGCTTTCCCTTAATAAGCGTTATCTCTTTTAATCTGCCTGTAAATGGTATTATATACTTATCTATAGTTAGATTAGTCCCTGGATAATAGAGCTTAATAGATACCTTTTATATATAATTAGACTACTCTTTAACCGCTTAAAAGGTCTTTAGAAGATCGCCCTTATTGCTTACATTAAGCATGGTGTAGTTAAAAGTGCAGAAATACCTTATAATTAGCTAAAACCGGCATAAGGGCATAAACTTAATAAATAGGTAAAGAGGGTGCTAATCTCCTAGCCTAGGGGCCTTCTAATAGTCCTTAAGGGATATTTCCCTATAAATTCCTAGGTAAATAAGGACCCTAAGCTATATATAAGCCGTTATAGTAGAGATACTTTCTTACTTAAGAATGCAGGACTGTTTAGTAAGGGGGGTATTCTAGTTATTAATAATGCCATTTTCGATAAGGTAATGGACCCAGCTTTCGGTGTATTTAATCCATGACTGTATAAGGGAAATAGGTAGGAAAAGCTGGAATAATTCAAGTGGTTCCTTGGGCAGAGGGTTGATCTTGAAATTATGATATTCTACGTTGAAAGGTTGAAAATCATCACCGCGGCCCTCTTCGGGCGGAAAATTAGGCACGCTGGTGGGGTCATTAGCTGCCCTTAAAGGCGGGGGGCTAAAGCTGTGATTATCTATGTGATCTTGTATCTTTGAAGAGCTTATCGTTTTAATTAAGACTCGTTAGGGTCAATTTATATAAGGATTTTAATAATTTTGGTGGTGTTAAATAAAGAAGCTGTCTGACGGGAACTTCATGTACCCCGCAGGTACCCGCAAAATTAGTCAGAAAAGCGGGGTAAGTGACCTTTTGCAGTCTTGTGCCACTCAAAGAGATAGCCCGGCATACCTCTAGTGGCCTCTCTAGGTCAATTTAGAATACTTCTAAAAGGTCTTCTTAGAGAGATTTCTATACCCCCCCTTTTTTCTAGCTTTTTAGCTATATCTCTCTTTTACTAGCTTTCTAGCTATACCTATTTTATAGGCCTCTAGCTATATACCTACCTTTACTTTCTTTTAAAACTTTATTCCCTTATTTTTATACCTTTTTACTTAGCCTTTTAGCTATATTTTAGTTAGAGTAAAATACCAGAGCAGACTAGCTTAAATAGTTTAATACTAACCCTATCCTAACTCTAAAAACGCTAACATGATCGTCTCCTCCTAATTGTAGTTGTTCGACCAAGTATAATATATGCTGCATTATCTTTACCTTATTGGATCCCAGATGCAAGCCATATACCCCGTAATGCTGCCGTGGCGGGTACTGCAGAGCGCGGAATATAAAGCAGATGAATCTTTTCTATATTGCCAAATATCGTTTAAAGCTTAAAATAACCCGAAATCCATGCGGCTAAAAAGCATCTTTTGCAAATATATTTAGCTAACAGCGAGAGATATATAGCGTATGATCGAGTATAGCTCTTGCCCTGTTAAATACTAAGCCTAGCCTATAAAGGATGATCTGCAGCTGGGCCCTCAGTTTCGGCAGAGCTCTATAAAGGGAACCCTTGCTATTGGCCAAGTAGATAGTTTCTACTTGGTTGCAAGACTAGTTGCTTAGCCGTGGCGGCGATGATTTCGAGTAATCTGTTACGGAATATCTCGGCCTAGCGGGTGTGTTGGAGCTACGGAGTCGTCTCGCTCGTTCTAGCAACCGCGATACGGTCAGTTTGAGTACTCTTAAATAGTCTTTTTATGATGTAGATATCTCGACTTTAGGATCGATACTTGCAGATGGCTTGAGAGGGTGATGGTAATGGAACTCTCTAACTGCTAAGAGCCTGTATGCCTTAACATATAGGTGGCTAGGATATATGTTATATATGCGTCAATGCGTTTAGGTTATTTGCATAACTTAAAGTCGAAACTCTTTAATAGAAAAAAAGCAAAGTTAACTAATAAAATAGCGAGATTACTACTTTGGCTTAAACTTTACTTGGAGTATATATATTAAGAACCCTCTTTTAGGTGAAAGTGGAATGCGGGGTTGATATAAGGATTATCAGCCAATGACATTGCGAAATGTCCACTTTTATCGAAAGTGAATGAATCCATAGAGATGTAGGAAGCGGGCAACTACAAACTCGTTATTTGTAGCCCTCTTTGCTTTATGATGACGTGTGACGTAAACGAACGATTGGTCATACACATATATGCCTCTCGGATAAAGCTCGCTATTGCAGCACAATAGAGTCAGAGCTTCGGTACAGCGCGGCAACTGCCCGCCTGCACAGAACATGCCGCCTAGGATAGCGCTAAGAAATGCCTGATCTTTTTTGAAATACTGAAAGACAGCATTCCAGTCCCAACCACTGCCGCGAAAGAGCCCATTGCGATGGGCTGTACTTGCTCGATAGACGAGCTCGAGGTAGGCCGTATCTAGCTTATTTCTGGGATAGAGGACAAACGAGAAGCCCTCTTTGTTGTTGGTCATGTCGTCGGTGATATTGGCTAAATCTATAGCTGGGTCCCAGGCGAACATCATTTCGTTACATAACATGGCTGCCTCCTTGATGAAATGCTCGGGCAATCGCCGGAACTGGCTCATTGAGACCGAAATCTCGTCTCCCAGTGAGACTACCTGCCCATTGTCACTCCAGCGGAGGAGATGAGGCGGTGTATCTGTCCGAGCTATGACCTGGCCGTAATTTCGCAGACTTAGCAGCTCTTCCATGGGGGATTGTGACTCTATCACCATATACTATCTCCGAATCGACTGTAGCCTCTCGAGCTGACCTACTTGCGGTCATCGTTCAATTTCAAGAGTGGGATATGCCTGTAGAGGTAGGGCGTATTCGAGAAAGACTAAGCGGAGGATGTAGATGAGCCCAGAGAGATTAGATATATAGGACCTAGCTGGTAGGAAAGCACTACCACCCGGTGATGACGAGAAGCCTAGGATGCCACTGAAATACACCAGCACGGTCGTCTGTGGTTGACCATTGACCACTGGCTGGGTGGCAAGTGCCAGGGTTAGACCAAATAGTAGCTCGACAAGTTCTTCAGGAGATCCTGGGCCGGCACCTGCCTCGACCTCTATATCATACTCGTCATCATCTGTTATTTCACCTAGGTCTTTTAACCACGTAGTGAACCCCCTGTCCTCCTCTTGCTGATTAGCACCTCCCTTACCCTCTTCACTGTGATCCTCTGCATTATCTTCTTCTTCTTCCTCTCCCATATCATCTTCTTCGCTATCCTCCTCCTCCTCCTCCTCCTCCTCTTCATTATTATCACCAACATCCCCATTTGCACTCTGGCTGCAGTCCCCACGTCCTGCTACAGCTGCTTAAGCACGACTAGCCGGGTGCTTATATCTCCCTGCGAGCTCCTCTAGGGCGGCCAAGTCCGTAAAGGCCCCGTGATTCCAGATAGCATTCAGTAACTACAACTGCTTTCTATTCAGGGCTAGGCCCGTAACCTGCAGGCGCTTATCATCAGGCAGCCTATAAATGCGTAAGATCATCGCCAGATACCGTTTGAGCAAGAGCCGATACTTGGTTAACGATGTTGGCTGTATAAGGGTGAAAGGCTTGCTGTAGATTGATGATGCCTGCATACTTCGGAGCCAGCAGAGCATGTGTCGGCTTGTCCCCCTCGCTGTCTCCTCATAACGGTTCATCATCACGTCTACCAGACGAACGAGGCAGGCAATCCTATCCTCATCCTCACCCGGGCTGACGAGGTCTTCATCGAGGCTGCATTATTGGCCGTGCCCGATATAATATTCCCGTCCGCCCGGACATGTAAAGGTGCGCGTTAGGGCTGCAAGCACTTCGCGGCGACCTTTACTGCTATACGTTCGGTCCCAGCCAGTTCGATCTAGCCAAGGCGTCTGCAATAGAAATGCCGTCATATCGGCCGGTTGAGCTGGAGGCGCCGCCGTCATCACACCGGGGGGCTGTTCTCGGCTGAACTCGCGTGTCAGTACGCCATGCAGGTAGGCCTGCACCACAGGGCTATCTATCTGCCAGACCATACTTCTACCTCGCTTAATGATCCAGTATTTCCGTGTTGACCCAGTGGTCCATGTCTGCAGATAGACATACTCGAACTGCTGGTTAAGATCGCGACGGCGATGGGGTCGGGCAGACCTGGCTCTAGAGTCACAGCAATCATCCGGCGGGTTAGACTGGTGGCATCGCGTCGACTGGATATTAATGGTGCGGAATTGGCAGTTGATGCAGGCGAAGCCTTTATAGACTTGCAGCTTATCGTGCTTAGCTGATCCGTCGGCTCGGGGCGATGTATCATCAGGTTCTAAGGGTGCAGGGGATAAAGATTTCAGAAGTCGATTTAACCCTTTTCTGGCCTCTGTAGAAATGCTATGCTTATTGCGTAGATGTGTTGTTATGCGTGATAGGCCATTGGATAATGCGAATTTGCAGCTCTCTCTGGTGCAGATTAGGAGACGTGCGCTGGTATTAAAGAAGAGCTGTAGATTATCGAGAAGGGCATTATTAGCCATTATATAACTAATTTTAGTATCTTAGGAATGCACTAGATCCTGTTACCTTAATACTGTTATAATAGATAATGCTATGTAAAAAGGGATCTAACAGGAAGTGCTCGAGATATCATACATGCACGGACTAGTATTTTGGTAATTTAACGAAATACGTAGACATGACGTATGCACGGATAACCCAGCAACGTGCACGGGCTAGTTTTGTTGTATTTCATCGAATTACCACCACGACTGCGTACAGTAGGCAGGTGCCTCAGGCTTTAAGTATAATAAAGTAAAGTCAATCCCTATAATAGATAACCTCATACGCCCGAGGGACTTATTTATATATAATTCCCTTACTAATTTATCCTTCTTAAGTTACTTAAATTGCTTAGAAGGATAATAGCCTTATATTATTTCTCTTAACTGTATATAGTAGTGCTAATAACTAATACATACTAAAGAGAAGAAAGAAGCCTGCTAATAAAGGGGCATAATCTAAGCTAATACAGGAGACCTTTAGTAATGCCGTAATAAAGGTTATTCCTATACTAACTATATCTACTTCTTATAACAATAAAATAAATCACGTAGACTGAGGAGATTAGATAAGGTCCTATATAAGCTACAAGCACCGATTTCGCCGTGGCCCGTGGCAAGCGCTCTATTAGTCCTTCCTTCTCGATATAACACTTGCAAATAGCTTCATTTTGCAGCTCAAGACCTTATAGCCGCAGTGGCCGCCTTATAAGACCCTAGAGAGCTGGAAAAGGTATATTTCTAACGCCCTATTTATCAAATTTAGCCAAGAAAGTGGCGCAAGGAAGAGATCTAGGTTAGGGAAAGAGGAGGACTTAAATCATACTCAATCACGGCAAAATCATCTGCAAAGGGATATCAATTATGTCAATAGGGGGATATTCTCGGATTGCCTTGCTTATAAAGGCTTCAGGCAGGGGCAGCCCTAACCCTTCAAAAAGAGGAAAGTTGAAAATAGCTTCTTTTTATAGCCGATAACAGGTAATGCATAAAGTCGGCACCGAGGAGGCTCAGGTAGGCAGACCTTATACGGCTGTAATTAAAGTCTGTAAGGTAGCGACTTATAACAATCAAAACTGCTAGGACTTTTACCATCATATAAATTAGTATGTGTAGAGAAGTACCGCTAGTTTTATCTATTTTGATTGGTTTGATACCCCTGTCGTAACCCCGCCTAGGGGCTGCAGCACTCAAAGGGATAGCTTACCTAGAACCTAATTAGTCTAGCTAATTAGTATCAGATAGCGCGCCCTCACTACGAAACTGATAATGAAAGATTATGTTGAGATGATCTTGAGTGTATTGATAATCTTCCTTGTTCTTTGTTCTCCCTCGTTGTCTTTGTATCTGAGGAGGTAAGGCCAAGATACTAGACCTGCTAATTCTATCTCTTTGACCGGCACAAGGCTACAACAAGTAACTTACCCCGCTTTTTTGCAGGTACCTGCAGGGTACGTAAAGTTCCCGTCAGACAGCTTCTTCTTTTAATACTACTAAAATTATTAAAATCCTTATATAAATTAACCTTAATAAGTCTTAATTAAAATAATAAGCTCTTAAGAGATATATATACTAGATAATTATAGCTTTAATAGCCTGCCTTTTATAGTAGCTGCTAATAATCTTACCGGCATATTTAATATTCTGCCTAAAGAGGGCTGTAATAATAATTTTCAACCTTTTAATTTAAAATATTGTAATTTTTAGATTAACCCTTTGCCCTAGTAACTACTTAAATTATTCTAGCTTTTTATACCTATTTCCCTTATATAGTTATAGGTCAGATATACTAATAACTAGACTTTTTTTTATATTAATAATGGCATTATTAAAAGCTAAAATACCCCCCTTTTTAACTACTCCTAATTATATACTTAAGAAGGTATCTTTACTATAATGGCTTATATATAGCTTAATATCCTTATTTACCTAGGAATTTATAAGGAAATATTCCTTAAGGACTATTAAAAGGCCCTTAGCCTAGGAAATTAGCGCCCTCTTTATTTATTTATAAAGTTTATACTATTATAAAAGTTTAAGCTAATTATATAGTATTTCTATACTTTTAATTATACTAATCTTAATATAAGTAATAAGAGGGATTTTTTAAAAACCTTTTAAGTAGCTAAAAAGTAGTTTAAGTATATATAAAGGGTATTTATTAAGCTTTATCTTTTAAGGACTAATCTAACTATAAATAAGTATATAATGCTATTTATAGGCAGATTAAAAGAGATAATGCTTATTAAGGGAAAGCCTATATTAATAAGGTTTAAAATCTAGGTTATTATATAATAAGACTACTCTCTATAATAGCTTTAATATATAAAGGTATTACTAGTTATAGCTATAATAGTTAAGCTAGAGGCATTAATACTATATAGTAAGAAGGAATACTTATAAACTAAAATCCCTCTTAGTAATATATAAAGTATTATAGTTTACCTACTATAAAGGCTAATAATAGTAATATATTATATCTTTATAAATAACCTCTTCTTATTACTATAACTCTTCTGCCTCCTTTAGTAGCTTAATTATAAGGCTATAAGCATAGTATGCCTTAATTATAATATTATTATTATAATAAAGTAAATAAAAGAGACTAGGAAGCTTCCTAATAGTAAGCCTTTATTATTTAATAAGGTATATTTAATCCTAATAAAGGATAAATAGGTATAGATAACTTTACCTATATTTCCCTTACTAATCTATCTCTTTTCTTTCCCTCTAAGTCCTTTAAATTACTTAGAAAGATAGCTTTATAATACTCTTCCTTTTAACTATATATAGCATAACCCCTCTTAACTACATACTAAAAGAGAGGAAGTTACTTACTAAAAGAGGCATAAAGGCAGAGGCATAATGCCTAAAGGAGGTCTTTAATAGAGATCAGGCTAGGATAATCCCTATTCCTTCTGTTGCCGCTTAGTATAATAATAAAATAAATTATATAAATTATAGTAATTAAATAAGATCCTATACCTTATATTAGTATTATTTCTAGTATAGTCCTTAATAAGTATTACTTTAGTCTTTCCTCCTTAATATTATACTTATAAATAGCTTTATTTTATAGAAAAAGACTTAGTAGCCTTATTAAAAGCCTTATAGTATGCTTTAAGACTAGAAAGAGGCTATTTATAATGCCATTTTTAATAAGTATAGCACTAATAGTGGCATAAGGAAGAGATACTATATAAGAAAGGAAGAAGATAGTAAGGATCTTAAAGCACGGCAAATTTACCTATAAAGAGATATTAATTATATTAAAAAGGGCAAAAATTCGGCCTGCCTAGCTTATAAAGGCTACTAGTAAGGGCAGCCTTAACTCTTTAAAAAAAGGAAGGAAAAAGGAGGCTATCTTAACCCTATTTTAGGAAATTAGCAAATTCAGAGGACCTAATATAGTTATAAAGTATGTAATATAGCGATATGTAATAATGCTGACTGTTAGTACTTCTATTACATGCTAATTTAGGTGTAGTTGAAGGTACCGATCGTTACGGTTATTTTGATTGGCGCCTGCCCCATGTCGTGACCTATCTGTAGCCTTGTGCCGGTCAAAGAGATAACAGATCTGAAACGCTGTTCTGATAATTCAGATATCATGGGGTGATATCTTCCCTTGGGGTGGCGGTGGCTGCCTGTGTAACATCATTATGTGTCGCACTGAGCGTGCTAAAAGGATCAAGGGTCAGGTAAACGATAATCAGCAGCAGCAGTGCGTTGATTGGTTGTTGTCTGAGGTTGTCTCTTGTGCGGGATACTCTATCCCGCAGAGCTACATATAAGCATATGGCTAGATTACTAACGCAGTTGTTTCACGAGGCCGTGAAGATCATGCCTACCCTGCGACATCATGCAATGCCACTTCTCCAACACCTTTCTGATGAAGAGAGTGGCGGCGGCCTAAGCCATTAGTCAGCCCCCCAGGTACTCGTTGATAATTCCTTCAGGGTTGAATAGACGTGACTAACTAGTCAGTCACCAGGCTTCCCCTCACCTACTAAATAAACGTGGCTGCGCCTCCTGAACCTAAAGGCTTCTCGACCAATACGGCTCCAAGCCAGCCGAGCAGGGGTGGGGTGCATTAGGCCGTCTCGATTAGTGTCACGTTCTAAAAGAAAAGAGTCCCCAGCTTCCAGCTCCTTTTTTTCATACGGCACCTCTATGACACATCATGGCAGTATCAAGGAGCCATGGCCGTCCATGCTCCCACTCCGACAGCGGTACTTATCAGCGAGTGGCTGCTGCTCTCCATCGCTGCGGCCATGATCCTCGCCCGTCTGTGGCTGCGAATCAGGATAAACCGCCAGAGACTTCTGCTCAGCGACGTCTTCATATGTCTAGCGTGGTTCTCTGCCGTGGCCTCCGCATCGGTCGACGTCTACTTGAAGTGTGTGGGTATCCTCCGCCAGGATGAGGATGCCTTCTTACAGATATACGACGGTGACCCTAAAACCCGGCAAAGTGCATTACTGGTCTTACCCCCGCCCCCCTCCCACCTCCGAAAATAATCAACTCAGAACTGATGTTGGAAGTCATTGTTTGATCGGACTGACGACCTTGTAGTACTTTTGGGCTGGCACCTTCGCTTTCTTTACGGCCTTCTGGTGTAGTAAAATGGCCATCTTAGCCTTCTATCTACAGGTCTTTCCTCCGGTCTTTCGGATCTACAGAATCATCATATGGCTTGTCATCGCGTACTCGGCTTCAGGATATATTGTGGCCATGGCGTTGAACTTGTTCTTGTGCTGGCCATTGCAACGAAACTGGTACGTCGACCAGGAATAGCACCAAATGCCAACCCGAATCTTGCTCAAGGCTGACATGGGCTTACAGGGCTACCGACCAAACTGCTTGTATCGCAGAAATACAAGTCAAAATTGGCTGGAGGGTTGGGTGGGCTCTACACTTCTCCTCCGACGTGATCAGTGAGCAAGCGAGCGAGCTCTTCAATTCCCTTGATCACCTTCCAAGATGCGCTTACATAAATTGTCTAGTATTTGTGCTCCCCTTTATGATATTGCGTAATCTCCGGATGGACAAGTTGGTCCGGTTTGGAGTATACTGTACCTTTGGGCTAGGCGCTATCAACATTATATTCTGTTTGGTACGATTCCTGGTGGTCGAAGCGTCGACAGATATCGACAGTGGAAAAATGGTACCATTGACTCTTCTTGGTAGGCCGAGTATTTTCATCCTCTATTCCCCTCCCTCATGCAAAATTCAAGGTTACGCACAAGCAGCCCAGGTGGTTTCCAGGACGTGTCTAACGAAACACGAAAACCAGACGCGCTGACATTGCCGTATATAGAGCTTTGGAGCAGCACCGACTGCAACATAAGCGTTATAATTGCCTGTATGCCGGCTCTTCGCCCTTACTTACGCTTGATACATGCGCGCTATGGAAGAACCATATCAAGTGGTCCAACATCAAGCCCCCGAGGCCCGCGAATAGTGCCTAGGGCCTATCTAGATACGTTAGAGTTATATACTGTTACCCGCGGCGTTGATTGGGAACGTGAGTTGCCAACGGACCAAGCGAACACCTCTGGCGAGCCGGGCATGAGCGACGATGCGACCAATGTAATCTCAAACAATCCTGGTGAAAGGCAGGGCAAGCATACAGGAAGCCAAGTGCGGCTGGTGCAGGTTGGTGAGTTATAAAGAACGAGAGAAAAGGGTCCATAGTCTAATAAAACCCCAAGCGTCTGCGTACTCGATTTATAATTTTCGCCAAAATCGTCATACAAGTTATTTCAAAGTCATCTATGAGTTCTCAATCAATACCGGGCGAGGCCCTAAATGCATATGATGATAGAAGCTTCATCAGAGAAGATGACAGCCGCCGTGAGCAAGAAGGGGATAGCACGCGGCAGCCCGATTTTCCTCCCGCCACAGACCGAGGCTTCAATTTTCAACCTTTCAAGTGTTGCATATGCCTCTACCCAGATTGTCACAGGAATGCACCACAAGAGTCAGAGTGGTGTTACAGATCTGTTGCAGGTTCTGCAGGTCTCGTATCATAGCCTCGTCTCGTCGAATATAATGAGGACGAGGAAGGACGAAGACGACGAGCGACCGGTTATGAAATAAGCGAGACCACCCCGTATATCGCAGCCACGGAGTTGTTTCATTCTGTTCGACGCCGTGATAAACTGACGGATGATTATGACGGAGCTCTGAAGGCCATATGTTTAAGAATAGCCTGAGTCACCGGATTAGTTAGATAATATTAGACTAACTCACCGCCACCCCACACATCCCCCGTCCCCGCACACCCGTGATAGCATCACAACTAAATCCATAGATGACTTTAATTAATTCTATAATAATGAGTATTTATTTCTTAACTGAGAATTTGGAAACTAATTTATAAATATTATATCTGCAGTCTGTATTTTTAATAGATTCTTTTTATATTATTTTCTCTTATTTCCCTTAATTTAATATAGTATGTTCTTTTTAGCCTGATTATAAGCTGAGATAATTTATTTAATTTTAGAGAAAGCCTTATTAGGGTTAAATTAAATAGCAACTTGGCTAATAGGCTCTCTTACTGCTATTAATACCTTTAATACTGCTTTTTCCTTTTTTAGGTATTAAATTTAATTATTTTTTTAATTAATATATTTTATTACCTTTTTTATAATATAATTAAAGTTATAAATAAAGGTATTTCCTTAACTTTATATAGATTCTAGTTATTTTTAAATATTAATACTTCCTTAAGGTATACTTTAAATTATATTAGCAATTACTTAGGCCTTCCTTGGTATTATAGGCCTGTTAAAGCGCTTGCGTTTCTTCTCCCTTAGCTTCAATGCCGCCAATACCTTTTATAGATTGGTTAAGAAAAGCCTAGAGGCCGAGAAGCTATTTATTATATTCTTATAGCTTAGGGCTTTTAATAAAGCCCTCTTATAAGCTTTTAGGAAGAGTTATTATTAATATAGTAAGGTTGCTTTATATAAGGCTAAAGAGCAGGTAAACTGGTAATAGTATGTTTTTAATAGCCTAAATATAATAATATTAAGTGGCTAAGTAATATATAATAAGTATAAGGGTAATTAAGAGAGCCAAATCTTATATAACTATGCCTTTTTTATTAATTCTGCTATAATATATAATTTATACTAGTTTAAGACTAATAGTCTTTATTACTTAAGATCCTTTAGCTTAGTTTATAATATAAATATACTTATAAACTAATAGATAAAGATATTACTATTAGACTAACTAGTTAGACTATAAGTATACTTCTAATTAAGAAAAGCGGCTAGAAACTACTATCCTTAAAGGTTCTTACTAGTAAAAATAACATAAGGCATAAGATGCTAATAATCTACTAATATAAACTTAATTATTAAGCTTTAAGTTATATTATTAGACTTAATCCTCTTTAAGGAAGAAATTATTATTATTTTAGCTATTATATTATTATTAATTTTATTAATTTATATATTAGTTTTATTAATATTATATATATAAGGCCTAGTTATCTTATTTATATTAACTACCTAGTTAAGATTATTATAATACTTAGAAAGTAATTCCTTTATTATAAAATACTTCCTTATAGATTATATAACTTATAATGGCTTTTATTTTATATATAAATAGTAGGTAAAGAATTTATTAATATAGTTCTTGCTAATATAACAGACTTACCTATTAACTTATAATAATGCCTATATAAAGTTATAGATATCCTTCTTTATAAAAGGCTAAAAAGCATGCTTTTATTTAATAATATAATTAACTAAGTTATCTTCCTGCTCTATAGTAAGTAACTAATCTTTCTAATATACTATATAGATATCCTGGCCTCTAGCGCATTAATTATATAATATTAAGAGCTTAATTAAGTGTTTTACTACTAAGGGCTATAAACTAATAATTTCTATATACTTAATAGCTAATAATATCCTCTTTTTATAATTTAATAGCTGCAATTCTATTATTATTAAAATTAAAATTAAAATAGATTTTATTTAATAATGTAAAATAAAATAAAAATCCTATATTAATAATATATTAATGGTGTTAAAGTGTGTAGGGACGGGGGGTATATAGGGTAGCAGTAAGTTAGTCTATATAGTATAAGTATATAGCTATTAAGGATAAAGATTAATTAAAAAGGTTAAATCTTTATTATATATACTAAACCTATTTTTGTATTTTTATAGCGCAGTTGCAAAATATATATAGTTAAAATATTAATTTGCATAAAGGCTTTTAGAAGGTAGTATCGTTTTGCATTATAAAGGTAAGTCTAGCTATAAAGGTTATAATAAAGGAAGAGGCTAATTAATAAGAAGGTATATTATTTACTCTTAATTAAAAAGCTAGCTAAAATCTTAATAACCCTATTATATTTTTAGTAAAAGAGGATATATAGGGGTATAAGTTAATAAAAGACTGTAAATTTTCACTTTTACTAAAAGTTAGCTAGATAAAAGGGGTATAGTAATAATAAAAAAGTCCTATTATTAGAGTTCTATAAGACTTATTATAAAGCTATAATAATAGTATAAGAGTGTTATAACTTAATAAGGGGAAGCGCTTACATCACGTATAACCCACTAACAATCCCGCCAATTACATAACGACTTATAAATAAACCCTATAATAACTATAAGTCTCGCAATACGGCTTATAATATTAACTTATAACTTACTATAAGCCTAACTTATAATACTATAAGCTATTATATTATATATATATATTTATTTAGTAGTAAATAAAACTTAACTTACTAGCTATTAATAAGACTTCTTTACCTTAATAAGCCTAACCTATACTATTAACTATTAAGAGATATAACACTTTACTATTACTTAATATAACGCCTTATAACTCTATAACTATAAAACCTAATATAGACTAGTTTACCTATTTAAAACCTATCCTGTTATATATTACTATTATTACTTTTTTAGGTTTTAATTAGTTAGTTAATCTGTTTTTTAATTAGTATATTTTATATTATTTACTAGGCAGTTTTTTATGTTTTTTTAGCAGTATTTTCTAATTATTATATAATATTTTAGACCTTACTTATTAGCCTTATTATTTAACTTAGTCTTTTTAATATTAATAAGGGGGCATTATCCTGCTTTACTATAATCTTAGCCCCTATTAGGTCTGCCATAACGGGCAGTCTCTATTATAAATTTTCTCCTAACTAATAATAATTCTTCTAATCCCTTTGCGTGTAGTTAAAAATACAGTATCCCTAGTCCTACCGCCTAGTAGTCAATCTCTCCCTTAGTCCTACAGTCTAAAATTAATTATATAATAATTAATTTAATTTACCCCACTTTACAAGGGGTTGACTTGATTTTTAGAAAGGGGTAGACTTGAATTTCGAAAAATAGACTAGCATTAGGGTTAACTTGATTTTAATAGGGGTTGACTTGGATTTCTAATTAGTTCTTAGTAATACGTTTAGGCAAGATAACACTTTAACAGCAGCGCATCAAGCTTTAAATCCTATTTATCAACATCTATTACAATAAATATAAGATTTAACTAACAATCTATTGTTTTTTAGCTTATTTTAAGAATATCTATTAGACCATGGCACTTAAGCCTATAACAGAGCTCGGCCCTTCTAACCCTATATACCTATTTATGCTTCTTTCTTAATATCAGATTCTCATTTATTAGAAGTGCCAATATGCATGCTTGGCTAACGAAGTCACCACTCATCTTGCCAAAAAGCATCCTAAGATAGAGCCAGGGGCCCAATGCAGTCTAGTAGATAATACTAAAGTAATACCGAATATCTTATAAAGTCAGGTCAAGCTATCTCAATTACAGTATCCACCACTATCAGCCGAGCCCATCCCCTATCTCGCCCCTCCCAAGCTTAACGTGCTCGAATGTCGACATTGCAGTTACAAGATTCGCCAAGTTCAGGCGATGCAAGAGCATTATGCCAAGTCTCACGACTAGGTCAACCCCAGAGGTAAAGGAAGGCCAATAACAGGATATCCAACGGCCGATCCTCTGCCAAGGTCAGAAGGTGTCGCATGTTAACGATTCTTTCCTTCTCGGGAAGGTAGCAAATGGTTCCAGGTCAACATACAGACAAAAGGACAGGCAGACAGATCAAAACTAAAGCCGAGTACTAAGAAGCCGCAAGGAACGCCCTATATTCTTACATCTAAGGCATCTACCCATCTACAGCAAGTTATAGATCAGGAAGCCAGATATCGAGAAGCTTTAAGTCAACCACAAGCAGCTATTAATAATACAGGCACCAATACGTTTGCCGCTATAAGTTTATGGTTAGATAGAACACAATGGCCTTCTATCTACCGAGGGTCCCGACAAGACGTCCTGCAAGTGTTGATCAGACTACCCAATCGCCCCTCTCTTAACGCAGACTATACCTTAGGATAAGGCAATTCAGAAGGCGCGCCGAACCTTATAAGCCTACGAGAGGATATATAGAAGATCTTATGCATTATGAGAGCACTTGACTTAATAATAGACCATTATAAGGAGATAGTTAGCTATACTAGTCATAATCTTCTCTGCTAGCTGCTCAGCTTGAGGCTCCAGAGCTATTAGGAGATCGCTTTTAACCTTATAGCAGAGAGGAGTAGCGAGATTAGATACTGAAGGACTTAGAAGCAATTCTTGGCTTTTATCCTGCAAATATACCAAATGCCGAGTAACTCTCGATAAGAAACGATAAATGTGAAGATAAAGCCTGAGATCTCCGCACAACTAGATCGGATTTAGGAGCATAACATTTGGAACTATATCGATGTGTCGAAGGGAATTTGGCTGGCAGTGGAAAGACAAGAAAGTCATCTGGGCTCTCTGCACGGCCAATTCATTAGTAATCTAATTAACACTCGAGCTTGTCAGGGATCAGATGGGAAAGAAGATGCTGAGGACGATGAGATAGACGATGAGAATGTTGAAGCTTGGGAACTTGAGGATGACGAGGACGATGAGAGCGACTATGATGATTCTGGATATTACAACGATGTTGAGGAGTGCGCGGCTGGAGCCCATCAGGATCTATTCTCAAGGGTATCGGGGGACTCTGCTGCATCTGCAGTCGGACAATTCCTCGAACTCTTGTTCCAGCTATGTATCATGCTCAGTACTGAACCTTTTCTTGACAGGCAACCAAGTTCTACGCTGCTTATATATTTTAGCGGTATTCTTGGATTCTCCGCTAATTGTCAAAAGTTTCAGCTCGCGCGATAGTATTGCTTAAAACTCTTAGCGATAATATATATATAGCGTATATTATTCCTAGAGCAAGCATTGCCTTTGCGTGGATATCAATTCATCGGTATCCCTTAACGGCCGGAATCCAGGCATTTTAAGTGTTTTAATAAAGTCTGAGCCAAGTATATAGTTCTAGGCTCGCAGTACCCGTTAGCGGAGCTGATAAGCCTTCAAGATTTCGGACGTAATGTTACATATAACGAACTACCCTCTATGCTTTTCTACTAGAGTAATAATAATAAGATAGTATCTTATGCGACTGTGTAAGTAATAATAAATGACTTCTATAAACTCCCGGACTATTTTATTATATAGGCAGAAGCACTATGCGATTGATTAATGTTTGGGATTTAGCCAAATATTAACTTATTAAGAGTTAAAGATAATATTACTAGTTTAAAAAGTGGTCATAGCTTTATTAAGTACCCCGAGAATGGTCTTAAGTTAGCATATTTGGAGTTACTAGTCTATGCCTATACTGCAGGAAGAACCAGATTAGCTCAAGATGGCGTTTGGAAGTGGCATGCTGTAATAGTATACTTAAAACTTGTTAGTAGGATAGAGGAGCAGCTTGCTGGCGGTCTTTATACTGCATGTGGCTAGACACTATAAATTAGTAAGCTTCTTAGTCTTAAGTATAAGAATGGTCCGAATACAAGCTACAGGATATATGCATAGGGCGGCTGTATGGTATACATTATCTGCTATCATAAAGAAAAGCAACTAACAAACCGCGAATTCTATATAATCCGATTCCTTCCAGTCAGACTTAGTCACGTTCTGTTTAAGTATCTGGTCTATATTCGACGTATAGCTGATCTACTATGTCGCGAGCAGCTTGGTGCCGATAGAAGCGCCTAGCAGTGCTTGCAGATATGCCTACTATTCTAAAAATAACAGGAGGCCTTAGCCTACCTCTCGCCTAATAGATATTATTATAAAGACCACTTTAGAATTATAATAATAAAGGATTAATATACAGACATATTGCCAGCTAGCTATAGCAATTACCGAGAAACATATTCGCGAGGTATATACCCCTTTTAACAGGCATAATAATTAGAGCAATAATGCTAATATTAATGCCATATTCGCTTAGCAAAGTGGTTATCGGCTATTTTAGCATGGGATTACATATAGACTTAATAGAGCATATCTATTTAGACTTTAGCTATGACTTCTATAGTACTATAAATGGGCTTTATTATATTGGCATAAATTTCTGCATTAGTTAAGCAAAAACCTATATTTTATACCTAACGGGATACCCATCGCTCCTAAGTTATTCCTAGCTAACAGGAAACAAGCCATTACAGAGGTCCTTACAGACTCTATATCTCTAATAGATAAAGCTTATTTAGCTAAAAGATAAAAATATAGCAAACTATTAATAACCTTAAGTAAGCAAGACTTATAGTCTTTACTAGTAGAAGGTAGGTGTTATAATTCTAAGCGGTTATATTATATATACCCTATATTTTCTTTCTAATTATAAATAGTTACTATATATTAAGGGATTCTATAAGTAACCGCTAAGACCTAATTATTAAGCCTTAATTAGAAATACTAGTAATCCCTAGAAAATACTAATAATCCTTAAGAATTACTAATAACTGCCTTACTAGGCAGTAACTATACTTTAGTATATAAACTATATTTATTAATACTTTTATAAACTTAGCTTATTAGCTATTAATAAAGCATCTTTATATTAATAAGCCTAATATATATTACTTAATTATTAAGAGATATAATACCTTATAATACTTAGTATTATGCCTTATATAATCTATAAATATAAACCTAATATAGACTAGTTTACCTATTTAGAAAACCTAATTATTATATATTAATAGCTCTTATTTAAAATATACTATATAATGCTAAGTAATACTAATATAATAATACTTATTACTTTAAGCCAGGCTTTTAACTTAAGATATACTTAATATTACCTATAGTAAGAAATACCCCCTAACTTAGTAGATATTCTTATAAAAACTAATAATAAAAATAAAAAAGATATTACCCCTGCTTATCTAAGCACTTATAAAGGGAAAGTTATAAAACTTAAATATAAACTTAAATAGCTTAGCTAGTAATATAATAACTTCCTAAAGAATGTAAAGAATAACTCTAATATAGCTAAGAATAAAATTAAAAATTTAGAAAAAAAGGTAGCTAACCTTACCGAGATTGCAAAAGCACTTAAGAAAAAAGTAGAGAATAGTTAGAAACTTTATAAGAAGTATATTAAATATATTATAGCCCTTATAATAACTAGAAAAGACCTTAAAGAAATCCTTTAACCCTACTAGCCTAAACTATTTAATTGCAATATTAATAAACTTTAAGAATTCCTTATTAGCCTCTAGAGCTATTAGATATACTATCCTATCTAGTTTACTACTAATAAACTAAGAGTTTAATATAATATAAAATTCCTTAAGGATAAGGCGCTATAATTAATAAAACCTATTATCTAAAATTATATTAATAAACTATATAAGGGATAATAAGAAATAATAAAATATATCTATAAGAAATATAAAAATTTTAAATTAAAGCTTAAAAACGCCTTTAGAGTAATAAACAAGAAACATATTATAAAAATAAAAATATAATAGCTTAAATAAAGAGGATTTGCTATAAACTATCTAGCTAAATACTACTACTAAGCAGCCAAGCTAAACTAGGGCAAAGAAGCTTATATAACGCAGGTATATTTAAGATTAAAATTAGAAGTTAAAGATATAATAATAAATATTAGACCTAAACTAAAAAACCTAAATAAACTAGCAAATATTACTATAAAGATTAATAATTAGTAATATAAGTAATACTAAGAAAAGCAAGCAGAAAGATATAAAGGGTTATATAATCCCTAGTAAAACACTAACTAATAATATAATACTAATTAAGGAAGAAAAAGATATATTAATATATAATATAAAACTAAACTAAGACCTATAATACTTAAAGCAACCTAATATAATAATAATAAAAAACCCTATAATATATTTAAGGTTAAATACTATAACTATAATTAGTTTAGATATATAGCTAATAAATATCCTTAATTAAAGAGGCTTAAAAACCCTAATTAAGGTAAGTAAATACTAGTAATAATTAATAAATAAAAACCCTAAACTGCTATATAAACTTAAGTATTAGAAATAATATAAAGCCTATATAATATAATGGCTTTATATAAAGATATTATATTAAAATATAGCTAATACCTATACCTAAATAGCTTAATTTATAAACTATAAGAAAAGTTTCTAATAGAAAAAGATATTAAAGTAGGAAATATACCCTAAATCCTAATACTATATAAAATAAAGATAATTAAATACTAAAGGAAATAGTAAGAAAACCTAGAAAACTAATAATAAGAAAAGGAAAAAGACTATACTTACTACCTTAAGAGAAAAGAAAAGAAGAAATATAAGAAAATAAAATAAACTAAGATCCTTAAGATAATAAAGGAAGAGAGACCCTTAAAGCAGGAAATTAAGAGATACCTAAAAGACCTATAAGGAATAGAAACTACCTCTAATATAGGAAAATAACCTAAAGTATTTAAGATAATTAATATTATCTTAATTTAAATAACTATTTAAGAAAAAGAAAGAATAATAAAAAAGGAATATAAAGTAAGAAATAAGGTCTATATATATTATTAATAATATTCCTAAAGTATAAGATATAGAGGAGGAGTAGTATAAAATACTATATAATACTTCTATAAGGAAGATAAATAAATTAAAAATAAGTAAAAGTAACCCTATAAACTACTATTTAATAAAAATAATAGCAAGATATATACCTTAATAGAAAATAGATATTTATAAAAAGCTAGAAAACATAGCTATATTAATAAGCTTAAGAACTTATACATTTAGGCTTACTATATAGCAAATACTATAAACCCCTATTATAAAAAGCTAAAAATCAATATTAAGGATACTATAAAAACATTCTTAATATATCTAAAATATAATAAATTATTATAGCTATTATATAAATACTATTAATATAAGAACTATAAATAAGATAAGGAAGATAATAATTACTTTCCTATTATAATCCCTAGCATACCTAATAATAACCCTTATTAAAAAACTAAAATAAAAAGGTACTTAATATATTACTAATATAAAAATCTTAAAATAGTAAAACTATAATTCTATATATTATATTACTGCAAAACTTAAAAGTATAAAAACCTTTATTAAGGAATTAAATAAATAATATAAGGAATTATAAAAGTAAAAGTAAAATTTAAAAACCTAGCCTTAAAAGGACCTAAAGATATAAAAATAAGGATTAAACTCGTTACCCTTGGAAAATATTATTAAGAAGAAAAAGACAAATTTATATAAAATATATATAAATAACTAAAAAAGTACCTTTAAGATAAGAAAGGAAATAATATTACTATTTAAGATAAAGAAAGCAAACAGTCTAGATAAGGAATAACTATAAATAATTAAGATATAGAATTAAAAGAATATCTTTAATAGAAAATATATAATAAAGAATTTATAAATAGCTACCTTAATAGGGAAGAATTAGTATATTATAAATACTATTAGAGGCACTTTTAAAGAAACTAAGTTAAAGAATCCTTAAATAAGGAAGATAATAAAGAATATAAGTTACTTTACTAAATAAGTTTAAGAAAAGCAATATGCCTTTTATAATAATAGAGCTATAAAAGAGTAATAAATAAGGATAAGAAAGACTTAAACTAATAAGTACTTTAGGAGCTATATAAGATAGTAAACCTAACTGCCTAATACTATAAGCTTAAATTAAGGGAAAAAAGCTAAATATATAGATTAATAATAAAGTAAAAAAGAACTTTATTAATTTAAGAATAGTTATAAAGCTAGGATTACTATAAAAAAAGAAATAACTACTATACTAACTTATTAATATAAAAGGGTAACTCTTTAATTATAATAATAATATAATAGATTAAGAGATTAATTACCTTAAAGTCCTTATTAAAGGAAAAAATTAAGGAATAAGTTTTAATATTATTTTTTTAAAAGAGGAAATAAATATTATCCTTAAAATAAACTAGCTTAGATAATAAAACCTATACATTAACTAGAAAACTAGCTAAGTTATATTTCCTAGTAACCCTAATAGTAATAGTAAAATAATTATAAAAAGTAATAAAAGATCTTAATTTATAACTAAGAGGATTAGCATAAACTAGCATAAAGTAAAAACTCTATTACCTCTAAAAGGAGTATAATATAAGCATAAAACAGGCTAAAGATAAAAAGTAAAAATCCTAAGTATCTTTAAATAATAAGATTTATAAAAAGATAAAACTATAATAATAAGCCAGGATTAACTTAAGAATATTCTAAAAGAATATTAAATATATAATAAATTATTTAAAAAAGAACTAGAAATAAGAGTTCTTAAATATAGTAAATAAGACTATAAAATTAACCTTATAAATAAAAAACTACTATTTTAAAAACTATACTTACTTAATTAAAGAAAACTATAAATTTAATAAAAATATATTAATAAGATATTAAAAAAGGGTTATATTAAAGAATTAAGCTTATTAATAATATTAATAATATTCTTTATATTAAAAAAGAATAAAAAGGATTAACTAGTTATAAACTATTAACTAGTTAATATATATACTACTAAAAATCAGACCTTACTTCTACTTATAATAAAACTTAAAGACTAACTATAAGGCAAAAAGATCTTTATAGCTTTAGACCTTAAGGAAGTATATAACCTTATTTATATTAAGGAAAGAGATAAATAGAAAATAGTATTTAAAACTAGATTTAGACTATTTAAATACCTAGTAATGCCTTTTAATCTTATTAATATACCTATAATATTTTAGTAAATAATTAATAATATACTTTAATAATACCTTAATATCTTTATTATATATTACCTTAATAATATCTTAATCTTCTTAAATAATAAAGAAGAATATAAAGAATATATCTATAAGGTCTTAAAAGCATTATAAGATACTAAGCTATTAATTAAACTAAAGAAAAGTTACTTTTATATTATAAAGGTAGACTTTTTAAAATATACTATTATACCTAGAAAAATCTAAATAAAGAAAAAGAAAATTTTAGTAATAATAAAATAAAAAGTACTTACTAATATTAAGGAAATATAAGCCTTCTTAAGCTTTACTAACTACTACTAAAGATTTATTAAAGGATTTAATAAGACTATAATCCTATTAATAAAATTAATAAAAAAGGGAAAACCTTTTAACTAAAATAATAAGGCTTAAAAAGCATTTAAGCAACTTAAAGAAGTAATCCTTAGTAAACCAGTCTTAATAATATTTAATCCTAAAAAAGAAATTAAACTAGAAATAAATATATTAGATTTTGCACTAAGAGGATAAATTAGTTAGAGAGATAAGAAAGGAAAGCTATATCCTATTACCTTCTATTTATATAAACTATATAAAGTAAAGCTTAATTACTTAATTTATAATAAAGAATTTCTAATAATAATTAATTACTTTAAAGAATTTAGATATTATTTAATAGGAAGTAAGTATAAGGTTAAGGTTTATATTAATTACTAAAATATTTTATACTTTACTATAACCTATAAACTTAATAAATAATAACTATATTATATAGAATTCTTATATAAATTTAACTTTATAATTATTTACTAAAAAGGATTAAAAAATAATAAAGTAAATATAATTAACTAATAACTAAACTATAATACCAGCACTATTAAGGCAAGAAAATAAATACTAAAAAAAAACAATAAGGGAGAATACTAATTTACCTAGAAAATAATAATATTAAAATAAATATAATTAGAAGTAACTAAAGAAATCCCAGGAAAACTATAAGAGTTTATTTAAGAATTCTATATATACCTATTATATAAATACTAAGGAGTTACTAAAACCTTAAAATAACTATTATAATAAGGTTTCTAAATAACATAAAAAGTAATAAAAAAGGTTATTAAATAATATAACATTTATACCAGAATGAAAGTATAATAACATAAACCTTATAGAATACTATAACTAATTAAAGTAGTAAAATAATTATAAAGCTTAATTATAATAGATTTTATAACTAAATTACTATTATTAAAAGATCCTTTAACTAAAATCTACTATAATAATATTATAATTATTATAAATAGATTTATAAAATTTTTAATTTACTTACCTTATAAAGAAGTAATAAATATAAAAGTTATAGCCTATATCTTCTATAATAAGGTAGTAAGAGAATAAGGACTACTAAGAGAGATTTTATTAAATAAAGGACTAATATTTGCCTCTAAATTCTAATAATTACTTATAGCACTTATAGGAGTTAATTACTAACTTATAATAGCCTTTAGACTGTAGGCAAATAGCTAGATAGAATAAATAAATTAAATACTAAAATAATACCTTTAGTATTATATTAATTATAAATAAAATAACTAAGTTAAGAAATTACTAAGTGCCTAGCTAGCCTATAATACTGCCTATAATAAAAGTATAAAACTTATAGTATTTAATGCAAATATTAGATTTATATCTAATATATACTATAATGCTTAGGAACCTAAAAATATAAACCTAGTAATAATTATTATAAGTAATAACTTAAGAGAAATATATAATAAACTTAAAATAGAGTTAGAATTTATTAGGAAAAGGATATAAAGATACTATAACCTTAAAAGGTTAAAGGGATTAACTTTTATAGAAGGAGATATAGTTTACTTATTTACTAAAAATATTAAAATAAATTAACTAAGTTATAAGCTAGACTATAAGTACTTAAAACTAGTTAGGATTAAATAAAAAATAAGAGAAGATTAATATAAACTAGACTTATCCCTAAATATTAAATATTACCTAATTTATTATATCTTAATACTTAAATTAGCTATAGATATAATATATATAAAAACCAATAATAAACCATAATAAATTACAAGACTAGAAGTATATAAAGTAAAAGAAATTAGAGATATATAAAGA
Organism: Fusarium sp. 190-020-2; assembly: GCA_014884825.1. Lineage (NCBI taxonomy): Eukaryota > Fungi > Ascomycota > Sordariomycetes > Hypocreales > Nectriaceae > Fusarium > Fusarium sp. 190-020-2. The sequence continues at coordinate 36,169 of JACTAS010000084.1, forward strand.
ATTAATAGATAAAAGATATATTTAATTAAATAAAAGAACTACTTAAAAAGCAAAAATATATACGAATTAATAAAATACCTTATTAATACCTAATAACTCTTAAAGAATTTCTATTAAAAACTAAAGATAGATCTAAAATAGCAGACTAATTAATAAGATCTATTATACTAGCCTTAATTAATTCTATTATAATAGCAGATTTAAGAGATATAACTAGATTCTCTGCCTTTTTATACTTACTTATTATCTTAATATCCTATTTAAGAGCCTTTAGACCTTTAAATTAAATAAGATACTTCTAATAATAAAGATATATTAATTTTAATAAATACTTATTTAATTAATACTATAATTAAATAAGCTCTTTTTTAATAGCTTCCTTATTAGCTTTAATATAGTTTTTCTTTTAAACTAAATAATCCACTACCTAAAAATTAGCAAAATACTATATATAGGAAAAACATATAATAAACCTTTAGTTAAAGTTATACCCTTTTTATTATAAATATAACTTTAATAAGTATATTTAAAATAGTTTTTTTACCTATCCTTTATTATATACTTAATATAATATTTAATATATAAAGAATAAGATATAATTTTATAATTAGTAAAGGCAATAAGTTTTATATAAGTAAGATAATATTAAGTTTCTAGAGATAATATAATTAGTATAAGAATAATTATAAAGTTAAGTTTTATATATTAAGGAGGAACTAATACTATAATAGATAAGCAAGGTCTTAAGGGTAAGACTAGGAGAGAGAAGAGATTATATTATAATTCTAAGTAGTTATATTATATATACCTTATATTTTCTTTCTAATTATAAATAGTTATTATATATTAAGGGATTCTATAAGTAACTGCCAAGACCTAGTTACTAAGTCTTAATTAGAAATACTAGTAATCCTTAAGAATTACTAATAACCTTAAGAATTACTTAATAACTGCCCTATTAAGCAGTAACCTTACTTTAGTATATAGATTATATTTATTAGTACTTTTATAGACTTAGCTTATTAACTATTAATTAAAGTATCTTTATATTAATAAGCCTAATATATATTACTTAATTATTAAGAGATATAACACCTCGCAACGCTTAGCATTACGCCTTATACAATCTGCAAATATAAACCTAGTATAGACTAGTTTACCTATTTAGAAAACCCAACCATTACATATAGCACAAATCTCACTAAAAACATAATTTTTCATAACTAAATAAAAATATCTTAAAGAATAGCTATGTTTGTCAGAGCATCGATTTGGGACACGAGAGGTAATGGACTCCTAGGTTTGCCAGGCAATGTGCTGGAAATGCCGCTAACAGTGCGTATTCAAGCAAGCCACCCTGAGATCAATGCCGGCTTTATTACTGTCTCATGGCTCTGCCACCTTCTAGGTCTGATATGGGACCTCCAGAATTAGGAAATGCAGGGATATAAATAATTACAATGGTAAGAATTGCAGCGCCAGTAATGCTACCGATAAAGGCCGCCGCCGTCTTTGTCATTTTCAGCCTCTGCAACCTTCATGCAGGCATCAGGCCATTTTGGAAAGGAATTTTGGTTTAGAATTTCCCTCTTAGAAAATAAATCCTGCTTAGGATGAAACAGGATATGTTTTGCTGCAGGATATTTCGGTTATGAAGACCAGCAAAGCCACGTATCTTGAATCTCGGCTGAATGCGAAATTCCCTACGCTCTGAATCATGAAGTGGCTCTGACCTAGGCAATCCATTGTCATGTAGAGCGCATCTAGACCTCTGAAGCTGGAGAGACCGATAATTGGGCGTTAAGGTAGATCGTGATGGTAGCGTGATAATGGTAGTGGCGACATGCGCTCAAGTGTTGATTGGTTATCAGACGTATCTTTTAACTGGCATTGTAGCTTCCTAGCCAATCTATAGGTATTTGGCATGGTGATCTCCCGTGGCTTGCAAATTTAGGTTTAAAGGCTTGGTCTCGTGGCGGCAATCCCTTAAAAGTGGGTTAATAGAGTTTTAAAAGGCTGAGATATAAATTGGGGCCTTGATGTGGGAGCGTTGATAAGCATCTAATCAAAACTGGTCGGACCTTTTGCCCCAAAGTTAAAGAGATATTGTTAGAATGCAGTCCTCTAATAAATAAGAGCCACGGACATCTCTAGTATATAGTAAGAGAAGAAGGTATTTAACCTATAAGAAGGTTAAGGCATAAGGCTTAAGATAGCTAGATTATAAGCTATTCCTTATCTATAAGATATATTTTATAATATTATTATTACCTAAAATTATCTTTAATTTAAACTTAGACCCTTTAAAATTAAATAATTTTATAGCCTATCTTTTAAAAAATTATTATCTAAAAACCCTTTAATTTATCTAAGATACCTTAAGATACTAAGCATATTATATAAAGATAGTTAAAGATAAAAAAATCCCTTAGGAGTATTTAAGACGCTATTATAATTACCTGTAGGAACTATAGGAAGATCTCTTAGGCACCTATATCCTTCTTAACGGAGATCGCGAGGTTAACCTGCCTTGTGAGGTTAGGACCTAACTCCTTGGGTTATGTTCTTCTTTACTGCCTTATCTATCGGAACTGGATTATGCCATCCAAATTGTCCTTAAGCTTATGGAGGACTTGATCCTCCCTGGGTTCCTGAAGTCTTATAAGTCGCTGGATTAATAGAGAGGTAAAGTAGTTAGTGGCTAGAGGGGACTTCTCGGCCGACTTTTGCGGAGAGTTTTAACGCCTATATTAGAAGGGGACTACAAGGATTCTATATCGCGGTCTTCCGGTTTAAGAGAGGATAATAAGGACCCTTATTATATATGCCGCCTCTTCCTAAAAGCCGCCCTTGTATTACCTTGTAGGTATCTTCTGCAGCCTCTAGAAGAGTTACTTAACCATACTGTCTATAGTATTAGAAGTATAAGATAGTTTAAGGAGCTGCTAGAGAAAGATAGAGTAGTAGATACTAAGTTTAATATTAAAGGTAAGTAGGTTAGCGTAAAGCTTTTAGAATAAGCTTGTTAGTAATAGCTATAGCAGAGGATTTAGATAGCTATAAATTAGTGCCTAAGAGAAATTTGCTAATAGAATAGTAAAAATAAATGGCTATTAGGACTTAATTAGAACTTATTAAATTAAAGCTTTTTTATATAGAAGTATTAAGGCTAGGACTCTTAGAGGTTAGAAGCTAATATATAATAATTTGACGGAGTGATAATTAAAAAGATTAAGGGTTTCTGCCTGCTAATAAGCATATTGTAATTACTGCTGCCAAAGTGTTATATCGGAGAAACGTGATAGTATAGACGAGCTGACTATATTATACTAAGTGGCATAGTGGACATTGCGTTATCTAATTGACCTTACTCAGGCTGGCGGTCCATTCCATTTCCATCCACGCAGCCTCTTGTAGAATGGATGGACGTGGAAATGGAAATGCGTGGACGCTATAAAGGTACAGTACACGTGATCCTCCCACCCGTTGCCTCCCGGGCCTCCGCAAAGCTCATTTCAGCTAACAGATCAGTCCCTGGCACCTTTACATCCTCAAGGAGCTTCTCCATGCTCTTAATAGAGCCTCCGCAATGCCATGATCTCACCGTCTGTGTTATCCCGATCGTACTAGCGTCCTGCCTGGCACGATCGTCTCGAACCATTCGACCGCATGTTGAGAAGAGCCTCTCAACATCAGCAGACATAGGAAGGACAGAGAGCACATCGAGAGCCATTTGTGATAGACGTGGATACTCTTCTCGTCTCTTATACCAATAGCTAATAGGATCTAGGATATTCTGGTCGGACTTGTGGACGTTACGGAACCAATCGCTGTATTCGTCGCTAACAACATGTGTAGAACTGCTAGCCGCATCCTCGGCTTGCAACAAGGTTGTCATCGATGAAGCTGGTTGTAATAGAGTCGGGGCCTGACGAGATTCTTTACGATACTTGTTAAAGGGATTCCGATATATGCGCCGCTTCTTCGTAACCGGCTCGCCGCGTTCTCGATCTCGAGAGATAATTCGCGGCTTGTAGTGAGACCAGTATAGTTCTTCTATAATGGACTTTGCAGTTTGGATCCAGTCTGGGCGGTCCGCCCACACGTCCTCGAAATATCCCTAACAATATGCTAGGTAAAGTGCAATGGCGGCATAATAAACCGGCATCTCGTCAAGCCGCGAGTAGTACTTGTTAAGCTTTTTCTAACAGAGGTTAATGTTAACCTTAAAGTGCTTGGGATCGGGATATCGATGGGCAGCAGCCTTATATGCCTCTATTTTGCCAAGGAGGTATTCATAGCTACGCAGGGTATCCCACGGACACCTATATGCCCTAATGTATCCTTCCTTCCGCTTGCGCTGCTGACCGTTGCCTTCGAGAGTAATCAAGACGTGCTTGAAGTGTTAAGGGACCTCGTTAAATAAGGAAATAATAGCCCAGTCCTTCTCCTCGAGTTTATTCTCGTCCCTAAGGCAGAGCGGCATCTCGCTGCTTGACTTCTTTCCCCTCAATACCAACCCCTCCCACTCGCTCTTCTGCTCATACTAAAGGTCCTTAAGGAAGTCCTTCAGGAGAAGGGCACGCCGAATCATATAAAGGGTAGAAAGCCAACAGGTAACCACATTAATGATAACATCTAGAGGTTTCTTCGCTCGAACCACCAGATCGTCAGACTTGCTATACGCGGTAAGCTAAAGAGACCGGAGGAGATTGGTAAGCGAGTCTGAGCGGTAGATCCAGAAGATGAGGTTATGAAGTTTCCCAACTGGTCCTTTCCGCCTCCATAGCTCGTGGGCCTTCGCGTCAAGGGTCTCGTTCCCTTAGATATCGTCCTTGAAGGCCTCGGGATTATGGCTAAAAAGAAGTGCTTTAACGGCGAGATTGAGGATATGGCCAAAGCAGCGCAATCGCCGAGATTTACCCTCGAAACCGAGCGCCTTCCTAATTTCTTCTATTGCCGTGTTGTTATTACTGGCGTTATTAAGTGTAAAATATCCTACCTTATGGGTTATGCCGTAGCTTCGAAGGACCTCGACTACGTAGGTGGCGATATTATCCCCAGAATGGCGGTCAACAAGCTCAGGAAGGCCCAGCACAAGCTTTCCTAGCTGGCCAAGGGTGTTGAGAAAGTAGCAACAGAGTCTATATAAAGCGTGGCGATTATTGGACCTCCAACCATCAAACGCAATATAAAGTAACCCTAGAGCTGTCGCTAATACTCGCTTGATCTCAGCCTTGTTTTCCTCGTACACCTAAAGAATACGCCTGCAGACGGTATTGTAGGTAATATGCGCTTCGGTTATATTTACGAGTAGATTGAGATATTTGAAAGCGGCGCGGAGGTATAGATCTTCACTTTATCGGAAAGAAGAGTTGCTGTTGATGATCCACGAGACTACCAAACGCTGGAAGACTAGCCGGTCAAAACGGCCAATAATCTGGTTTGCAATCTGCTGCTCTCGCCCGTCATGGGTATTCAACTTCATCATCTCGGCGATATTCCTCGATGGTGTCTTCTCCTTTGCTTTGCTTGGCGGCTTCCGTCTTCCGGAAAGGTCACAGACCTTGTAGTTATTCCAGAGATAAGTCTCCGCGTTCTGCGTACCGCTTGAGGCCGCCGAATGAGGGTTTGGCCAGCGACTGTCAACACAGACCTTACGAACCCATCGCCGTCTTATATCGTCATCGCTCTTCTCGATATTGTAGCCGAATTGCCATATCTATGACGATATAGACGCACAGCGCTGTAATTGTGTGTAGCTAGGGAAGTCTTTCTAAGGGAAGAGGTCCCACGAGTTCTTCTTATCCTCTTGGTCTGGCGGCTCGAGCACCATAGAGCTGATAATTGGGCTCTCAGCTATTCTACGCGGTATAGAATGCAGTTGCAAGAATGCACTTGCATGGAGACGCTCGAACGCGGTACCGTGACGCGAAATGTCCACGACCCCATGGCTGTTATGTTCTGTTTAAAGATACCTTAATTTGTATGTGAAAATGCCTAGTATATAGGTACTTGAGATCTCTCGACCATGACCAAGTTAGTCCACCCTGAATTACAGGGTATTTTGGGGACAAGGCTAGGAACCCCCTACCAGTCCATACCCCTGCTTCCATTTCCACCTAACCATTCCACGGAACCCTGGCGTGGATGGGTGGATTATGTAACGGCCAGCTCCATGGAATGGTGGAATGGATGGAAATGGATGCACGGACCATCCATTTCCACGCCGTGGATACGTGGACGGTGGACGTGGAATGGATCGCCAGCCTGCTGGACTCGCTGCTTTCCATCAATTAAGCACGCCAACATCATCAAAACCAGAGCCAGATCTATGCATTACTTTGTTCTGGTTGATATATCTCTTTATTGTGTGTGTATATTTATCCCTCTGCATGATCACTGCTATTTCAACAACCTCAACATTATACAGACTTAGCTAAAAAGAAATTAAATTCAATTATAAATAACTTACTTTCAATCTTTCTTTTACATCCTCTCTAAGATGAATAGAGTAAATAGTAGAAGATACTGATATGACACTAATGTGATTATAACCTATGACTGTACGACTGGGGCGATACAGCGAAGGTAACCACAACAACGGCTTGTTATCCAATTTTAACCATCCACCATCAATACTATATCCGTATGCCCCGGGGACCAGTGTGACGAATTGTTCCTGATTTCCTAGGCTCCTTATTTGCTGTCTATCACGATTTCGATCATGTGAGTCTCTGACTTTACCGAAAATAGAGTCTATGTGGAATAACCCCACACCGGTGGACACGGTGGAGTCGTCGAGGAAGAAAATGTGTTTGTCGTTGCCATATACCTTAGCAGAACAAATGTCTACTCTCTAATCTCATATAACCGATTTTCCGTCCCAGGAAGACTTGTATATAGCCAACCTTCCACTGTTAGAGAGATGGAGGCTTCCGAAATTCCCACCAAAACCATGGGAAGTCGGTATATCAACTCGAAAGAGCTGTTCGCCAGTCTCGACGTTGTATAGGAGGAACGTGCCATTGGGAACTTTGGAGTCCAACCAGTCTAGGCGCCATAGAACTCCTAATCGGCTGTTGGTAAAGGCTATTGCAACAGCTTCCAGTAGGTCACCAAGTCTACCATCATAATGTTCAAAGGATCTCTTATGTTTCCCTGTCATGACATCCCATGCAGAAACGATGCCCTTGGTTTCCTCCATAGCCACCCAGTAACCATCATTACCGTTCCCGTCAGAAATCGCCATTTGTTTCCAGAGGGTACGGGGTACCGACAGTTGTCGACAGTGAGTAGTGGCAAGATCCCATGCAAAGATTGATGAAGCGCCATGGAATGCCAAATGCCGACCCTTAGGTGAAAATGCTTTAATCTCGACGCTTCCATGAAGTGCATGAAACTTATCACCAATGTCCAACGATGTTAAGATTTGCTTGTTATTGCGTCCCATATCTCAATCTTCATACCGAGCTTGTAAGCTATCAACCGCCCATCATCAGAGATCTGAAATCCTTCTCGAGACTTTTGACCAGAACGAGGGTTACCAGCGAAAAGGGCAGGAACATCTATGACCCAAATCTCTTGCCGATTACAGACGGCAATTTTTTTATCATCAAAAGAAACAGCGATCTTTTCCAGAGTCGGCCCAGTTGGCACTTTAAGCTCTCTCAGTAGAGTTCGCTGAGCGCGATCATACAGGAAAAGCCGATTACGACCTCCTATAGCTACCCACGACTCGGAGTGCGAGAAGGCTAGGCAGTGAACGACATGTTCGAAGTGACCCCACTCTTCATACTTTTGCTCGAAAACGTGCCATACATGGACAGTCTTTTCGTCAGAGCGAAACAGGAGCGAGTGCGTATTGGGAACGAATTCTACCATTATGCTTTCCATCTTGGGATGATCGTTCTTGTATTGCGTACCCGTATGTAGATCCAGGACCTGAATAGCAGGTGACTTATATACAGGTGCGAACGCAATCAAGGCACAATCTGATGAGAAGGACATCAAACAATCGCCTTCATGGTCCAGTTCAAGTGGCCATACTCGATATATGCCTGCTTTGAGATCATAGAGCTCCAGCTCTTCTTGAAATAATACTGCAAGCCATTGACTGTCGGGAGAAATCTCCATGCTTTGAACTTTGCGATTGCCAAGCTCCCTAGTCCAAATGGTCCTGTTCAAGCTCAAGTCACGAGCTTCAAGTACAGCTTCATTCGTCTCATCCGAATGTTGCGTAGTAATAGCGGCCAGCCACTTCCCGCATGGTGACGGTGTTGGCCATGCTGTATTCTCGTGCTTTCTTATTTCCGGGACAGGATCTTCGCTGACTTGCCATATGATCGATTGTTCATCGAATGTAGCTACAACGAGTACATGACTAGTAGACGAGAACTTCGTAGTGGCAATTCCAAAAGATTCCTCTGGAAAATCGAAAAATCCCAAGAATGGGCTCCAATTGTCATCTATCTCAGGGACTTTGGTAAAGATATCTGGTGTGTATGTTTCGAATCGGTGGCGGAGGAGGCTGTCCTTTGGGCTGAAAAGTAGACCAGACGCATATGTCTGTAGTGGGTAGTCCTTAATCACGGGGCTGAACAAGTAGAAGAATCTGAGGGCATCCTCAGTCAGGGCTATATGGTCTGGTTGAAGATTGGCTGGCTATTCAACAGTCATCAGAGTCAGTTTAATAACGTCCATTGGGACAATAAACATACCGCTGGTAGCCTCTTGAGAAGAAGTAGACCTTTCGCTGTCACTGATAGGTTTTGGCAGAGACTAAGTGCTTCCACCCAGAATAAGAATTTCTCAGCAATGAAATTATATGCAATCTCAATGCCGGGGAATTCACTTTCTTTCACATCGTTGGTAAGGAGTTGGTACGATTCTTGTAAATGATCGACCCAGAAAACACATGCATACTTTAGATCATCTAAAGGATCCGGTTTAGGCCAATTATTGAAAGCTTCACCTAGTGATACTCCAGGATAGACCAAACGGTACATATCCTTATGAAGCCTTTTTAGGATGATGATGCACCTTTCAAAGAGGTTGTAATGATGTTGCGCAAGGCCAGACTGGAAAAGTCGTATGGTTGACTCTGACTCTGTGAGAAGAAAGTCTTTAGCGGACTGGTGGATGAGGACGACCGTTTTCTCTTTTGTCGTCAGAAAAGAGCCACACTCGGCTACAACATCTGAAGCGTTTCCTCATCCAACTCCAAGTCCCCCATAGCTATTAGCTCAGAAAAGGTGATAGGGCGAAAAACAGTTGATGCAATGGCAAGAAGTCTGATATAGAGCTCAGAGCTATCAGACATGCCGATTTGGTCCATCATTCGGGCGTAAAGCTGGTTGAGGCCTTTGGGGAATCGCCGCAAGTTATTGCTCATCTCCCAAGGCCGGCATCTTTCTAACTGTTGACATACCAAGGCCACCCATAGAAAGGTACCATGGGCGTGCTCCGACAGGTAATCATAGATTTGTCGCGCCACTTTGTCTTTGAGCTTCTTGATGTCGGTTAATTGGCGAACTCGGTAGCTGATGTAAATGTCTACGGCTTTAGAAACAGACAGCTCATAGAGCTCTAGAGAGACTGCGAGTTTTGATGTCGATGGTTCTAAAAGCTCCTCGATTTCGCAGCGGTTGCGGCTGCTCACAATCCACTTCGCATGAGAGTATGTGCTAGATATCAATGCAAGGAGCAAGGGAAGATTTTCGATGCACTCGTCCAGTGCATCAACAACCAAATATATCTCCCCGGTGACTGGATCAGCCAAGATTTTGCGAAAAACGTCTTCCAGTGTAACCCTAGAGTTCCAATGGGTCATATCATACCCGTGCTTGTCTTGCAAATGAGAAAGGAGGGGTGGTTGTTGAGTGACCAATAGGTAGATCAACCCTTGTAGTATCGATGTATAGTTGTTAAGACCAGAGTTTGTGGCTTGGCAAAAGAAATATGATAGCGAGATGTGATTCTTTGGGCTTTCAAGTCTTGTGGAAGGTTGTAGCTCGTTGATTATACCTGACAGGAGCATCGTCTTCCCTTTGCCAGGGTCTCCTCTGATCCACAAGAGCCGGCAGTGCTGGTTATCGCGCCATGAGAGGAACTCGGGGTTCTCCAGTATCCATACATACGAATCCTTTAGTAGACCACCATTTGTCTGCTCAATCCGGACTTTGTCCTCGCGAGGATCAGTGGAGCGAAGTGCCTCCACGTATTTATTGGTTTTATCTTGATCAGACTCGTCGTGGTAGTGGTTCGTTGTATTATAGCTATTGCCGACATGCACTCTGGAAGAGCCACGTGCTGTCAAAGACTGCACGGAGGTGGAAGAGTTCTCCATTGGGTTATGGGTAGCTGATGATTATGACCACGCGGTTAAGAGGGATATAAAAGAATGATGACAGATTGAAATTGCGGCTGAACATCAGAAAGAGGGGGAGCAAAGGGGAAAGAAGGGTACATCCAATCATAAGAAAGCGCTCTGAGGCCACATGACCTTGGACTAACACCAACAAGGCTTGGAGCCTCGGACTCTCAATACCTGACACAGACCTGAAATAACGCACCTACATCAGCATTTCCAACGCCACCTGCACCAGATTTTGCTCAAAAAATGAGTGCGGTAGATGTTCAGACGCCGAAAAGTTCCCGAGACCTTGTCAAACTCAAGCGGTCACTTATGGCTGTTGATCCAGCATTTGGTCAGTCTGCAGCGCGTTTGTTGTTTCGGAAGGTTGGAAAGGCACTTGACGATAATATCGTCAAATTGACAGCTGCAGAAGTTCAAACTGACCATCAGACTTATGCTTTAGAAAAGGCAAGACCTCAAAAACGACGTAGAGTTATTCCTGATCCGAACAAGGACTTCGTTGAGTTGCATGAGGTCCAGACAGAGAAGGCAAGGTTGGCTGCAGAGGGTGGTGGAGAAAGCGATATTCATTCGGACCTGGAAGGTTCAACATTGAGCGATTCGGGGTCAGAAAAGTCTAGCGAAGCAGAGGATTGTATTGAGGTGAGAAATCCTGACTTTGAAAGCACGTAGATTAATACCGGGTTGGCAATTCTTGTATTTACTAGGACCGTAGGAAGAATGAGATGCGATTTTTGGAGTGGCGTGTTGTGGGGGTGGTGCGTTGTTGGGTGAGTTGACTTAAGCTAAAGCTATAAAAGCTAAATCTGTTAACTCTACGACCCCGTTTTAGTGAACGATTTAAGTTAAATTGCCTGCGAATAATACATAGGGCCGACAAAGCATGAGCACCAGCACCAGCAGTTACTCGACAAGAGTTGGCGGCCAGGTACCATAACGGAGGAGCCGAGGAGAACACGATTGAGAGTAGTCAGACCAACTTTATTAAAGCAGATACACAACCAATGTTAGTGCTACGACCCCGAGGCCGAAGAAAAGCAAGAAAGACAGACAATAGCTCCCAGCAATAGGAAGGTTGAGAAGATGCCATTGACGTGGCTTCCAATACGGACAGAAAGTAAAAGTTCACAATGGATAAACGACAGAGTACTGCTGAGATATGAAATTAGTTGCTATCATAACTCCATCCTTCGTTATACTTTTCAAGATCTGGAGATAAAACCCAGGAAGCCCGGAAACACCTCTAAAGACTGTATTCACCTCCACGACTTATCTTTGCCTGAATGGGACAAGACGTTAGTGAACAGACTTCGAGACTTGTAGATATCACTAGCAATTCAATCTCAAGGCAAAGTCCTAGATGAAGCCAGTTTGTAAAACGTAACATCTCATGCCACACGGTATTAAGAAGTATACCCAACAGACACCGATGCTCATCCAATAATACAAATCCTCCGGGGTATCTCACTCTACCTTCTGCAGTACACCACTCATGGCGAATCCCTGATAGGTTCGTTATCCGATTTCATATTCTTGTTCACAACGAGCGGGAACGGGCTCAACACGGCCGAGATGTCACCCCACCACTTCTCGCCAAACCGCTTGTACCAATCCACCGTAAGCTTCAGGCCCTTCTCAAAGCTCGTCTGTTGCGTCCAGCCCAGCTGCTTCAGTTTCGTAGCATCTACGGCGTATCTGTGGTCGTTAAAGGGGCGGTCGTGGGTATACTTGACCCACTTCTTGAACTCGGCCGTGTTCTGGTCGTCGATGCCTATCTCGGCGAGGAGCTTAAGGCAGAGCGTGATGTTGGAGATTTCGTCGCAGGAGCCGACGTTGTATATTTGGCCCATCTCGCCCTTGTGCAGGATGGTGTCGAAGGCGTCGGTGGCGTCTCCTGCAAAGAGGTAGCGGCGGGTTGGGCTGCCGTCTCCGTGAAGGACCACGGGCTGGCCTCGGTGAAGCAGCAAGGAAAACTTGGGGATGATCTCTGTAGAGGAGGAAGAATTCGAGTCAGCTTGACACCCTTCTGTAATCGACAAGAGGTACTTACTTTCGGGGAACTGGTGTGGTCCGTAGATGTTATTACTCCGAACGACAATAACAGGAAGCTTGAAGCTCCTCTGGTAGGAATTCACGAGCATCTCGGCAGCGGCCTTGCTAGCAGCATAGGGGTTAGTGGGCGCAAGGATACTGGCCTCGAGCAGATCATCGTCATCATCGTTCACCGCCCCATAGACCTCATCAGTGGAGACGTGGATCAGGCGCTTGATACCAACCTTCCTGGAGCTCTCCAACAGGACATGAGTTCCATAGACATTGGTGTGGGTGAAGCTATATGAGTTGCCAAAGCTCAGGTCGACGTGGGATTGAGCGGCAAAGTGGAAGATGGTGTCAATGTTGTATCGCTCGAGGCAGTCGACGACCTCGACCGGATTAGTGATGTCACCCTGATAGAAGCTAAAGTTGCGCTTCTCGTTAAGGGCCCGGGTGTTATTAAGGGAGGCGCAGTAGTCAAGCTTATCGAAGGAGACGATATTGTATGCGTCGGGATACGTGAGAGTAAGATGTCGGACCAGCCAGGAAGCACTGTTTGCATTTGCATTAGCATCAGAATTCCAGCTTGGACTTGTGCCTACATGAAGCCTGCTCCACCGGTGACCATGATGTTCTTGACATCTGGATGTGGCTCAAACTTCGTGCTGCCCGTCAAGATGGGCGCATCTTGCCATATGTCGGCGTCTTGGAGAAAATTGTACCGCATGTCGAGTTCTGTGGATGCTAAATGAAAATGTTAGCCACTTGGCTCAGATCCTATCGTTGTGTATTGACTCACGATGCGACCGTTGAAGGTATTCCCTGGTAATGGATAACTCGAGACGAAACCTTTGTTGAGCCCGAAGCAGAGACAAGAAAAAAAGAACAATCAAGGAGAGCTAGCAGGGGATTCAATACTAGCTTGGATAGAAGCTTGAGGCCAGACGGGAAGAGAATCATGGCAGACTCGACCCATGAAACTTTAGCAAATACTTAAAACTGCAGAGTACCCCCTGCTTAGTGGGCTGGCTGCGATTAGCGGTTCTTGGTGGGTCTATTGATTCACCTATTGATCACCCCTACGTTAGTTTCAACCACTTTCTAATAAAAGAATAAACTCCCGTGTGCGACGTATCGAAAGACGGGGGTGTTTCCTGAAGACCGTCGCCGATTGGAGGGGACAAGTAGGGGCGTGGCAATTGATGGCGGGGGTGGTGAACCAAGTGGTGGCTTGTTCTAAAGCTGCGGCTAAGAACAAGGAAAAGGTCTCCCAAACTCTGCTCTGGATCTGCTTCAGCTCGAACAGTCTGCTTCCCGTCATCGCCACTTGACAATAGCTCTCCGATTTTGGATAGAAACTCTCTCGCTCACTCACTCAATTGTCTGTATCCAACACCTACACCTCACCATGTCTTCTACCAACAACCGCTTCCTCATCTGGGGAGGCAAGGGCTGGGTCGCCGGCCACCTCAAGGACCTCCTCGAGAAGCAACGCAAGGAAGTCTTCACCACCTCTGTCCGCATGGAAGACACCGCCGGCGTCGCCCAGGAGCTTGAGAAGATCAAGCCCACCCACGTCCTGAACGCTGCCGGCTGCACCGGTCGACCCAACGTCGACTGGTGCGAGGATAATAAGGCGAAGACGGTCCGCTCCAACGTGATCGGCACTCTGACGCTCGCGGATCAGTGTGCACAACGAGGTATTCATTGCACCATCTTTGCGACCGGGTGCATCTACCAGTATAACGAGGCTCATCCCACAGGCGGCCCTGGCTTCAAGGAGGAGGATGCTCCTAACTTTACTAGAAGCTTCTACTCCATGACCAAGGGCCATGTTGAGCCTGCAAGTATCCCTGATCTATATCAAGATGGCACGACAATTGTCTGACCTAGCTTCACAGATCCTGGCATGCTACGACGGCATCCTCATCCTCCGTCTCCGCATGCCCGTCAGCGACGACCTCCACCCCCGTAACTTTGTCACCAAGATCGTCAAGTACGACCGCGTCGTCGATATCCCCAACAGCAACAGCATCCTCCACGATCTCCTCCCCTCGTCCATCCTGCTCGCCGAGCACCGCGAGACGGGCGTCTACAACTTCACCAACCCGGGCGCCATCTCGCACAATGAGGTGCTCAGCCTGTTCAAAGAGATTGTCCGCCCGGACTACACGTGGAAGAACTTTAGCCTCGAGGAACAGTCCAAGGTCATCAAAGCCGGGCGGAGCAACTGCAAGCTCGACACTACCAAGCTGGTGAACAAGCTTAAGGAGTATGAGTATGAGGTGCCTGAGGTTCATGATGCTTACAGGCAGTGCTTTGAGAGGATGAAGGCTGCTGGTATTCAATAACGAACAACAGTTGTCTCGTATTGACATAGTATTTTTTTCTCGGATATCCCAAAATAGTTCAAATCAGTAGAATAATATTAACCCATCACATGAATTAATGGCCCCACGTCATAAGGGGGGGTTGGCGTGTTCAGTGGCGAAAATTGGGTTTATTTACAGTGCAACTCCCCGCCAAGGTGCTTGAAGGGGTACGTTCGTATTAGTCCAATAAAAAGGCATTGAAAATCAAGGTACCTCAAATTTAGTATAGCACCCACCAAAGAACCAGTGTTCTGCAAATTAATCCACTTTTTGCAACTTAACCCCCCGTTCCCTAACCTGGAGGTACGACAGGCAGGGATGGGCGAATTAGAGCCCCCCTTAGTATAGGTGATAGTCTCACTTCTCGTTGACAAGATAACAATCTTGAAAATAATTGCAATTAAACTCCTGTATACCCTATTTACCAGGACTCTTTACAAGCGCCCGGCACATAATCCGCAAAATCCATCTTCAAGATCATCCTCGCCTCGGGGCAATACGTGTAGATATGATCCCTCTTCTGCTTGGTACCCCAGACTGTACCATGCATCTGGTTCGCGCCGCCGATGTGATACCCCATCGGCTCATAACATTGATCCCGCCAGTCATCAAGCCCCATTACCCACTCCCCCGGGCGCCCCGGCTCCGAGATCTTCTTGAGCATGCTCTCGTACACGCACTCTTCCTCATCGTCATACTCGCCGTCGCATTCCGGCGGCGGGACAATCTCGCCGATGCCCCTGTGCGTCTCGCCCGAGAAGGTCGTCGACACGGAACCGTTGGCGACGAGGCCAGTGTTGTGGTCGCCCAGGCGTTCAGAGAGCCAGACGTCTTCGGGCTGGGTACCGTCGATGCGGCGCTGGTTGCGGAGGACGTCGATGATGCTGCTCACGCGACGGAGTGAAAGTCCGCCGTTTCCGCCCCAGCGTCCTGAGGGGTTCCAGGGTGCACCGACCCAGTCGTAGTTGAGATAGTCGTCCACGATGCGCTTGCTGTTAGCGCAGATTATCGAGTCTGTCTGGAAGACGAGCAGGAACTCCGCAGGCTGCAGCACCGTTTCGTAGAGCCAGAGGGTCGTCAAGAAGCGGCTGATCATCTCCTGGCCGGCGGTGCTCATGTTAGAGGGGATATACGTCAAGTCAAGCTTGCCCGCCTTGACCTGCTCACGGATGGCGGCAGATTGGTTTACCCAAGCCACAGACTCTTCGGAGCCCATGAAGCGAAAGCGCCAGTCGGGCGGCATCGCGTACATGAACTGGAGCATCAGGGGGGCTATGATGGGCTGCGGCCGGTTCTCGATGAGGAGAGCGACCTTGGACTCGTTGTAGATGGTCTCATTGGCGTATGTGAGTTTGATCTTCGGAAGCGTCGGTTGCGGGAGAGAAGCTGCTGTTACGAAGACGAGGATTCTGTTCGGCCATGATCAGTTTCTGCCATGTTCTTGTTTCTCTAGCTCATGGGCTCACCCAACAAATGTTGCTATTGCGACTGGAATCCGAAGAGCTCTGGGCGATAGCCACGCGACGAGTCGGTGCGGAGCGGCGAACATGGTGCCCAGTGATAAAAGAGCTACAGGAAAAACAAGAAACAATTAACAGCAGGATTTAAGAGAAAAAAGATGAGTGACTGGAAAGTAAGACAATGGGAAAGAAATAAAGGTAGTAATGCTCAGTCAGCTAACTCGATTGCTTGACACAAGATCAATTTGCATGATCCCCCATGCTTAAAGTCAAAAGCAGGTTTGAAGAGCGAGCAAGCTCGGCAAAGAGACACAAGAGACAGCATCCAGGAGACAGAGGCTCCATCATCCACTGAAGGGGGTGGCGGTTTTCAACATGTAGATGAATACCTCCTTCACAGTATGGCGTGTGCGTTCTTGAGAACGGTCGGACGTTAAAGCCCAGCACGAGAGTCAGCAAGGCTTGCAGGCGACCGTAACTTTCTGCTAGCACGATTAACCGCTTCATAGGCTATCGCTTTCAGCACTGGCCTTGATGTGGGAATATGGCGGCGCCATCGAGGGCTGCTCAAGAAAGTAGGGGAGTTGGGGTGGGAGGGGTTAATTGTAGCGCCGAATAAGGCCCACGACCCTTAAGTGGCCACCTCTCAACAGCATGAAAATGCCGAATAACGTGTATGATAAGCGAATATCGCACCTCCAAATCCCATACAAAATAGCGTTTTCGCCCCCTCTTGCAAAAACCATTAACTTTAATTAAAACTTAATAAGATATTGCATATATATTTTACTTCAATACAGTAATAGTTTCATTTTTCCAGTATTTTATATACTTTTATTTAAGCAGTTATTTTTTATTATTATTTAATATATATAATAAGTAAGTAGGCTAGAAATCTTACCCTTTAAAAGATAAACTATTATAAAAACATAATAAACTATTTAATTAATTAAACCTACTTATTATTCTCTTCCCTAAATATCTTAGTTACTACCTAATAGGTTCTTGCATTATGCCTAGTCTTGCTGCATATTCTATAATGCCTTTCCCTTGGTTGCGCCGAACTTCCCTAATTACTAGTTCTCGATAATTTGGCCACTACTTGCATATTAATATCTATCTAATTAATTAGTTCCTAACCTCCCCTTACTGTTAGTACCCCTCCTTTCTGTAATCAGGTTCTTTTTGCCTTATGGCATCGGCTTAGTGCCTTATTTGCCTGTTAAAGTTCTTAGTTCTTTATAAATAATAAGGTAACCTTATAATATATTCTAGTTACTGCCTTTATAAGAGACTTTAAAGCCTCTATAATTAACTCTAGGGAGCTACTTTTATATCCTCTAATTTGCCTTTTAATGTATTTAGATTAAGATTTTACCTTATAGACTGTATTTAGGGTCTTTAGAACCTAAGAGGTAGATGCGCTAGCCTCCTCCTTAATAGGTATTAGAGTCTGTAGCTTTATATTAAGTTTTAAAATTATATTTTCTAGGTTAAGAGGAATAAGCCTGGCTTCTTTAAAACCCCCTTTAATATTACTTTTTATTATAATGGCTTAAAAGGCATTATAAAAGGCCAGGAAGAACTTGGTATTTAAAATATAGGTTATAGAGCTTTTTATTATATACTTTATTTCTTAACTATAAGCCCTCTTAAGGGGCCTAAAGTACCTAATATTAAGAGGCTAAAGTAGATAAGATATATAAGCTAGTATATAAAGTATAATAATATTATTCTCTTTATAATATAGCTTAAAGTTAATGGAATAGTGACTTTTATAGCTATTAAGGATTAGAAGATAATAGGTACTAATTGTTTACTTTAATAAATGTTAATTAAAGTGTTTTAGCTACTTAAGACTAGTCTTATTATCTATCTAGCTATTTTAGGTTATAGTAATAGCCTAATTGCCTGGAATATTGCGTTTTTAATACTAATTCTAAAGGTGATTTTGGCCTGTAATTATAATAAACGGCTTAATTGCCTAGCCTGCTATATTAATTACTTAAATTACTATAACCTATTCTTAGTTTCTAGGCTATAATCTTTTAGGCTATCTATACCTCTTTATATATATAATAATTATACTAGTTAAGAAAATACCTATTATAAAGCTAGTCTTATTAAAGTTCTAGATATTATTTAAGTAAATATTATACTTTATAATTATATTTTATATAAGCCTAAACTAGTTATAAATAATAGTTAGATCTTTATATTTAGCCTATTAATAGTTATATCTCTATTAAAAATATATCTTAAGTAGTAGTTATTGCTTAATGAAATTTATAGCCTAGCGCATATTAATATATAGCATATTGCGGTTATTAAGCAGTTAATTAGCTATTTCTTTAATACTATATAGTTACAGAGGATATCCTTGCAAATCTAGGTTAATAATAAACTTAAGAAGAGTATCTTCTTCTAGTTTAGATAGCTTCTGTAAGTTAGGCATAGTATTGCGTCAAGATTGAACCCCTTGCTGGCGGCGATATAAGGTATTATAATTAACTGTATAGATTTCTGCGGCATGTTAGATACTTAGTTTTGGATTATCTTAAAGGGCCTAAAGTGTAAGATTAAGATTAGCCTCATAATTTAGTTATAATATATCTGATTGTTAAGAACTAACTGATAAAGTAAAGAAGATAGAAGGTGAGGGATTTCTGGCCTACTTGCCTGTCTGGCCTACTTGCTTATTATATACATTACAGAAATACGTTATCTCTTTAAGCAGCACAAGGCAATATTAGGTTACTTGCCCCACTTTGCTTACTAACCACGCTAGTACCTGCAGGGTATATAAAGTTCCTATTAGATAGCTTCTTTAATTAACACTATATAAATTTATTAAAATCTTTATATAAATTAATCCTAATAAGTCTTAAAGGATATAATAAACTCTTTATATAATAGTTAGGTTTTCTAAATAAGTAAACTAATTTATATTAGGTTTATATTTACAGATTATATAAGGTATAATACTAAGTATTATAAAGTATTATATCTCTTAATAATTAAGTAATATATATTAGGCTTATTAATATAAAGATACTTTATTAATAGCTAGTAAGCTAAGTTCTTATAAAAGTATTAATAAGTATAATTTATATATTAAAGGTATCTTTAGGTAATTAATAAGGTTATTAAGGGATTAGTAGTAATTTAAATAAATTAATACTAATTATAATAAATTAGCTTTAATTATAAAGTCTTAGTACTAATTATCTTTAGTAGGGATTATAGTAATTAGTAGAAAATATAAGGTATATATAATAGAACTGCTAGGGTTATAACACTTTAAAGATATAAGATAGCTTAGATAATTATAGCTTTAAGAGCTACTTATAGAGGGGCCTTAATAACCTTACTGGCATGCCTAATTTTCTGCTTAAAAAGGGCTGAGGTTATAATTTTTAACCTTTTAACTTAAAATATTATAATTTTAAGATTAACCCTCTATTTAAGGAATTATTTAAATTATTCTAGCTTTTTATACTTATTTCCTTTATATAATTATAAATTAAATATATTAATAGCTAGGTTGCTTACCTGCTTAAAAATGTTATTATTAATAATTAAAATACCTTCTTTTTTAAATACTTATATATTCTTAAGTAGGAAGGCCTCTTTATTATAATAGCTTATATATAGCTTAGAGTCTTTATTTACCTAGGAATTTATAAGAAAATTTTAATTAAGGATTATTAGAAAGTATTTAGCCTAGGAGATTAATACCCTCTTTACTTAATTATTAAGTTTATATTATTATAGAAGTTTAAGCTAATTATAAGGTATTTCTATACTTTTAACTATACTAAGCTTAATATATATAGTAAGAGTAATCTTTTAAAGACCTTTTAAGTAGCTAAGGCATAGTCTAATTATATATAAAAGGTATTTACTAAGCTCTATCTTCTAGGGACTAATTTAATTATAAATAAGTATATAGTCCCTTTTAAAGGTAAATTAAAAGAGATAATAGTTATTATAAATAAGCCTATACTAGTAAGGTTTAAAGTCTAGGTTATTATGTAATAGGGTTTCTTTTTGCAGTAACTTTAGTATATAAAGCTATTATTATATAAAGCTATTATTATTAAGCTACTTATACTAAAGCTATATAATAAGAAGGGAAAGCTATAGATTAAGGTCCCCTTAGCAATATATAAAGTGTTATAATTTACCTACTAAAAAGGCTATTAATATAGATATATTATATCTTTATAGATAACTTCTTTTTATTATTATAGCTTTTCTGCCTTCTTTAGCAGCTTAGATATAGTATTACAGATATAGCGCGCCCTAACTGCAGTATTATTACTAAGTTAAAGTATATATAAGAGACTAGAAAGGTAAGTAATAGCACTTCTTTAGTATATAATAAGGTAATATTAACCCTAATAAAAGATAACTAAATATAAATAACTTTATATATATTTTTCTTATTAATTTATCTCTTTTTAATTCTTTTAGGCTATTTAAATTATTTAAAAAAAATAACTTTATTATACTACTCCTTTTAATTATATATAGTAAAGCCCCTTATAAGCATATACTAAAAAAGAGGAAATTACCTACTAAAAGAGGCATAAAGGCAGAAGTATAATACCTATAGCAGGTCTTTAATAGAGATAGCTTTAAGATTATCCCTATTCCTACTATTGCTGCTTAATATAGTAATGAAATGAATTACATTAACTGCGGTAATTAGTTAAGGTTATATATAGCTTATAAGTATTGCTTTTGCTGTAGTCCTTGGCAGGCGCTGCTTTAGTCTTTCCTTCTTAATATTGCACTTGTAAATAGCTTTATTTTACAGCTTAAAATATAGCAGCCTTATTGGAAGCCTTATATAACACTTAAGGCTTAGAAAGAGTGTATTTATAATGCCATTTTTAATAGATATGCTGCTAAAGGTCACACTAGGAAGAGAAACCGCACAGGGAAGGAAGAAGATATTAAGGATATAAAAGCATGGCAAAAACACCTGCAAAGAGATATTAACCACGTCTATAGAGGCTTAATTTTAAGCTGCCTAGCTTGTAAGGGCTTCCGGCATGGTCAGGCTTGGCTCTTTAAAAAAAGGAAGGAAAAAGGAGGCTATCTTAAGCCTATATCAGGAAATACATAAAGTCGGAAGACCTGGTATAGTTGCAAAGTATGTGATGTAGTGATTTATAATAATGCTAACTGTTAGTACTTCTATTACATGCTAATTTAGGTGTGGATGGAGGTACTGATCGTCGCGATTATTTTGATTAGCGCTTGACCCTTATTATAACCCTGCTATTGCCTTATGCCACTTAAAGACATACTAAAAGTTTTAATTAACTTTAGAAATACATTTTTAAAAAATGTAAGACAAATTCGACTCTATAATTATAATATAGTAAGTATACTCGCAATATTTTATTAAGTTAGTGAGAGTTGATAGTTTTTGCAAGGGGTCGAAAACGCCATTTTGTATGGGATTTGGAGGAGCGACATTCGCTTATCATACACGTTATTCGGCATTTTCATGGTGGCCACTTATGGGTGGTGGGCGTTAGAGCCTGGCGCCTTTTTGCTAAATGAGCCTATCTCAGGGCGTACGGTACTTGGGCTGGTAAAGCATCGCGTCAAAACGAGCGGATAGCCTAACACAGCCAATCTTTCGCTGCACGCACTCACTGGAACGGGCTAACTACCCTGGACGGAACCCAAGACATAGAGAGAGGGGGGTCTGGCGACTTCGAACTTGCATCTTCATCTATTCAATACAGCCTCTGCAAGACAAGACGAGATGACTCGGCCGCGGATTGACTTGTCGCAGTGGGCGGATTTTCCAGTGGTGGCTACGACGCATCTTAAGCGAAAGCTTCCAACGTCCATCTCGAGGGGTGCCATCTTTGCCATCTCGTCCCTCGTCTTGACGTGAGTGATTCTCAATTATCACATTATTCTATAATAAATTGACTAACGGTAAAAACTCCCAGGTGGATCCTCGCGACCGTTGTTCTCCCTCAGTACCGACCTGCCATCGTATCTCAGATTGACAATGCCCGCCAAACCCTCCCCTCGGTCAGCATCGACTGGTCGCCAAACCATGACCCTCGGAAAAACTACAACGCATCAAAAGTCGCCCTCATCATCGAGCCTGAGCCCCTACTCGTCCTGGTTCCTCTCATCCTGCACATGATTGCCGTCGTGCCCCCGGACTGGCGATTTATCTTTATCGGATCCAAGAAGAGCATCTTTACTGTCGGTCGCGAGTATGGTATCCAGCTCCAGCAGGGACTGGGCAAGATCGACTTGATGAGGCTGCCCAGTCCTTGGTCTATTAAGAGGGACGAAGACCGAAGTCGTCTTCTCACGGACAGGAGGTTCTACAATGAGTTTTTGCCAGGTGTCGAGTATCTCCTTATGTTTAACTCCGAAAGCATTCTGTGCGCCAACGCGAATGTCAGCTTGAATGACTGGCTGGGTTATAGTTGGGCCGGTGCTGGCAAGTAAGTTTGATTCCATGCACTGCAACCTCCATCTTGGGGCGACCTTGGCTAACCCTCACGCCAAGAGCTGATGTTGGACGATTCGCCGGCTGGGGAAAACTCTCACTACGACGCGTCTCGGCGATTCAACAGGTCCTGGGTTTCCAGAAGCGCTACAACGACAGCGATCCCGAGGACCGATGGTTCGGCAAGCGTCTGTATCTCCTCCCCGACGCAAAAGCCGCCAACGCGATCGATCCGCCGTTTGCCGTCACCAACTACATCAGGCCCAACCCGATGGGGTACTACATGCCCGGCCGTGGCAGGGGGCTTGACAAAGAGGTCTGGAAGGTTGAGAAGCACAGAAAAGCGGTCCTGCAGTATTGCCCTGAACTGCACATCATTCTGGATATGAGGCTGGAGAGGGAGAGGTGCGGGGACGACAACAGGATGGGCGAAATTGTGGGACAGCCTACAGAGGCTGGGGCATTATCTCTAACGACTGGACCGGCGTAAATCCAGTAGCGAGTGGAACAGCTACGATGGAACTGTAAATTGGATATCTTGGGTCGCGGCAATGACACATGAATTATTTTCTTTCTTTTCATGCTTCTATTCTGGAGGGTTGGGCTGCTGTATCATCAACCAATTATTGACGCAAGGAGGATAGATTATACTGATCAGGACTCACCAAAATAAAACTCAAACGAGAATCATCTCCTCAGGATGACGGATCCACTGATCAACATGACTGCAGTGATCCTCCGAACACGTACGGAAGAGACGAGGATGGCACCATTTGTGCACATTCGGCCTCAGCCCGAATTCCCAACCCATGTTCCCCATCCCAGGACACAGCAAGCCAAGGGGACGCCAAAAAGTATATTTTCGAGAACAAGGGGGGACAAAGGTTAACAATACGCAATAACTTAGTCTCCAATATTGGCTGGCCTTGGCTTACCCGTCATGGCCCACTAACCCACAATGGCGGCAGGCTGGCGGCTTATCCAACAAACCAACATCTTCGAGTCTGACAGAGGCCCAAGCGGCGATCCGAGTGATGTTTGAGTCGATCTGGAGGGGGGCGTTTCGTCAAGGCTTTCAAGAGAGGGAAAAGGCAAGAACGAAAAAAAAAATGGAGAAATCTCAAATTGACCATTCTGCAGGGGGCGCGGACATTGCTGGTGGTGTCGTCAGCTGGAATCTTTTGATGCCAGTGAGATTCGAGCATCAGGTTCCGGCATTTCCACCACCGTCTCTCTTGGCTGTTGGAATACCCTGCCAATATGCTTTATCCGACAGTTTGGTCTCTTCAGCATCCATTCTCTGTATCTCTGCCCTACTAGACGGAGCTAGCCTTGCTCTGCTTTGTTTCACTGCTCGTGCAACTACTCTTCCTTTTTAGCTATAGTCGTTCATTTTGTTCAACTAAGCAATTTATCACGAGAGCTTCAGTTTTCAAGCATGCCTCAAGAAGTCGGCAACAAGGCGTCTGTGGACTCCGAGCCCTCCACGTTGGCTTCACCTGGCGCGGCCGAAGAGACCCTTCTTGTCCAACACGACGACCGTGAGCCCGCTGATCGCGAATTTACCAGGTCTCCCAGTGAGTTTGAGCTGGGCCAGCTGTATTATGATGCGGAAGGGGAAGCTCTCCTCCTGGAAGAGCATGAGAAGCCCGCGCCGGAGCCTATCAAGACATCTCCTGTCAAGGCCATAATATGGACCGTGGTGAACGTGGTTGCGACTGTCTTGATCGTACGCTCTCGTTCTTTCTCCTCCTGTATAGCTGATGATGATGTTAACCTTGGACTTTAGGTTTTCACTAACAAGGCCATCTTCTCCGACAAGGCCCTTAAATTCACGCAGCTCACTTTCGCCGCCTTCCACTTCACCATTACCTGGCTCGCTCTCTTCGTCCTCTCCTGTGAGCGCTTTGCATTCTTCACGCCCCAAAGAGCCTCGTTCCGCCAAACAGCGCCACTGTCCATCGCCATGGCCCTCAACGTCGTCTTCCCGAACCTCTCCCTTGCTTACTCGACAGTCGCATTCTACCAGATTGCTCGAATTCTCGTCACGCCCGTTGTTGCAGCCATGGACTACTTGCTGTATAAGGTGACTCTGCCTGTTCGGGCTCGCATCGCACTGCTTCCTGCTTGCATTGGCGTCGGCATGGTCTCGTACTATGATTCTCGACCGACGAATAATGCTATCAACTCGACTTCCGATCTGGGTGCCATTTATGCGTTTTCTGGTGTCTTCTTCTCATCCCTTTACACAGTCTGGATCGCAAGCTACCGTCGACGGCTGAACATGACAAGCATGCAGCTGCTCTTCAACCAGGCGCCCATCTCAGCTTTCATGTTGCTCTACTTTATTCCCTTTGTCGATACGTTCCCAGCCTGGGCCGAGGTCTCGATGAACCGTTGGGTTTTTATTGCTCTGGTAGGCATTATCCTGTTGTATCTCGCGAAGCTGGTGACCTTGCTAACTTTAGTGATAGTCTAGCATCTTTGCCGTTTTGATCAATGTTTCCCAGTTCTTTATTGTCGCTGAAATGGGTCCCATTACGAGCACCGTCGTCGCGCACAGCAAGACGTGCATCATCGTGGCTTTCGACTGGCTCTCTTCCGGACGAGCCGTGCGCGACAAGTGCGTCATTGGTCTCGTCATGGCTTTCCTTGGAATCACTGCGTAAGTCATCAATTATATCCGCCTTGTGTGCCAGGTGACTGACTTTTATGTAGTTACTCAATTGTTATGTTGAGGGAGAAATCAAAGGCCAGAAAACAATAAGATGAAGGGTTACACGTTGCGGGAGTTCAAGGGATTGTCTTATAGAGTATTACGAGACTACTGAACGGAATTTATTGTAATCCGATTCTTCTCCTAGAACACTCAATTAAACATTTGCACATAGGTGTCCATATTTTGAAGCATTAATATCGTCCAACTTGGTCCATTTGTTGCCCTATGCTGACGCCACCACTTCACCTTGACTTTGGATTGAGCCAGCTTGACACATGCAAGGTGCGAATTGCTTCAAAGACTAGTCTAGCGGTGCTAGCAGTTGCTTCATATCTTCTTTGTCCAGGCCCAGGTAGGCTAGATTGTATAAAGCATTATGGCAATCGGAATCCTGAGTTACTTATTTTCCCATGACCTTTAAATTGCTCTGACAGTTGTATTCCGATTTGTCCTGATCATCACTCTCTTCACATTCATTCTCGTCCTCGCCTTCATCCTCATCATCGCTACTCTTATTATCATCCATAAGCTGTCCTTCATCCTGGTCTTTAGCACGGGCCGCATTAACAGGCCCTTCAGGCTGCCAGATATTATCTACCTAGAGCTCACGAAGAGCTCTGAACTGATGTTTGTTCATCCCTCGACCTGTAATTATCTGCATAGTCGTCGGCAATAATCTGGATAATCGAAGCCAGAAGCAGATAAAGCGCTTAAATCCCTTGCGGTAGAGCTTCTCGGAATATGACTTTGCCACCAGCTCAAAGGGCGCTTTATAGGGCGGTCTGGGAACCTGGCATAAAGCCACCTTCTTAGGTATATATCAGTTCTCCAGATGGTCTCACTGCATTGGTCAAGGAGACGGTCAAGCGCTACTATTATTAATGCTAACTTTTATTTATATCGCGCCAGGCTATAAATTACTTCTTTTCCTAAGATACCTAGGGGCATAGGCTGGTTAATCTTATAATTAAGTAACTCTATAAGTATAATAAGGATATTATAATATATATCTTTAAATATTATTTCCTAACCTATATACTATATTTAATTTATTTATAAAGTAAAATATATTAGTATTATATTATTATATAGTCTTATATAGTATCCTTATATTTTTATTAATCTTATATACTTATTATTAAAGAGCTTTTCAGCAAGGTACTTAATGACATCAGGACTTGCTTGCAGAGAAATACTATAAGATAGAGAGCCACAGCTAGGGTAACCCTTAGCAATAACTAGCTGTAACCTCTGGATGTCGTTTGCTAACTAGCTCTGAAATGACAAGCCTTGATAGATATAATCACGCAGCCAGTATTGCATCTGTTATCGAGCTGCAAGCTTAATCTCTTTATTATGCTTTATCTTTATATAGGCTAGCAGGACCTACTCGCGAATAGAGCGAAGACTATAATGTTTATAGACCGAGCCCTTGCGAACTGTAAGGTATAGGTAAGGTAGTTAGCCGTTTGGTCGTAGTGGAAGTGCTCTGGGTTTAGAAGATTTAGAGAGTAAGTTAGAGGCTTTAGACTATGGCAGGCCGACTTAGGTATATAATGCTTATCGCCTAGGTGATACGGCATGTATATAGCGTTAAAGGTAAAGCTATATTTAATATTAATTATTGCTGGCTCTGGTAAATTATATTATAAGCCGAGATTCTTAAGCTTTTAAAGCTAACTTAGCTGTAATATAATAATAGCCTCTGTGCATATCGCAAGGCCTATTATATTAATAAAGTTATAAAGGCACTAAGAGGACTAGATACCTTCTAAAGAGCTATATTTAGATAAAGACATAAAGAGAGAGCTTGATTGCTGCTACCTTCCTCTTAATTGATATAACAGAAGTCACTACTCACTGCGATGTCTAAGAGCGCGGTCTTCTATAAGGTTGGCACGGGCCCTCGTGGAGGAAACGCGGCGCGTTTCGTGTTCTGGTTTACAGGCCTAGACGGAAATGCGCCGCATTTCTAGCCTACATGCGTGATTAGGGCGTCGAATTCATAGTAAGTACAGGAGATAAACTTAGATCAGGCTATCGCAATGATCTTTCCCACAAGTTGTTACAATTTGTATTTCCTAATCTGTCTATGTTACATGTGCCTAATTAACGATGGCGCAACTCGACTGAGTGCTATAAAAATAGCATCGTTAATAACGCAGTGGCTGTTGGAAAATCCGGGAATCCCCTTTATCTTCAGCATTTAGGCTATTAGTCTGAAAGTCCTAGATGAAATTATCTAGAGATATAAACCCAAGAAGAACTCTTATCTTAATAATTAATAACCAAGTTTTATAAATATATTTTCACCCAGCACTACTGCGCAATATAAACAACAGTGGCTAAATCCAGCAAATATCCGAGCCATACATTCATTGTTAGCGGTCGTGCGCTGAGATCTAGGTGCACCATCGACGCATCAGTGACATTCAAAGCCCATGTGGGGCGGGCAAACTGGGGCGAGCCGAACGAAGTACTGGTATGAGCAATACGTGTCATGATGAAGCTCTCTGCATAAAGAGAAAGTGGACGATAATGGACATCACATATCCAAAAACCGACCCAGGTGCCAGTTGTGGACGGCAACAGGGAGATTCCCCCGAGTCAAAGGAATAATATAACTGCTGAGGTCCTGTCGAACTCTCCGATGGAGCTGTTCAGGCCGGGCCCCTTAGTAAAGACAGGTACCATATCCTGGAACTGGCCAAGCCTGTTCGCTCCGCATTCTCCGCCATTATATGCTGACACTGACACGTGTAATTCGAAGAAAACTCAGTTTCCGGAGGAAAGTTCTAGACCGCAGTAACCATAGAATATGGAGAATTGCTAAATTAAGGTTCATGCCACTTTCACGCTGATGATTCTAAGTGGGAAGTTTCGTGGGATACGTCGCCGTTGAAGCACAAAGCGGAAGATCAGATCAATAGTGAGAAGAGGATCGCAGTCGCTGTGGTTGGGGGAGTACGCTGCTATGAACCCTAACTGTCGCATTGCATCCCGCTGAAACACTGCTTACCGGTAGCTGCATCACTTGTTGGCTGCATTTGGCTAGGAAGAAAATGAACTCGAGAGGGTCCAACACGAGTAATGGTTACTGCCGAATATTTTAAATTTAACGCTGTTGTGCCGCTGTAGAAGTTAGTTGCAGTTTATTCTTCTTTACCCTGCTTTGGCAGCCTCCAGCCTTTCAGACTCATATCACAATGCCGGCCCTTTCATATCTCGTATCTGTCTTCTATGCCGCAGCCTTAGTACTCGGTAGCCCTCTTATAAAAGCAGGGCAACATGATAAGCCGTTCGCACAAGACGTCGCCTATCAGAACCTCAACGCTAGGGGAGGCAGTATTGATACTATATTTAACGCCCGAGCTGCCAGTAAAAAGCCCTTCTACGCTATTGCTCACCGTGTTAACGATATGGATGCTCTTCTGCTCGCCCTCAACGATGGGGCAAATGCCATCGAAATGGACCTATTTGCGGAAACAACTGGCTGGTGGGCTTCCCACGACGGACCGAGCAAGAATGGGGACACGGCCCGAGACATGTTCAACGCTGTCGCCAGGCACCGCAAGGGGGGTAAACCTATCACCTTTGTCTGGCTCGACATCAAAAACCCGGACCGGTGCGATCCCGATGATCAAACATGGCAGTTCTGCTCCATCGCTGCATTACAAGACCTCGCGAGAGAAATCCTCGAGCCGCAGGGCGTGCGAGTGCTCTTTGGTTTCTACCACACTGAGAATGGCAATGCATACCGGCTGATACGCGACGACCTCAACAGCAAAGAAGCTATCAACGTCGACGGTAGGGCGGCGCCCTTGCTCGAGGAGTTCACGGTCAACGGCCCGGCCGATGTGCGCAAGCGTGTGTTGTCATACGGCGACCCTGACATCGGATACCTATTTGGTAACTGCTCGGAACCTGGAGATGCACATTTAACGTGCACGCAGTTGCGTCAGGCTGCCGCATCTGGTGCGTTTGGCAAGACATTTGGTTGGACAGCTGCAGCGGGGCAGACCCAATACGTGGAAGCACTGTTGCGCGTGGGTGTTGACGGTGTCATATACGGCTTGGGAGGAGCTGACTATGATGGGAGTGCTGCACAAGCTGCTAAGGAAATCCGTAACTCACTTGGGAAGTATTCGGACAGGTACTACCTTGCAGGGAAGGATGATAACCCGTGGTAGCTTTCATACTTGGGTTTGTAGTATGATATAGGTGCTAGAAAGTGGCCTAAAGGCTTCCCCGTGTGCACGGACGGAAAGGGGCTAAGTAACGTTATTTTTACGACAATCAAGCCTCAACACGTCATGTATAGGGACCCGCTTGGTGGTATCTGGTCAACTTACATGCAAGTCTTGGTACAGTATCCGTAATAGTGCGGAAGTAGGGGCAACGAACTGCTGGTACCTGATTAACTATGTAACTTTGACCTCTGTCTGGTGCAGCTTACCCATAACTAAACCGCCACCTAAGTCCCCTTCAAGTCAAACAATTCACGCACGCTCTGGCACTAGTCTCTCTCATAAACATTTTATTAAGGACAGTTTCATAGCTGACACGTTTAGATATTAAATCATTATTACAGGATGTCTAGTCAATGTGATCATCATGACGGTTCTATTAATCACGGGATAATAAAACGCACTTGCTCTTATCATCACGGGTCGATTCATTTCCGGGCCTCCTAATTGTAGTAGCTCTAAAGAGTGTTATTTTACTTGACTGTAATTTCATCTGTCTCTCGAATTTGGGATTTTTAGCGCAATGCACTAACGCATAAAAGAAGTATTTATTAAGTTAAAAGTCTGCCGCGCGAGGTAGGCATAAGTTATAGCAAGAAGTAAAAGCAGTTTAATAACTATTCTATGTAAATATAAGCAAGTAAAGCACTGTCTATTTACCTAATATGAATTTAATAATACTACCCCCTAATCAGCCTATAAGTAAGGTATTCCGTTATATTCCTTAAAGACAAGTAGCCGAAGAACTTTATAAAATCGTTAATATACTGGCTTTGGATTTTTATATGCACTGGCTTTGTGCTGATTCCTTGCTTTGGCGTAACATTAACAGGAGTTGAACAGATCGCGTGTGCCTTGATGTCCTCAATTGCATGTGTATTGTCCCAACTCCATCCCCCGCCTTCCTCGGAGAGGGGTCTGCTTATTATGCTTTCCTGAATGGGTCTAGGGTTGCCGATAGCTGACTATTAGGTTACATGATACCCTATGCGGCCATCCTACTATCTAATAGTAATACACTCAAGTATATAGAATACATTTATTAGCACTTTTATAGCCTTTTAGCTTACCAGCTATTAATATAATTTCTTTACATTAATATGCCTAACCTGCTCTATTAACTATTAAGAGATATAACACTTCGCTTAAGCTTAGTATAACACCCTACTGTATCTGCTAATATAATCCTAGTATGGACTAGTTTATCCCTTGGAAAACCCAACTATTATATATTAAGAGCTCTTATTCAGTATAGTACTGCATTACCTTAAGTAATACCTATACTGTTAATTATAGCTATTAACCGACCTATTACTGCAAGCTCTGCAGCTATTAACACCTCAGCACTACCGTACAGCACTGAACTACCACCTAGTAATGCTGAGATAATAGCGGAAATCTAAATACTGCGTAATACAGTTTACTGGCTGCTATTGAACAGTAGGATGGCCGGTAAGTGGGTATGACCGGCAGGTGGGTACTGCATGGTATGACAATAATGTAGTCAGCCCAAGAGTTAAAATCTTATTGTCTAAAACCGAAGCACGCACGACTAGATTCCAACAGACGCCCGTACGACTAACTATCCCTCCAGACGCCCACGCGACTCTGATATCCACTGCCGAAAGAGATCCCCTCTTTGCTTCGTCAGTAGCTCGTTCTTTTTCCGCAGGCCCTCGGCCTTGGCCAGGCGATCTTGCTCCGGCAGCTGGGCAATACGCTCAACGACGTCAATCTCATCCTCGCCCTCCTCACGATAGTAGACGTCCTCTAGGCTGAGGAAGCGGTAGGCATCAAGCAGGTCGTCATCGGCGATGAGCGGCGAGCCCACGATTAGCGAGGCCGCAATGGTCGAGGAGGCCTTGCTTTCGACGTACTCGTAGGAGGCGAAGGCGGGCAGCATCGCAGTGGCTGAGTGCAGCACGTCGTAGAACTCCGGGTAGGGGAGCCCGCGGTGGAACTTGATCCGGTCTTTGGCCTCGTCTGGTACTTTGGGCAGGCCGCCGTTGCCGACAACGTGCAGCTCGATGGCCTGGCGGTCGCTGTTGAGCTTGGCGAAGCGCTTGAAGGTGCCCTCGTAGTCACGGTTTGGGCGGCGATTGACGACCAGGTCGCCCTGCATGGCGAAACGAAGCGTCGCCTCGTTCTTTATGGGCGCGGTGGGGATCGTGAAAACGGGCGGGAAGGTGCTGATGGGGACGTTGTGCACTTCCATCTTTGTCGCCCAGTGCTTTACGATGACCGTCATGTAGTTGGTAACATGGTCGCTGAGCGTGATGAAGCGTAGCCGTTTTGCCTCGATCCACGGCTTCACGGCTTGGAAGCGACGGTCCTCCTTCCACTCGTTGCCGTGGTGGACCGTGGCAAAGAGGATGCTGCTGGTATTGTGGAGGAGATGGGCGAAGGTTGGTTTGAGCTTGGCGTCGATGAGATCGTACTCGCTGGTGACGGACAGCACAATATCCGGCTCGGCAGCGGTCTCGCTCTCGAAGTACTTGGGCCGAAACTCATTATCGGTGACCAGCTTGCGGTTGTCGGCGCCGGGGATCAGTTCGTAGATGGAGCCAATCTCGAATCGTTGGGCAGCCAGGAAGACGTTGGAGTTGCACTCAGACAGCTGTCCCAGCGCGCTCAGGTAGCTCGCCGATACTTCGTCATGGCAGCCCTTGCTCTCTATCACCGACACCTTGACCTCCTTGCTAGCGAAGGGCGAGCCGGGGTTCCGGTAGTTGAATGTGGTCGAAAGGGAGGAGAACTGATAGAAGACCAGCAGAAGGAGAGCACATGCAGCGACAGTTACGTATCGTGAGGCCGGCCGGGTCGCAATCATGGCTAATTATTGACGGGTTTCAAAGTAGAGGGGTATATAGCTGAAGAAATGAACGAGCGAACAAAGACATTTTTGAACAGAGTAGGGGGGCGTATACGTGAAGAATGTACGAATGTACGGATGTAACGAACCAATAATCGATCGATCGAACCTGAAGTTTCAGGCTGGAAAAAACAGGCTGGCGTTATCAGGAAATGGATACAGTGCGTGGCAATAACGCGGCTGTTGAGGTTTACAAGATCCTGTTACGTGACTTATTTTGCGCGTTGGCTTCCGCACCAACCCACAGACAGGAGTTGTTCACCGAGGAGACTGACGCTCCATTTGGTCAATAATAACTCTATTCAGGTGGCTGAACAAGTGCCTCGAGGGGACGAATGGGAGTGGCTAGTTTAATTATTTAGTTGAACCTAATTTCGTTGAGAAATTACAGAATGTTGATGACCGTACATTTGAAAAGTGATGCTGGGGATGGCGAAGGTTAGGTGCGCCACTCTACTTAACGTAAGGGGATCGGGAGAGACTGGTGGCATGCTTGACGTCAACTTGGGATCATTACCAAGCCTAGTGACCAATGCTCTCATCGACTGTAGTAGAGTCCGTTTACTTACCCCACTTTGCAGGGGGTAGAGTCGATTAAGAAGGTTGGAGTAGAGACCATTTACCTACCAACTAATAAAAATGGTAAAACGCGTATTATAGGACCAGAACGGTAAGTTCGAGATCCAGTCGCGTTGATAGGTGGAGCAAGATGATAATATTGCTTTTGATTATGTCGCATAAAGCAGCATTAAACGTAATATAAGTATTAGTGCAGGATAGAGCTCTTTTTATAAACTTGATAATATAATGTGATAGCTATATTTATTATCATTATAGAACCGTTTGTATACTTGTCGAAATACCGGATTGCAATATGCAAGACTTGCCGTTTTGCCTGTGTGGCGAATGAGGTGACTACTTATTTACGAGTGAGACATCCTAGTATATTACCTACAGAGCGACTTCGAGTGGTAGCAAACATCTAGGCACTGCCTCGCATTATCCGAAACCAGGCCGAGATATGTGGGCTTCACTATCCGCCGCCGAATACCGAACCTATTCCCCATCTTGCAGTCCCGTACACGGACGGGCTCAGATGTCGGAAGTGTTGTTATATTGCCCGTCAAGTTTGGAAGATTCAAGAGCATTGCCGTACTGAGCATAACTGACAAAATTCCAATAGTAAAGGAAGACCAAGGGGTGGTGTTAACAATGCCGCCGAGCTGCCATGGATACAGGGCGTCTACTGTCAGCAATTCTTTCCCTTAAGAGCAGGCAGCAAATTATTCGAAGTTAGCCGAAGACTAATGGACCAGAAGAGAATACCGGAATCAGGATTCTTAGGCACTTTAACTCTACCACTGGAACCAGCTACCTTAATACCTGAGCTTTATGCCCACGTGAAGGGCGTATTATTACGGGACCAGAGCTTTGTTAAGAGGGACAACGAGCCACGGGTCTACAGCAAAACATAAGGAGAGGACTCTTTTGCGGCCATAAGTCTTTGGCTAGAGCGCACACAATGGCCAGCTATCTTCCATAAATCACGGCGAGACATTCTACGGGCTCTGACTTAGCTGCCCAACCACCGTGCTCTAATGGTGGACTATGTTCTAGGCCAAGGACCTAGCCGGGGAGACCCAGATATCGTGAGCCCATGGCAGGATGAGCAAAAGATAGCATGCATTGTCAGTGCCTTGGACTACGTCTTAGACCGGTGTGAGATGACGGTCCGCCATACGGGCCGATCACTCTTATGTTGGCTTCGCAGTTCAAGGCTTGAGTCTTGCGGTCAGAATCCCTTTACTCTCCTGGCTGAAGATAGTAGCCGGAAGAGATATTGGAGACTATGGAAGCGGTTTATAGCCTTTGTCTTTCGAGGTTATCGAATGCCCGCTTCCGTTCGAGAGTCCGAAACGAAAATAAGGCTGGATGTAGAGCATTCAAAACAGCTACAGCATATTTGGGAGCATTAGGTATGGGCTACAATTGATGTATCTAGAGGATTCTGGCCAGCTAGACCTAGCTATGCCGAGAGTCACGCGCCGCTATGTGGCGCATAACCGGAGATCTCTGGGCCTATGAGGTGGAGCGATGCTTGACTGAGCAGTAATGAAGAATATGACGCTGAGAGCGATGAGGATAATTATGAGACTTCTGAAGATAAAGATGAACTCGATAATGGCCCTGGCTATATGAGCGACTTAGGAGGGAGTTACGTAGAGGCCTAACCTAGACCTGGCTCCCAAGCTGTTACAGAGTCTGGAGATACCGTATTTCGGGATTTTCTAAAGCTTCTCTTCCAGTTTTGCATCTCGTTAAGCACAAAATCCTTCCTCAATGGCCAAGCCAGCTCTACGGTGCTTATTTACTTCAGCGGCATTCTTGGTTTCTCAGATGACAGTCGTCAATTCCTACTAGCTCGGCCTTATTGCCCACAGCTATTATGCCTCGTGTATGTCCAACGTTTGCTCTTTCTGGAGTATGCGTTGCCGCTTCACCCTTATCACACGCTTGGAATCCAGCAACGACCACAGGAACAGCAACTTGAGCAGCTGAACGACATCTGTGGAAGGTATATGGTGGCAAGCTCGCAGACAGCACTTGCAGAGTGACTAGCCTCTCGAGACTCAGGGCGTGCCATTGCCCGGACCGAACCGCCCTCTTTTTTCCTGAACTGGAGTGACGATGGTCAGTCTGTTCGTATCGAAGATAGCTTTAGTTTGACGATGGAAGACTTTCGCCAACTACCAGGTTATTTTATTGCTCGGGCGGAAGAATTAACGGCGAAGCTGATGTTTAACATCGAGACTGACATTAACCTAGCGACGGTTAAAGATGACCTAAGGAACACACAAACTGGATACTCCTATATCAAACACCCCGATAATGGTCTTGACACTGCCTATCAAGACCTCGTTGTGCAAGCATGTACATCCCGTAAGCATGGGTTGTCTAGGCGCGGTGAATGTAGCTTTAACGCTATTGAGTCATACCTTAAGGAGACATTAAACCTCAAGGAGATGCTTCTAGGCGGGTTATATACGGCATGTGGGCAAGTCCCAGGGCACGTGATCTACTCTGTCTAGAGAGTGAGAACAGTCCAACGGCAATTCGAGGGGCTCTTTATATGGAATGGCTATATGGTGTACATCATACGGCATTACAAGGCCAAGAGACTCACCAACCGGGAGTTTTATGTAATACGCTTTCTACCTATCAGACTAGGTGTCGCTATGTTCAAGTACCTCGTCTGGATACGTCGATTTGCAAACCTACTACGGCGCGAACGATCTGGATATTTGGATACAAATCCAGGGCCCTTAAAGGGACAGCGGCTTGTCTTTAATTCGAATGGGAATATATGGTCAACATCTCGGCTTACAGCAATACTTCAAACAGTAACCTCTAGAGTATGGCTACAGAAGATGAGCATTCAGCATTACCGCCAAATTTCGATTGGAATCACAGAAACGAATGTTCGGGAAGTGCATTCACCGTTCAACCGATATGATGATTCTAGCGCCAAAGCGGATCTGAATGTCGTATTTGCCTGGCAAAGCGGACTTTGGCCTTTACAAAGGGGCATTACATACGGTCTTGATGGCGCATTTCCACATCAGCTTCAGCCAGCGCTTTTTCGAGCATATAAGTGGGCATCAACTCGCTGGCATGAACCTTTACATCAACCTAGTAAAGTATTACCACCAGCTCCATCATCAATACTGACATCTCTAAAGAGTGACAAAGGAGGATACAAGCGCAAGGCGAATCACCCCACTATGGAAGTGGATCGTTCAGTGGCTCAGGGATCTACATTCCTCTAAGCGAGTAAAGTGGCTAGACCCAGCCAAGATACTTGCAGGATCTACGTCAAAGAGTCAGTCTAATCCCCTTAGTACGGAGGTTCATCGTGACGAGCATTGTGTGCGGTTAGGAAATATAATCTGTATTCTTCATGGCCATCGTGTCCTTATATGTCTGCTTTGCAAGACAGCAATCCAACCAAGCAATGGTATAGAAAACCATTTCCGCAATCAACACAAGAGCAAAGGCCATATATTACAAGAGATTATGTCTTTTTGTGCTCGTTGGATACTTGAGGATCCCATAAGAGTATCTCTGCCAGAGCATGGCAGCTTGGCGATACCTGAGCTGGCAAAATATAAAGGGTTTAGCTGTAAGGAATGTACATTCCTAACAATCAGTCGCAATAACATAGGTCACCATAATACGAAACATACTAAGGGGGGTAGCAATGAGAATAGATAGGTCGAGGTGCTATTACAAACCTTCATGAAGGGCCGTTTTGTACGATATTGGATTGTTCAGGAATAGCTCTTTCCGGTAATATAGTTTCATCAGTCATAACAATTAGGCTGTTTTCTGGCTGTAACTAGATCTACACTATTATTAGGACTGGATGTGGCAGCCATAACTAGTCACCAGCGCTCGCTGGCTAATAGCAAGATCAAACGGGTAGATGAGTTAGCAACTTCTCTGGAGGATTTCGGGACCTTACGGTTCGTCACCGAGCAGATCAACTTCTCAGATTGTGGAGAGCAAATCATTATCAAATACGTAGGAGTTGCGCGCCCTCAAATCATGTCTTTCAAAAGGTCGAGAATTTTCAAGGCCGCCATGAAAAAATCGGTCCCCGCTGCCGTTGTAACTTCGCAAAAAGTGGCGACGGTCACAAAGCAAATTGGATCCATCGTTACACGAGACTCGGGAACACAACACTCGGGAAGGATTCGGGAAATTCACCAACGAGACGGCAAAATGGCATTTCAGCGAGTCCTTTTGTCCCGAAACGGAGCAAGCGGGGTCGACCTGGTTCAAGTAGATGGTGAAATTGAAGACACTCAACCTATTGTGGCGCTGCCTAGCACAACAGCGAATAGCCACATAAAGGTAAGCGTCCACGCGCCAAAGTCTCGCGAGGAGAAAATCACTGTCATCCTCCACAAAGCAGCGCAGCCATGGTACGACTTTTCTGCCGATGGCGAGACTGGCGGTCCGATGATTGTGAAAAAGGATCAAAGGGCAATCCGCCAAAGTCGAAAAAGGAAGGTTTTAGAGGTCTCGGAGACGGTGAAAGAATCATGGAAGAATCTAAGACTAAATGAATAGCTAAGGGAAGCAAGGGTTGTTAAAGCTGTTCAGTGCTAAAGAGGCTATTTTGGTTGGATTAGAATTGTAAATGGGGAGAGCTTAACCAGAATGACCTATCCTATCCTATCCTATCCTATCCTGACAATTATTGTTTGCGTCGACAGCCTACTGTACCAAGGACTGCTTGAAATTTACTAAATTATACACTTTTCGTCCGTGCGCTGGCCCCCTTGTCGTTATTACTTTTATGAAATGATATCCATTTTATCTGTGC
The DNA here is from genome assembly GCA_014884825.1 of Fusarium sp. 190-020-2. Classification (NCBI taxonomy): domain Eukaryota; kingdom Fungi; phylum Ascomycota; class Sordariomycetes; order Hypocreales; family Nectriaceae; genus Fusarium; species Fusarium sp. 190-020-2. The sequence goes on from JACTAS010000084.1 coordinate 74,136, forward strand.
ACGCGGGGAATTGTACAACAATTGATTTTGGACTGTGGTATTAGAGATTGACTACTAGGCGGTAGGACTAGGGATACTGCATTTTTAACTATATGCAAAGGGATTAGAAGAATCATTATTAGTTAGGAAAAAATTCGTGGTAGAGACTGCCTGTTATGGTAGACCTAATAGGGGCTGAGATTATAGTAAAGCAGGATAATGCCTCCTTTTTAATATTAAAGAGACTAAGTTAAATAGTAAGGCTAATAAGTAAGGTCTAAGATATTATATAATAATTAAAAGATATTATAAAAGAAATATAAAAAACTACTTAGTAAATAATATAAAATATATTAGCTAAAGAATAGATTAATTAATTAATTAAAACCTAAAAGAGTAATAGTAATAATAATAGTAGTAATAGAAGGGCAATATTATAGAAGGCTTTAAATCTCTTAGTAGAGTTATATAAGGAGATTAAGAGGCTATAGGAAGTGCTAAAGAAATAAATAGAGATAACTAAGGAACTTAAGGAAGCTATTATAAAGTAAAAAGAGATAATATATAAAATAGGTAAGTAAATAGTAGAAATTAAAGATTAGATACTTAAGAAGCTATAATATATTTATAAGTAGCTTAAAACTATTATTATAAATATAATAAATAAATCTTAATAATTATATACTAATATTATATAATTAATATAGTTCTTACTTTATAATAATTTAAAGACCTTAATTACTTTTTTAAACCTTATAAATATACTTTATTATATAATTAATATTTTAAAATTAAAAGAAGATAAGGCTAGGCTCTTAGCTAGGATAATTTAAGTAATAATAAAGAATAAAGTCTATACTAAACTAAATAATCCTATATAGTAATATTAAGTAGTAATTAAGAAGTTAAAGAATCCTTATTATATTAAGATTACTTATAAGGATAAGAGTAAGTATAAGATTATAAAATATATAATAAAAATAAAACTAGCTTTAAGAGCCTATATCTTATAAGATAACCTCTACTTAATTAAAGTAAATAATATTAATTATATTATAGTATTAAATAAGAGGAATAAAGTTTAAGCTAGAACTATTAAGATATTTAGTTAAGAAAATAATATTAAAGTTATTAAGGTAATATAGCTTAATAAGAGAGATATCCTTAAAATATATAGCTTAATAATTATATATCTTAAAAAATAGTTAAAAGCTAGGTAATTTATTACTAAAGGATTCTTTATAGCTAAAGGAGAATTTAGTATTATAAAGATATTTAAATATTATAACTACCTTAAGTATTATTATAATTACTAATAAATTATAAATTATAAGGCTTATTAATATAATAGACTATAAGTTTATAAAAGGTATATATAAAAAGGCTATTATTATAGTATATATATAAAAATAGTTTTAAAATATATCTTATAAAGCGGCCTTTATAAGTTATATAATAAAAACTACTAAAAGCTTTATTTATTATAATATAAATAAAACTTTCTAGCTATTTTAATTAAATATTAAGAAATAAGGACTAATATATAATAGTTTAATAAATAATAAAGATATTTAAAATATAACTATATTAGCTATTTAAAAACCTTAGGTATAAAGGATTTAAAGTAAATTATTAATAATACTTATAAGGCATTATAAATAGGTTAAGATAGTACTTATAATAAAAAAGGAAGGTAAATAGGTAATTTAAAGTATACTTTAGGTAAATAAGGAGGTAGAAGCTAAGTAAGTGCTAATAAACTCCTTAAATATAATAATAATAGTTATTTAGCTATTAGATTATTTAGTTTTTATAGTATTTATTTATATACCTAGGGGAGATGCTTAAGCTTTATAGGATATATACTTTAAGCTTTATAAAGCTATTAAAGAGGTAAGATAAAGATTAAGGAGAGCAGTAGATTTAGTTATTACTAGCGATTTTGATTGCTATAACTAGATATAAGGCAGAGATAATATATTAGTAAAGAGATAAGGTAAGGTAGATTTAATTATTAACTTAATAAATAACTTTATACTTAAGAGCCTCCTTTATTAAGGTATAAAAATATAGTAAAGTAGAGATTATAAAATTACTATTAACTTAGTTTTGGCTTTTAAAGAGCTAGTAAATATAAATATTAAATATATACTATATAATATAAAGTATAAATTAGATTATTATATAATAAAGATAATATTTAATATCTTAGTCCTGGTGCTAAAATAGGATAAAAGACTTTTATTTAAGAATATATTATAAAAAGAAATTAATAATAAAATTATAGATATATTAAGAGATAGGCTAATAAGAAATACAGTATAGTAAAAAATAAATAAGTTAATATTAGCAGTCTTAAAAGCTATTTAGACCTTAATACTAAGAGCTAAACTATCTTTATATATAAAATAGTAATAGACTAATAATCTTATATAGCTATAATATATTTATATATACTAGAGGAATAAAGTGCAGACTGCAAGATATGCTAGTTAGACTTCCCTAGACTTTAAGGGCTTAGTAACCGCTATAGCAAAGTAGTACTATAATGCTATTTAATAATATAAGATATACTATTAGAAAGAGTTCCTAGCAGATAATAATAATATTTAGAAAGTAGTTAAGTATATAAAGTCTAAGGATAATATAGCTTTTAGAAAAGTACCCTAGCTTATTAAAGTAAATAAAATAAAAATAATAAATTATTAAAAATAAGCTAAAAAACTTCTAGCTAAGTTCTTCTTATTATTATTAAATAATATTAAAGATAAAGGATTAAGGTAATAGAGAGCTTTAATAAGGATACTAAAACTAGCTTTAAAGGAAGTAAATATTACAACCCAACAAGGGGAAGCGCTTACGTCATGTATGACCTACTAACAATTCCGCCAATCACACAACAACTCACGAATAAAACCCCACAATACCCATAAGCCTCGCAATGCGGCTCACAATATCGACTCACGACTCGCCGTAAGCCTGACTTATAATACCATAAGCCACTATATTATATATATATATTTATTTAGTAGTAGATAGAACTTAGCTTACTAGCTATTAATAAGACTTCTTTACCTAAATATGCCTAACCTGCTCTATTTACTATTAAGAGATATAATACTTTATAACTGCTTAATATAATGCCTTATAACTCTATAAATATAAAACCTAATATAGACTAGTTTATTTATTTAAAACCTATCTTATTATAATAAAGTACTAATTATAAGAAATAAAGTTATAAAAAGTATTAAGAGAAGATAAATTACTAGTAATTATTTAAAAGCAGATCTAGCTATTAATAAAATATAATATTTTTAACATCTTTTAAGTATTACTAAAAAAAGGCATAATATTAAAATAATAAAGATATATTTAAATTATCCTACTTAAGAAGTTAAGAAAAGATAATTATATAATTATAAAAGCCTAAAGACTAATTTTACTCCTAGCTATATTAGGTAAAGTGTTAGAGTTAGTAGTAGCTAAGAGAATCTTTTATATAGTAGAGGCTTATAGGCTCCTCCTAACTAATTACTTTAGTATATATAAGTAATAATTAGCAGAGTAAGCCCTTATACTTCTATAAGAATATATCTTCTTAATATAATACTTATATTATATTATAAGTCTTATTAGTTTTAATATAAAAGAAGTATATAATAGTATATATAAAAAGAGATTATTATAGTATATAAAGGCAAGAGGGATTCTAGAAGGTCTCTTATAATAGGTTAATGCATTTTACTTAAAGTAGACTGTAATTATTATAATTAATAGTTAAAGTTTAAAAAGTAAACCTTTATTATAAGTAGGGCTTTTATAAGGATTGCCTTTATTACTAATACTATTCTTATTCTTTAATACAGACTTAATATAAACCTAAATTAATTAAAATAATAAAGCTATTACAATTATAGATAATTATATAATATAAGTATTAAGACTAATAGCCTAAAGTAATTAAAGAGGAATCTAAGTAGTTATTAATAAAGCTTTTAATTAGGAGAGATATAATAATATAATATTTAAAGTAGAAAAGATAGTAATTATATATTTTACTAAATATATAGGTAAAATAGACTTAAAACCTTTTATTATTAAGGGCAATAAAGTTATCTTAATAGATTAGGTTAAGATTCTTAAGGTAGTTATAGACTTGCGCCTTTACTATAAGCAATATATTATAAGGGCGGTAATAAAGGGTTTAGAAGCAGTAATAGAATTAAGATAATTAAAGGGAATTGCCCTCTTAATAATAAAATAGCTTTTTATAACTATAATAGCTCTTATAGTAGATTATGCCTTTAATATCTAAATATATATATATAAGATAGTATTAATATATGCTATTTATTAAGTTTAAAGAGTAAGAGTATAGGCAATTATAGGGTCTTTTATAAGTATAGTAATAGGAGTAGCTAAGGCAGAAGCTTAAATAGTAACTATTTATAAACGGTTTTAGAGATAAGTAAGTAAATTTTAGGTAGATATATATATACTTTTATATATAAATCTAGTTTAAAATCTCTTATAAAGGATTAAAGCTTTTTAATAATTTATATCTTTACTTAAATATATTATAAATATATATAAAGAACTACTAAGAGATATTATAAAGACTATTTAACTATTTGCCCTTACTTTATAAGAAAAGTATATATAAGCTATATTAGGCAGATAGGAAAGAAAAGAAGATAATAAGATTAAAGAGTTAGCTAAAATAAAATAGGCAGTAAGAATAGTAATAAGTAGCTTAGTAAAAAATAATCTAGTTAATATAGGAGGGACTATTTAAATCCTTATATTCTTAGCAAGAGCTAGTAAGATTATTAAGACCTTCTTAATTATATTAAGGATAATAAAAAAAATATAACTTATATACTGCTAAACTAATAGCTATTACTTATAGCCTAAAATATCTATTAAAGATAATATATTAAGTTATAATAATCTTAATTAATAATAAAATAATAATATAAGCTATAAGTAACCCTTATTAGTAATTAGGCTAGGGGCATATTTAGGAGATATATAATACTATAAAAAAGCTTAAAAGAAATAGAATTAAAGTTAAGCTTATTTAGCTATTATTTAATAATAAGCTTAAAATCTAGAAGATAGCTAAAATATTAGCCTATTATATAATAAAGCTATATATTATATTATATAAAGAAATAAGTAAAGTAAAGATAATAATCCTTAGTTAAATAAAAGCAAATCTATAAAGGGAGAGGGAATTACTAGATAGAGTTAGTAGATATTTAAAAAAGGTTAACTTAGCTCTGCCTAGTAAATATACTTAGTTATTATATAATTAGTTATTATATAATTAGCTATTATAAAAGGAAGCTAGTATATTAATATAACTTAAAACTAGGATACTATAATTAAATAGCTATTTAGATTAAATTAAAGTAATAGTAATTAATAAATGCCTATATAGGTAAGTAAAAGAAATAGTAAAGTACTTCCTTTTTTAATATATAAAATAAATAGTATAGTATAAGGAGATAATGCTTAAATATATAAAGAAAAAGCATAATAACCTTTTCTTTTATTTAGGTAATAAAGCTATATTAAATAAATAAAAGTAAATACTAAATATAAAAGTAATATAAGCTATAATCTAGTTTATAATTACTATAGGTTGCTTAAAATAAAGATAATAATAATATTATTACTAATCTATTAACTATAAAATTATACCTATTAATAACTACTACCTTAAATAACTAGAAGTAAGCATTACTTTAGCTATTAAAAATAGGAAACTAAATACTTAGAGGAATTAGGCTTTAAGTTAACCTGCTATTATTAATAATTATAGGGATTAAGGAGATAAGTAATAATCAGGCTAGAAAGAATAAGACAAGAACCACATGGGCTTGGCGAGATCAAGGCAATAACTAGCGAGATGTATGTATTTTTAACTCATAGAGCCCTTTAGGCAATGGCCTACCGGGCGTAATAGACTTGTGTGTGTGTGTGTGTGTGTGCACGCGGGGAGAGAACCTCCTCGGGTCATCCGAGGCGCGTTTTTGAAAGGAAATGCGAGGCAACACGGAAAACCTACTTGAAGTCCCTTCAGGAGGTGCCTAGGGACTGTACGGATCGCTCTCTCACAGCGCACACGTTGTGATGAAAGCGTTGTTGTGGTGCGGCAGTATTTGTGTTGTTGTCGTCTGGATCGCGCGCGTTGACGACGCGTTACCAACTCTACCACCAAACACCACAACACGCACGAGGGAGCAGGCGCGCCCATGCAGTCATCAAACCAATTGAGGGAACTGGTTATGAAAACCACCCGACTTCCTGCCGTTTTGGCAGCTACAGAAGACAGGGCACCCTCAGACCTAGACCGGCTCTGAGACGGTGGCAATGGAACGTGATGCCAAAGGGCCGCAATGCACACCGCGGGGGCGCGGATCCCCTTCCCTAAGTGTTCGTCCTATATGTGATGGAAGTTGTTAACAGATTGTTGAAGGAGTCGTTAAGACCGAAGTGGTTACGGAACACCCAACAAACGGGCCGCAAGGCTAAGGGGGGCCAGTCTCAGGGCGCTACCTGATTAATTGGTTGTTTGAATGAGCTTAATTTTAAATTGATTAATATATAATACAGACAGTGTTTAGTTATAGGAACAGACTTAGTGTTAAGGAAGAATATGTACTTTACAGCTTTTTAATATAACTAATAGGCATTAATGTATATAATAAGCGAAATGGTTAGATAAGCGAAATAGTTACTTTTCTCAACCTCTAAACTAGAAATCGGAATAAAAACATAATTAATTAATTAATTAATTAAAACTACTTACTATACTCTTCCTTAAATATCTTAATTATTACCTAATAAGTTCTTATATTATAACTAGGCTTACTATATATATTATAATGCTAAACCTCTAATTGCGCTAACCTTCCTTAGCCACTACTTCTAGATAATTTGGCCACTACCTGCATATTAATATCTATCTAATTAATTACTTGCCTTCCTTCCTCTACTATTATTACCCCTTTTTTCTGCAGTTAGGTCCTTCTTGCCCTCCGGCGCCGGCTTAATACCTTATTTGCCTATTAAAGGTCTTAGACCTGACCCTATAATAAGGTATCCTTATACAGAACTGCCTTTATTCCCTTGGAAAGAGACTTCGGAGCGCCTAGGATTAACTCTGGGGAGCTGTTCTAATACCTTCTAATTTGTCTTTTAATATATTCAGACTGAGACCTAGCCTTAAGCACGGTCTTTGGAGACTTTGAGACCTAAGGTGTTGACGGGCTAGCTACCTCCTTAACTGGCGTTGGAGTCTGTTGCTGTATATTAAGCTTTAAGATTATATTTTCTGCATTAAGAGGAATAAGCCTAGCTCCTCTAAAGGCTAACTTAATATTTCTTTTTATTATAGTAGCTTAAAATGCAGTATAAAAAGCCAGAAAGAACTTAGTCTTTAAAATATAGGTTATAGAGTATCTAATTAAATACTTTATTTCTTAATTATAAGTATTCTTAAGTATGCTAAAGTACTTAATATTAAGGGGCTAAAGTAAATAAAATAAATAAGGCAGTATATAAAGCCTAATAATTATATTTTCCTTATAATATCTCTTAAAGTTAATTAAATAATAGCTTTTATACTTATTAAGGATTAAGAGATAATAAGAACTAGTTAATTAATTAGTTATATATTAGTTAAAGTGCTTTAGCTACTTTAAACTAGTTTTATTATTAATCTAGCTATTTTAAGTTATTATAATAGCTTAATTACCTAAGAGGTTACTTTCTTAATACTAGTTAGTAAGGTAATATTAGCCTATATTAATAATAAATAACTAGACTGCCTAGCTATCTATATTAATTACCTAAATAACTGTAATTTATTTCTAGTTTTTAGGCTATATTAATTTTAGTTTTTTATACCTATCTATACCTCTAATAACTATTTTACTTATAATTATACTTATAAGAAAGCCAGTCTTATTAATATTATAGATATTATTTAATTAAATATTATATTTTATAATTATATTTATTATAAGCATAAACCAGTTATAAATAATAGTTAGATCTTTATACTTAGCTCTCTAGTAGTTATATTTCCGAAAAGAACACACCTTAAGGTCTAGGTATTACTTAACGAAGTTTAAAGCCTAATACGTGCTAACTAGTAGCGCATCGCGGTCAGTAAGTAATTAATCAGCCATTTCTTTCATACTATATAGCCGGGGGGGAAATCCTCGCGAATCCAGGTCGAGGTCGAGAATAAACTGAATAAGAGTCTCTTCCTCTAAATCAGATATTTTGCGTGAATTAGGCATTATATCGCGTCGAGCAGGAATGCCATTATATCGGTTAAGGAGATTACTATAGCGAACTTTATAGATCTTTGCAGCGCGTCGAAGACTCAATTTTGGGTCATTCCGGTAGGCTTGAAGTGCAAGAATGATATTTGTCTCATTAATTGATTATGGCATATTAGGTGGTTGAGAAATAAGTAATTAAATAGAAAAAGGAGGGATTAAGGGAAAAGTGACCATTTCGCTTATTATGTACGTTATGCTTTTAAGCATACAATCTTAATCCTAAAGAAAAGTTCAATTGTTAAATATAAAGTTCCCCTTATATTAATACTACTTAGAGATTATAAACTCCTTCTGTAAATACTACTTAATTCTTTTTTCTTTCCTTCCAACCTATATCTTATACCTGTTACCTTAGCTTAATTCAGCTCGGTTATCACCCATTCCCACTGGATTAGTAGCCGGCATCTCCTTTAGTTCTTGACCTATAGGTATGCTTCTGAACCTCTCAGACTGGGGAGAAGTAGAGGACAGAGTCTGATACTGCATACCAGCAGGATTATATGTTGGCGAGTTGGGATCGGGGCTGGTCGGTAGCCAAGATGTGTTGCTAGTCTGAGCATTATATACGGGTGCTGACGCAAGGCCCGCCTCGTTTGGTGGCTGCGCAGTTGGGAGGTTGACTTGTTCAACGGCGGGCCCATTGGTGGTTTTTTTCCGGCGGTAGAAGAGGAGACTTATAGCCAGGAAAGCAATTACTGCGAGGCCGCCGACAACACCACCGACAATTGCACCGATGGGAGTAGATTTTGGTGGTGAAGATGGAGGAGGAGGTGATGGTGGTGGTAAAATAGTAGTCATTGTGATTAAAGTTTCCGTATCAGTCGTGGACATATCAGGGGGGTAATCTTGAAAAAATAAGGTCGAACCATACCCCTGCTTGAAGCAGTTGATCATGGAGTATGTAGTATCTCGGTTTGCCCTTGAAGACATAAGGATAGTGCCGCAATCTGGAAAATCCATGTTGCTGGGTGAAGTATGTCAGCATACAGTACACAGAGACTAAAGAAATAGGCGGATACAAACCAGCATACTGTCCCGTTTGCGTTACATCCGGAAGGTTTAACCTTAATGATAGACGACCGTGGAATGCAAACAGAGTAGAACGTTGTAGAGGCACAAATTGACACAGGGCCTTTACAACAGGCACGCAGACTCCCATAGTTAATACATGCTGCTCCTACTTCCCCACATGTCACAGAGTCTCCTTTCTCCTTGTTAGTGATTCTTCTGCTAAGGCAATAACATCAATGAACAGCACTGACCTTTAAATTCAGCATTCCAACCGCAATAGTCCGAGGGGAGGGAGTAGTCCCGCCTAAACAATACCGGCTCTAGCATCGTGGGAGGAGATGTCGGGGCTGGCGATACTTCTGTCTTAAGATTCGTAAGCTGTTCAGCAGTACTTGTTATCCTGGGGAACGACCAAGTAGGGTCCGTCCCTCTTTTGAAGGCTAAAGCATAGTATACAAGATGAAGACTAAGGAGTAAATACTTCTGAAAAGCCATTTTTGCATACCGATAACCTTCAGACGTAGTCATAGGGACCGCAACTTAGCAAAATATATAGGAATGAAAATATAGTATTTTAGCATTTAATATATGAAATACAGAGGAAAGTGCCGTGCGATTTCTCTGGTTATATATTGCTATCATTGCTGCAGAAAGTGACCGCTGCTCCAGCGAGGCACTAAGTCTCAACAGGTACACGCTGCTATGGGCGCAGTCTCCAAAAACACGTTATAATACGGAGGCAGTGGTGATGGAGGGGGGGGAACATCCTGGGTAGAGGTGGATGGAAGAGAAAGGGTAAAATAATTCATCTTGGAGGTCAAAGATTTCAACCAGTGTCTATTCAACTCAATTTGACAGCCAATTAATCAATGCCACTGAAAGGAATGGTTGATCAGCTCAACCCACCGCTACCGAGCCATTCAGTTGCTTGAATTGAGTGGTGCACACCTTTGCTAGTCCTTACAAGCATTTATCGAAGCCCCGCTTACAGTCACAGCTCCCTCTGCGTTGTACACCTTACTTCATTGCGCTCGTGGGCCTTGACCAGCATGTAGCCCTGCCACTGAGGGTAGGTATGGGTACTATGCGAAATATCTATCTGTAGATGATACATGTGAGGGCAAGTGATGTCGAGTAACGCATCTACTACTACCGGCTTTTGTCGGAACCTCAAGAGGGCTGTCACTTGCATCATACATCTAGCATGTTCTCTTGAGCTTCTGTTTAAGGTTTCGCGCGTGGCCACAGGCTAGTGACGAGCCACAGCGTCTGCTCCGTTATTCTTCAGCGGTCTTCTTTACTGGCAAATTCAAAAGATTATAGGTATACTCTATTACAGGCGTAAGCTATTGAGTACGTCTAGTATATACTTGTTCCGAGCTGATTCCGTAAAGAGCATTATACGTCGATATCTAGAGTGAACAGTTGTACGGTAGTTGCCGTGTTAAAGGCCACTTTTGGATAACTTAAAAATGGATGAATCAGATGAAAAGCACAACACTGTGTATATCTGGGTGATGCAATTAAGCTAGATAACCAACCAATCACATCAAAGCGTCGTTAACATGGCAAATGATGGCTTCACACCACCGTCATTATGCGGTGTCAGGCATCACATTGCTAAAGTTTAAGGAGGATTCGGAGCCTATTGCAGGAAGCTCCTAAAGTATAGTTGAAATAATGCCTATTGGAATACAGTGCAGAGGTAGCCTGAGCTATACTTGTGAGGTCTCTTGAAGTATAGCCTGTCGCTGGCGAACGCCGGTGCGGGAGCGAATTATTTTTAAGAAGCTCTTAAACTATATATTCTAGGTTATCTTTACATTATATCCCCCTTCTCTTCTTCCCTTTTTATACCCTATTACTATATGTTAGTCCTTTCCTTTAAATATATCTAAACAACTAAGATAAATTATCGCCGAGCTGACCAGCCGTAATGCAACAGCTCTTCATTACCTTTTTCTTTGCCCACTACGTTCTTGCGTTTCCCGAGTTGCCTACTATTGTGGCCACCAACGGTGACACAGCACAGGCAGACGCAGCTTGCAGTACAGTCTTTTATATCGCCGGCTATTGCAAGGGGTTCTTGCCCTCCGACGCCCCAGAAGCAAGCAGTGTTGTGTGCCTTTGCTGTAACTCGAGAAGGAATATAGACTCCTTATACGCAACGTGCGCAAGATTTATCACAGATTCAGGTTCGTAAAATCTCGTCTTAGACGAAGACCATACTCACAGCCTTCAGTCCTATCCAACTGGGCGACAGCTTGTAACTCTGCAGGGGATATATGCGTTGACGTCCCCACAAAGGCAATAACCAGCACTTCTGACATAACCTCGCCCAGTACCCCGTCTACTCCGATTACGTCTAAGTCAACCGACCTGACCACCGCTGCGCCATCGGAATCTACGTCTGAACCTACTGTCACAACTGCGATGACGACTGAGTCAGTTATGCAGACTGCTGCTGCACCCAGTAAGAAAATCGTAATAATGTATGCTATGGAAATAATTAGCTTTATTCTATCTTCTATTTTAGTATACTGGATATTTAGTATATAAGTTATATATTTAAGCTGCTTATATTATTATACTTATATAGTAAATACTTAAAAGTTTAAACAAGCTGTTAAGATGTAACTTTTCATCCCAACCCAGTCATCGCATAAACATCTAGCGACGAGAGACCAGTCTACCCACAATGGGGACTATGAAGTCTCATCGCCATTTTTGTCCGGGTGCCATTTCAATGCTAAGGCACGATAATAGATGGTCAAGATCTCATCGATGTTCTCCGGGGTTCTAGGATCGAGCCCAAATATTTTCAAATATCCTTTTGGATCACCGAATGATGGCCTCGTCGTGGTTGGCTTCGCGGCCATTGCTGCGGGCGATTCTTCCAAGCGCTCTATGTATGCTCGGTGTTGGCGAACCAGAGCGATCAGGGACTCCTTAGAAAGAGATTCCAGTTCGTCACAAACTCCACCTCCAACACCAGTTGTAGCTCCAACGCGAGATTAAAAACTAGACGGTCTAGCGTTTTTGGTACTTGTGCGGTAGCTCGCCTTAACACCGAATAATTCTCTTTTCTGTATCCAATCCAATTGACTTAGTTGAACTAGCGAATGGAAAACGAGTTTTGTTGATCCACGGTCCCTTTTTGCATAATCCTGGCCCATGGCACAGTGTTTATTGGGCAGCGCTACGACTGCAACGTTGAGGCGCAGAAAACTCAATAAAACCTGCACAGTTTCAGCCTGATGCTTATGAAGTAAAGTAGACAGCCCTGCATCGAAGTCAACTTCATCGTAAAGCGGCCGCATGCGGAATATACCCCGGATTGTGGAATTCCGGGTGAAGAGATCGTTATGGGGTGTTCCTCCCTTTTCCGTCGCATGCTTGGTAAATGATGCGGGAATCAAGTCTTCCACGACCTCTAATTCGCTCAATAAGAAGCCTAGTCCTACAGTCCAAAATCAATTAACGTATATGATAAGCGAACCGGCCAAAAATCCCTGACAATTATTGTTTGCGTCGACAGCCTACTCTTCTATTCCTAATTGTCGTGTACCCTTAATTGTCGCATACCCCTGTTCACTTCTCAAGTGCCTGTCCATCTCCGGTTTATTCTGACATGCCTATACTATAGCGACTTATCTTTCCCGTTTTGATCGATGGCCTGCGGGCGCGTTACTCACACGTGTGAACACGTACTTGAGATTTCTTACATTATCGACACTTCCTACTGTAACTTTTATCCCAGATTTATTTTAGTGGTTCGTACAAGCAGATGTCTTACAACAACTAGCAGAATATAACCGCCTAACGGTATCCCTAGTAACTAATGACCAAATCAACTCTAGTAGAGTTGATTTGGTCATTAGTTACTAGAATAGGGTATTCTAATCTAAAGCACTCATAGGAACAGAAGAATTAGAACGAGTTCTAAATGGGACCTGCTAATTTGGGTATCTTTGCCTGGTGTATAATGAATTTTTGCTTATGAGGTCTGGGATATTAAGAAGCCTTGAGGGCTCCCGCATCTCGGACAATCTCAATAGCATACACTACTACTGCTACTACTACTTCCTACTACAGCGTTGCCAACCACGCGTTAGTATGTCGAAGGAAAAAGACATAAAGAACCCCCATCACCAACTATAATACTCCCGTTTAGATATCCTCCGGCAGCACCAGCCATATAGAGTATCACCCCCGCCATGTCCCCCTCGCCTCCACCCCTCGTGATAGGAATGATATCCCGCGAGAATGACCCATCTACTAGACCCTTCCCCTCAACACCTTGTGATTTGTAAAATGACGATGTCATATCAGTGTAATATAAGCCTGGAGCAATCCCGTTGACACGAATGTTATCCTGGACGAGGTTTGTGGCGAGAAGCTTAACCATATGGTTTACGGCCGCCTTAGACAAGTGATACGCAATATTTTCGGTAGTCGGTACGAAGCGGCTAAAGCCTGCTACCGAACTGGTAATAATGATCTGGGGCCTGGGAGGGGATATAGTGCTGTGGTCAGAGGCCGAACGCTTTCTGTTCGCAGCCTCAAGCATTGGCAGGAAGGCCAAGATGGTGTAAAACGCTCCAGTGACATTAACGTGAGCAACATTTGTGAAGTCCTCCATAGACATTGACCATAGGAAATCGCGGAGTTCAGAAAAACTAGGCAAAGATCCATCTGGCCTAGGCTCGGAACTTTTGTAGGGTCGCCCAGTTGTCCCGCTGTTCGCGACCAGTAGGTCAACGTGATCCGTCTGTGAGGCAACAAAGCTGTAGGCGGCTTGGAGAGACTCGCTAGACGTCACGTCTCCCACGACAGGAATAATGGAACCGCTAGGAGCGGAAGCGGCTGTCTCTTGAAGACGCTCCTCTCGTCGGCCGATGATAAAGACTTTGGAGGCGCCGTTGACGGCGAGGGCGTGTGCCATCATGCGACCGATACCTAAGACTATCAGTCACTAATTCAAACCCTAATAACGTTATGTATTCCATTCTTCTGTCCTTAGAATATAGGAGGTGAGGGGAAATGACGGAAACAGATTCACTATTCCAGTTCCTCCTTTGCAACTAAATAGAGGTATTCAAGCCGGCATATAATCTTGCGGATAAACAAAATTCCCAAACTTACCACTTCCACCTCCAGTAATAACTGCTACTAGCCCCTTTACTGAGAATAGTTTCGAAATTTCGAGATTCTCCATAGTTGATAAGGAGGGTTATTATGCAATAAGCACCTTAAAGCTTGGGGGCTTAGAAAAGCAGACTAAAATCGAGATAGATGATTTAAAACTTTCTTCGTTCTAAGGGATAATAAAGTATGAAGGTGCGTCCCGTTAAAATATAAGGTTGAGGAAGATCCACGGATTAAAACTGTTTTATAAATGAGACAGTTCTCACGGGTGGATAGCTCTAACTTAGAATTGCTAGGCCCTCACCCGGCTTTGCCATCTTAGTTAGAGCCTTTTGCATCGGGCGAAGCATCCATCAACTCCTCATATGTCATAATGAAATACTTGCGGAATATGCTAGTTAGTGGGGTTTCAGTAGAATGATAGACCGTTATCACATGTTTCGAGTTTTGAAAACCATTTATGTTACTTGTCATGGTATGAGCTTCCATGACCTACTTATTATTACCGAGCTATAAAATAACTTCGTGGATGACTCTCGGGAAGTTTCATGCTACTAAATCCATTCGCGTCACAAAATGGTAAGTGGAGTTAGTGACATGCAGCTTATGCAAATGTAGCGTCATACGCAAAAGCTAGTTTTGGACTTCTCTTCCTCCTCGTAAACATCTGTTTTTTTTTAGCTGCTCCCCGGCTCTGAATATTGTTGAAACCAAGCCGAGCCGTTGAGTCTATCCCCGCTCCTGCCAAAAGGCCTCACCTTTGTCTCTACGACTTTCACCAACGCGTAACAACACCCAAAAAGGGACAAGCGATGCCTTATAACATAGATCTACTTAAGCATGTTAATATGAAATGGAACGCGCTCCTTGTTATAGACTAATAGCAATTCATACTCTTCCACACCTTATTAAGCTCTCTGATAATCCTGTTACGTTAGAGAGCTTGTAACTAATTTAAGGTTTTATGGCTTATACTTATCCTCGCACGCATGTCGGCCAATATGAATGAACAGCCCCATACTCATTAGTCAGGCGACGCGACAATAGCAACATGGCTGAATATGCCTTGGCTTACCGGCATGTGCGGGTTAAGTGAAACTTCCCACTCTAGGCCATCACCTGCCAGCAACATCCGCTTAGTAGGTGTCGCAGGATAGGCATGATCTTCATGGCCTCAGGAAACAACTGCGTTAGTAATCTAGCTATATGCTTTATTTAACTCTGTGGGATGGAGTACCCCACACTCAGAAAAATCAATCAACACGTTCTGCTGCTGCTCATCACATTCACTTTAACCCTTTAAGCACGCTCAGTGCGACAGTAGGACAGTAGGACTAGGGTGTGACAAGAAGGTTCAGAGATGTTATGCGTGCACGGGCCAGATTCGTTGTATTTTGTCGAATTACCACCACGACTGCGTACAGTAGGGAGGGTATGTAGTTTATATATCAAGGGTGAGGAAAGGGTCGAGAGGCTATTGTGATGATTGCGACATGTAGTGAGCCTACTCAAGTATTAAAGTCAGGAACGGGGCCTGACTCTCGACAGTAAACGCGAAACGGGGCCCATTCTCGCGCGGGACCGTGCCACCCTTGCCAAGTCCATTGAAAACCACTTTCCCATTCCCTTTTCCTATCTGGCTTGTGTCAACTCGTATGAGCAACTGATATGTAACGCTTGATCGCGAGTCACTCTATCGCAACATAGCATGACATGCCGCGACAGCAATGTTAATAGAAAAATAATAAATCTTGGTCTTTGATAATCTCTAGATCAGGTAATTATATTTTAGAGCCAACTTCAACTAAAATATTGGGGCTGGCGTTGAAAACCTAAGCTGCAAATGCCTACTGGATTCTGGAGTAGGACATTGGGTCGTAACAATCGCAGAGATAAACTCATCGATATTGTTCCCCTTGGTCGCCATACGACGGCGTCATGCCCATTCGTATTGCAGACCCTGGTCCCAAGCGTGTATGACGTCTGTATTGGCGTTCCAGTTGATGAGCAGCTGCACAACAGCATTGTGCCCATTCATATAGGCCCGGAATAGTGGCGTCCGGCCATCAGTATCCTTCGCGTCGATAAAGGCCTTCTCTTTGAGGAGCAACTCCACAATAGCCGCGTGCCCCTGTTCAGCGGCCAATAACAAAGGCGTCTGGTCATACATATCCACTGCGTCGATAGAGGCTCCCGCTTTGGGGAGCAACTCCGCAATAGCCGCGTGCCCTTGTGTGGCGGCCCACAATAGCGGCGTCCGGCCATACTCTGTGTCTCTTGCATCAACTTCGACTCTGCCCGTATCGAGGAGTAGGCACGATAGAAGCTCCGTCAAGCCATATCTTGCGACTATATGTACAATATTACTTCCGTTTGACGGGCAGTCAACTGCGTAACGCCCCAATGCGTTGTATATCCGCACCCATGATTCAACCAGAGGCGTCGTCGGTCATCCAAGCAGATCCAGAAGCTCTTTCGGGGATACTTCAGCTGGACCGCCCAGCTTCACGTGAGACACCCATGACGTTGTGGCATAGTGCAGCAAGGGGAATCTTGACTTGTCCTCCTTGCCGACGGATCCTGACTGAGACAGTGCAACTATTTTGAAATAGCGGAGACAAGTTCGGGATAGACGGCAGTGAGCAGCGGGGACCACCAGGTCGGCCGCTTTTGTAGTGTTGTCCAGAGCGATCAATGCGCCATTGACAAAAAAGTCCTTGACCGACTGATGGATGAACTGAACGATGCGGGCATTGTTGGCCGGGACAATCTCTGCGAGACCGCAGCTAAGGGCGTTGATTCTGTTGTCAATCTTGTCCCCGGTGATGAAATCACCGGAGTTTCGGTATTCGTCCACAGACTCGCGAATGTCGTCAGGATTAACCGCCATGGCCCATTGCAGCTCGTCTGTTGTCAACGGCCTCGTGGAGAAACAGATCCATTGCATAAGCTTCAAGGTAGCGGAGCGACGCTTCACGGAATTGATGAGCTTATCATAAAGACCGTTCAAGTCTTGCGGTATCCGCCCAATTTCTTCCCCGATCTTAAGTGTCGATCCTCCTTGGCGGTGCATCTCTAGCACCTGTTCTGTAATCATGCATGCCCACATAAAAATACCCTGGGCGCGCCCGATGACCAGTTTTCCAAAGTCGGCATCTAGATGATTTGTGGAGAGGCGGGCTTGAACAAATCTAGCGATGCCGAGTCCATTTTCGATATCGAGCCGTATATTCGGCTCGCCGTCGAGCTCCAGATTGGGGTAGTGACGACATGAGAAGCAAATACCAAATTGAGAATCAGTTTGAGGAAGGTCGCTTGAAAGTAGTTGTTTGAGAAATTGAACTAGCTGATAAGCTGATTTTTCGCCACACTCGTCGAGCGCGTCGATGAGGAAGATGACTGGAAACTCCTTCAGGATTATTGGAAGTGACGATCTGAGAAAATCCTGCAATGGCTGCAGATGCCACTGCCATTTCTGGCCAGGCTCGCCTTCGGTTGTTCGTTTATCCTCAAAATATTCGATCAGGTCGGGTACGGCCCCAGGGACACACTTGAGTATCTGGTGAAGGAGGGATCGGAAGAGGCCAATCGGAGTTCTCTGTAGCTCATGGCCACGACCATGGAAAAAGAAGGAAACAGAAGGGTATTGGTTCCATAAATTGGAGGAAGTGCATCCTTGGCATATTTCATCAGCGTTGACTTGCCGGATCCAGGTTTTCCCTTGATCCACAGAAGACCTCGATGTTGATGGGTCCATTCAACCAACGTTTTATGTTTGAGGAGCCATCGATATGTGCCCTCGGCAGCATCGTCGATTTTAACTTGTCTGCCGTCCATGTCCTCAAATGCCAGTGATTTCAGACAGGCTTTCATTTTCTCTGATAGGGGTTGGTAGAGGCCTGCACTATACAATCAGATGATATTCGAAGCGTACTTAGAAGCTACACACTATGCTCGGAAAATCGTTTGGCCACCTCCAACTTCGCGGCATCAACGAGACTTCTGAGTCGTTCTCTCACAACAGGGTAGTCGCCTTGGTTCCTAGACTCATACTTGACGAGCCCTGAATGGTCCGTGTCGAGGGGGATGTTGTCTTCATCGGCAACGGCCACCAAGCCTGTACTGGTAGCCGACTTCTCTGTCACCAACAGACAGGGAGGCTCAATTTTGGCCCATTTCCCGTTCTGCTCCTGCAGGATGAGGATCAGCACCAATTCTCGCGTCACTAACAGGGCATCTCACCTTCAGCGTTGGGCTGTGCCTGCATTCAAAGAATGTCACCACTCGGTAATAGCCTTTACAGCTCTCAGAAAACTGTTCGGCAAGTCTTTTCAGGAATGTCGAGGGTTCTGAGTCGTTATTGACCAGCAAGTCGTGAATCAAAGCTTCATTCGGTTGACCCTGGACAAGCGATCTCAACTGGTCGTTTCGCAAACCGAGATTTGGGACGCCGAAGAGAAGCAGCCCATAACAGGCTTTAGATAGGTCGGAGTCTACGTCACTACGCCGTCTTCGCGCGTTAATAAGTGCCTACAACCGTCAGCAAGCTGCATAAACATAAACGGGGCGATGTTGTACCTCTTTGATCAGGAGGCCACCGAGGCTGTGGCCCATGGAGAGAATAGGACGCCGAGTGGTCTACGCGAGTTAGCCTACATCAAACACCAGGCGGGACCACATACACCATCATTCCCTCGAAAGGCATTGATTCGTTCCAAGAGTGTGCGGCCCAACTCTCCAATGGACTGCTTCGAGAGGCTACCCGGCAGCGTCGTATCGTAGCCGTAGAGTAGCACTTGGATATTTGGCACGTCTGTAGGCAGAAAATCGCGTAACCAGACATCATCGCCGTTCGGGGATTTCCAGGAACCAAGAGCGTGGCTTCCGAGGCCAGGAACTGCAATGATGCTGCAGAGAGAAAAAGTCAGCAACAAAAAGGAGGATCAGCGGTGGAAGAGCTCACTCGACATGTGCGCCGCTCTTGTCCTCATAGAGCGGCGTGATTCCTTCGAATTTGGAACTGTAACTGTATGGGCGATACCTTCCAGCCTGGCGCAGCCTAGCGCACAGTTCCTCCCCCGAGAGTGATGTTGTGATCGAAACACTAGCACAGAGGAATGATTTCCATATGATGCCAAAGAGCGACGACTACAGGTAGAGACGGCTCCTCGTAAGTCCGGGTCCTGTTCGACAATAAATCTCAGGTTGCGGTCTAGGCTATCGGTCTGGTTAATTGGGATGTCGTCAATGCGGAACGTCACGCTTTTGGGTTTTGGCACCATAGAGGAACCGGCTGTGGCTGCTCCAGCCAAGTCTGGAACCTGATGGGCGATAGATATCAGATTGGGGTTCAGGTCATCAGCGTGGTCGATTAGAATATTGTTGACGCATGGCATCTGGCCCTCAGCTTTCAGCGTTTCTAATGCCCGCCGTCGGCGGCCAAAGACGGCAGTTAGCACGATTATGACTACCGTGATTACCAGTGTAACCAAGTCTACCCTAATGTTGGCCAGCATGGCGACACAGGTAGCAAAAGGATTTGTGTCAAGGCGGTTCTGGTGAACAGGCTCAATGAAAGGGCAAAATTGGAAACGATAGGGGAGAAGGCGGGTCAGCCAGAGTCAGCCCAAAATGGTCGCTATACCCTGGATTAGCGGCTGAATGAGGCTATGCAACCAATGTCAGCTGATCACGTAGATGATCTAATTTCAACTAGTGCATTGGATGAGGATGTTACGGGGTGTAACAGCTAACCGCCGTGGCTTGTGACACGGTACGGAATTTACAAGCTAAGCTGTTTCCGTCAACTCATCACCATTCATGCCTAGGGTAGATAGATACTTAGTTATCACAATTCAGGTATTCAATATAAAACAGAAATGTGATCGAATGTTGCTATCGGAACGGGCTGGTGAAAGTTTGCCTGCTCCTCTTCGCAAGAGATTGGAATTGCAAGGGAGGGCGAAGGACAGCCTAAGTGCATGGCTTTCTCATGGATCTGCGGGTGCGAGTTTTTGGCGAAAAACCCTGCGAAACCACGCTAGGCTGTCAAGCGCAGAGCGGCCTGGTCCCCCGCACTAGCCCGCACTCACGTGTATGGCGCGTGTAGACCGTCGATCGAAATGGAACAAATATAGATTATATGCAGATTAACCGGCGATAGAAAGGCACTTGAGGAATGGATAGGGGTATTCGACAATTAGAAGTAAAAGACAGTTAGGAATAGAAGAGTAGGGATTTGAGAAACGAAAGGGGCGAGGGTGACCTAGGGTGAGGCAATTGCAAATATGTAGCGAATGTTCTTTAAAACTTCAACTTGGTCGGGAAGGAAAGGCAAGTCAGTGTTGTCTGATGATGGAGAAATAATAGGGGTTCCACCGTAGCTCCGCAAACCCTGAAAGCGTGCACGGACGAAAAGAATGTATTACGACACAACTCTGTGTAATGTGGGGCAAATAATTCAAATCTACTACAATTGATATTGTCATAGACTACTAGGCTTTTAATGTTGACTATAGTTCACATTTGCAGTAATGTTGATGAACCTGAGCCAAAACTTTGCGCGCTGCATCATGGTGTCGCTGTACCGTGACGTGTAACCAAGCGCCAATCAGAAACTCAAGCCTACCCCCCGGCGAGTGACTTTGGTAAATTCAATTCTACCCCCGGTCAAAAATCAGCTCTACCCCATGTAATGTGGGGCAAAACTGTAGGACTAGGCTTAGTCGGCTGTGAATTTAAGCTTACCTGCCGTTTGGGTGTGGATGCTGATTAATCGAACCTCCTCCACTTCCGGGGCTTGATTTCTAAGCCTCAACATCCTCCGAACGACCTCAAATTCACCCGAGCTTAGTCGAAATATTTGACTGATCTATACCTGCTTACTTCGGCGTGACTCACAAATTCTAAGAAGTCGGAAGGAGACCTTAAGAAAATGCCACTCGCGGATGAATGACAGTCCGACTCGATGGCTTCAAGCATCATGAACCGCTCGCGAGGTAGCAGATTGCATAGCTCAAACAGAGATGACGCCGTAATGTGAAGGTAGCTATCGCATGGACTGTAGTATAAAGAGATGGCAAGGTTTCGTAGCAGCCATAAATCAACAAACATCTAGAATACCAACAAACACACTCAGCACTCATTGCTTATCACACTTGCAACGCTCAAAATGACTACTTCTCAATCTCTCACATTTCTCGGCCTCGGGAACATGGGTTCCGCCCTTGTACAAGCTCTTCTGAAGGCTTCTCACAAAGTGACGATCTGGAACCGCACGACAGCCCGACCTCAGGTCAGAGTCGCCGTTGAGGCGGGAGCTATCCTCGAAGCGGATGTCCAGAATGCTATCTCCAGGAACAACATCATTGCCATCTGTCTCCTAGACTACTCCAGCATCAAAAATGTATTGGCTGATATTCCGACCTCTGCCTTCGAGGGAAAGACCATTGTCAACCTGACCAACGGTACCCCGAAACAAGCACGAGAGATGGCAAACTGGGCCGCCTCCCACTCCGCCAAACAATACTTCGACGGAGCGGTCATGGTAACGCCTCAAATGATCGGAGGGCCCCAGTCATTCTTTGTCGTCAGTGGAGAAACCCCTGAAGCATTCAAGCCCATCGCCTCATTCCTTGAACCCCTCGGAAGGCCGGAGTATCTCGGCACAGCCATAGATGCTGCTGCTCGATACGACCTTGCTGCTCTGTCGTCCATGTATGGCATGTTTAGCGGAATGTTCGTCGCTATGGCACTTCTCAAAAAGGGACATGCGACAGTCGACGAGATGCTTGAACCTGTTGTGTCAGGCAGCCTGAACCCGTTCCTAGGCGCATTGATATCGTATAATGGACTTATTTCTCGGTCCTGGGATGACAAGGCGTGGGATGATAACCTGGGGAATCCAATTGGAATGCAAGTACAGGCTTTAAGGAATATTCTGGAAGCTTGTCGTGATGATGGGATGGATGATGGGTTTCTGAAAAACTTGACGACGGCGATGGAGGGAGTGGTGAAGGAGAGAGGAGAGAATGGCGGGATTGCCGTAATTGGAGAGTATCTCTTGAACGGACGGTTAACAAATGAGTAATGGCTGGTTACTGAGAGCATTTCAACCCTAACAATAAATCCACGATAACCTGCGACAGAGTTCATAGAAAACACCATACAAATAAAATATGGGTCATTACAGGTAGGGGGCAGAGTTCATTAATGTTGGAAAATCCGGGAATCCTCCTTCCCTTCAGGATTCAGACTGTTAGTCTGAAAGTCCTAGATTTAAAGTTCAAAGTCCTAGACACAATCAAGTTTCATAAAAATATTTTTTCACCCAGCACTACTGCGCAATATAAACAACAATTATAACAAGAGGGGTTAGAATTCATAGAGTATTTTAAGCCCAAATCCAGTCAAACTGGGTTCAATTGATAGCTCTAAGAGAAATTTATAAATTAATTTATAGTAGAGTCCATTTGAAATCGCACAAAAATTGAAAACGCGCTAACATACATCATAAGCCTGGGTCCTATAAAAGTATATGTCATACTGGAAAATTTATTTAAGCTTACACCAGACTGAAAATAATTTTGTAAAAATTCAAACTGAGTCTGAAGCAGCTCAAACTTGAAAATTAGGTCAAAGAAACAGAATTATATATGATACAGTCTTTAACGTGCATGATAAGCGAGTGGTACAGATAAGCGACTGTCACAAAAATCCTTCATCCTACATCATCACCATCTAATCAGCTAATTCTCAACCACCCAATATGTCACAACCTAATAATGCGGCTAGGATGCCTCTTGCTCCTCACGAGCTTCAAAACAACCCGAAACAAAGTATCCGATGTGCCGCAAAGATGTATCAAGTTTATTACCGTACCTTGCAACGCCGCCAACATGGCACTCAATCACGGCGCGATATTATCCCTAAATCTCGGAAACTCTCTAATCTAGAAAAAGAGATCTTAATTTACTTTATTATTAACCTAGATTTACAAGGGTTTCCTCTGCGGTATTCTTTTATTAAAGAAATGGCTAATTGTCTCCTTGCTAATTGCGATGCGTTACCTATTGGCAAGCGCTAGGCTTATAACTTTATATTGAGGAGCAGAATAAAACCAAATCCCATGAGTCGCAACTGCCGGAGATCCTACAAAGCCTAAGAGGCTATCGACGTTAAATGAGAATACCAGGTCGAGTCTGAGGGGGCCGTTCGACGTGGAGGCCAGCCTGCTTGGGTTTGCCCTCAGAGTCTTGGGTTTCAGAGCCGGTGAATAACGCTTGCCATTGATCCGGGGTAAGCTTTGTTGCCTCGCTATCAGTTTCGGGGGCGAGAATATATTCTTTATTAAGTGTATAAGGCACGTTATGGGGGACTAATCCATTAATTCCGTGGTGGTTATCTGGTCCCTCAGCTTCGATGTGCGCTGTCAGAGATTCTCGATGGCTTTCGGCGCTACAGCCATGTATACTAACAAGGAACTGCTGAATAAACTTCTGTGTAGTATATTCTACATCAGTGTTGGTATTATCATTAGCCAGATCTGCTGGCTCCTCGGTTTAGATTTGTGGGCTTTGGGGTTATCTCCGATCTCCGCCTTCTTCAGCAGAGTAGATGTCAACTATTTCCTCCTCATAACAGGGATCTAGCTCAATAGTACTAATAGTAGAATTATCGACTTCTTAAATGGAGATAGTAAAGTTGTTACAGGCAAAATTGCCGTTTTCTTCAATCTCCTCAGTGTCGGGTAATGAATTGCTCTTAAGTTCCGATAGCCCATTGTCTGCCACTGAACCTACTGCGTTTGCCAGTAGTTCGTCCTGGTGGTTTCCCTTGGTAATATCCTTTTTTGCTTTCTGGCGATTTCGGTAGTTTCGTGTATGAATTGCTTGTAGAAGGCGCTGACGTACTGTAGGGCTCTCCTGTTTTTTTATGCCTACGAATCGAACCTTCATCACTCCTCGTAACACAGAACTCCCCCAGAATGGTTCTATTGCGGTCACGATAAGTGAAAGTATGTGATGTCTAGTGATCGATATTACTTAGTTATAGAAACTGACCGCTTAGATGATTAAAGTACTTTACTTTGCGATAGTGCGAGGGGGTCACTCATAAAGACTCCGCACCTGACAAAACACTGGGTAAGACAGCTGACCTTTGCGAAGCTGGGAGCACTAGCCATGTTACGAAAATGTAACGCTTAACTGATAAAGTACGCTACTCCATAATAGGAAATGTAACGCTTGATCGAGAGTCATTCTATCGCAATATACCATGGCATGCGCGACAGCAATATTAATTCCAAAAGGACATAGCTTCATTTTTCATGCTCTTTAGACTAAAGAACTATATAATATAACTAAGTTTAGCCAAAAAATTGGTGGCGGCCTTGAAGACCTAAATCGCATTTGCCTACTGGAATATGTGATGTTTGAGTTCTTTCACTTTGACATGAAACTAATAGAAATAAACATAACAAGTTAAGGCAAAAAGCACATGGTATGCAGACGACAGTTTGATATGGGTCATCATGGCGAAGCTCAATCTCTCGAGCATCTGCACTTGACTTGGGTTAATGTTTCGCTGGCAGACCTGGCTTTTGGAGGATGTCTGGATAGGCTTGCTGAGGACGCAAGGATATTATAGAACTTTTCGGTGTAAGAGAAAATCGCAAATTATTGGTGCAAGGTAGGCGACACGGTACAGTAGAGATCGGTGTGAGCTAATTATATGAATCACCTATGACTGACAAACTTTCCATGCGCAATGAACTCAGCATGGGTGGCACGGATCACCGCTTCAAAGAACGGCCCCCGTTACGAGTATTAAAAATCCATGTTGATTTCCCGACCTTTGATTGGCCTAAAACCCGTAACGGGCCCTGTTACCGGCTAGAATACTAGAGTAGGGTTTATAATAATAAGAGTAAACTTTTAGTAAAAGCTTATAATATCTCTAGTAAGCTTTTAAGTAAGGCTTACTGCTAATAGGGTAATGTGTATAATAAGTATGCAAAACAATATACTGTACAGCTAAAAGTAGCTTACCCTATAGTATTTTAAAACTTAAATAAAATAGTTAAAAATTTATAAAAATTATATTTAAGAATAGTATAGTTAATCTTATTAAATTATATTTTTTAAAGATTTCTATTTATTTTATTTTATATCGAAAAGCTTAACTATATTGTAACGGTTGCACAAGCCGTTAAGCCACAGGGCAAAAGATCGGGCCATAATCGCTATGCAAGCAATTATAGGTGTGCTACAGCTGCCTTATAGAAGCCTTACAGCGCTGTTACGGACACGAATCGTAACATATATAGTGCGAAACCTATTTTTAATTATTACTATATAAAATAAAGTAGTAACAAATCCTTAATAAATGCTATTATAATTATTATATAGTTAAATAAGCTATATCTTAATTCTAGCTATTTTAAGCCTAAATTAAGCTTTTTATATGCTTTTAAAAATATACCTTTAAGGTAAAAAGTGGGGTGTTTTGCATGCTTGTCTATTTCGCATACTTATTATATATATTAATTGTTTTTTATAACTTTATAAATAGCTAGTTAAGTAGCTTTTTAGCCTTAATTACTTAGCCTTAAAGTATTTAAATAAAGTTATTAATTAAAATCTACCTTTTAATATAAAATAATACTAACTTATTTTTAAACTGCTATATTAGTAGTTATTTACTTACCTTTTTATATTGACTTTTTATATATATTATCTCCCTAGTTATTATACTTATAATAATATAAATACTAATATAATATACTTTATAAGTAAGTAACATACCTAAGTATATAATATACTATATTATATAACTAGAAATAGCTCGTCTTATATCCTCTAGAAGCATTAATAAAGTAATTAAAAATCTATAAAAATTATTATTTAATTAAATATAACGTGTTTAATAAGTAAGCAATACAGTTAAGTAAGCGATGTACTACCCTATATACCTTAAATCCGGTTTTTAAAAAGCTCTTTAAAAATCTAAACTAAGTCTAAAATAGGTTAAATTATAATAGCATATATATAAGTCTTAAAATAAGGTATTTTATCTTTATAAAAAATTTAAGAAAATCCTATATAGCTATAAACTTTAAAATCTATTTATATTATAAAATATATTATATAATTAAGCTTTTCTTTATAAAGGAAATTTTTTAAAAGTCTAGTAAAAATATATAATATAGCTATTACTATATTATTTTTAAAATAGCTTTTTTTATATTTTTAGCTATTTTATTTAAGGTTTAAATTACTATAGGGTAAGCTATTTTTAGCTATATAGTGTAGTATATTACTTACTTAACTGCATCGCTTGCTTATTAAATATATTAGTTATAATTAAAACTATTTTTTATAAAATTCTAATTATTTTATTTTATATATAAATACTAATATATATAATATACTTAATAAGTAAGTAATATAGTTAAGTAAGTAGTATATTATATTATATAGCTAAAAATAGCTTACCTTATAGTAATTTAAACTATAAATAAAATAGCTAAAAATATAAAAAAAAGACTTTTAGTAATAATATAGTAATAGCTATATTATATATTTTTCTTAAATTTTTAAGAAAATTCCTTTTATTATAATCCTAGTAGTTATATTACATATACTCTATATTTTCTTTCTAATTACAAACAGTCACTACGCACTAAGGGATTTTATAATTAACTACTAAGACCTAGTTACTAAGCCTTAATTAGAAACACTAGTAATCCTTAGGAATTGCTAATAACCTTAAGAATTACTTAATAACTATCTTATTAGGCAGTAATTATACTTTAGTATATAAATTATATTTATTAATACTTTTATAAAACTTAACTTATTAGCTATTAATAAAGTATTTTTATATTAATAAGTCTAATATACCTTACTTAATTATTAAGAAATATAATACTTTATAATACTTAGTATTATATCTTATATAATCTGCAAATATAAACCTAATATAGACTAGTTTACCTATTTAGAAAACCTAATTATTATATATTAATAGCTCTTATTTAAAATATATTATATAATATTAAGTAATATTAATATATTAATACCTATTACTTTAATCTAGCCTTTTAACTTAAGATATACCTAGCATTACTTATAATAAGAAATACCTCTTAACCTAAAAGATATTCTTATAGAGATTAATAATAAAAATAAAGAAGATATTACCCTTACTTATCTAAGCACTTATAAAGGGGAAGTTATAAAACTTAAATATAAACTTAAATATCTTAACTAGTAATATAATAACCTCCTAGAGAATGTAAAAAATAGCTTTAATATAGCTAAAAATAAAATTAAAAACTTAAAGAAGAAAATAGCTAACCTTACTAAGATTATAAAGGTATTTAGAAAGGAAGTAGAAAATAATTAAAAACTTTATAAGGAGTATATTAAATATACTATAGCTTTTATAATAACTAAAAAAGATCTTAAAAAAATCCTTTAACCTTACTAGCCTAAACTATTTAATAGTAATATTAATAAACTTTAAGGATTTCTTACTAGCCTCTAAAGCTATTAAATATATTACTTTATTTAATTTATTATTAATAAATTAAGAGTTTAATATAATATAAGATTCTTTAAAGATAAGGCATTATAATTAATAAAACCTATTATTTAAGATTATATTAATAAATTATATAAAAAATAATAAGAAATAATAAAATATATTTATAAGAAATATAAAAACTTTAAATTAAGGCTTAGAAATGCCTTTAAAGTAATAAATAAGAAACATATTATAGAAATAAAAATATAATAACTTAAACAGAGAGGATCTATTATAAACTACCTAGCAGAATACTACTACTAAGTAGCCAAGCTTAATTAGGGAGAAGAAGCCTATATAGCATAAATATACTTAAGGCTAAAGTTAAAAGTTAAGGATATTATAGTTAATATTAGGCCTAAACTTAAGAACTTAAATAAGCTTATAAATATTATAGTAGAAATTAATAATTAGTAATATAAATAATATAAAGAAAGGTAAGTAAAAAGATATAAAAGGTTATATAATCTTTAGTAAAATACTAATAGATAATAAAATGCTAATTAAGGAAGAAAAAGATATATTAATATATAATATAAAACTAAACCAGGACTTATAATACTTAAAGTAATATAATATAATAATAATAAAAGACCTTATAATATATTTAAGGTTAAATACTATAATTATAACTAATTTAGATATATAGCTAATAAATATCCTTAACTAAAAAGGCTTAAAAACCCTAATTAAGATAAGTAAATATTAGTAATAATTAATAAATAAAAACCTTAAACTGCTATATAAACCTAAGTATTAAGAATAATATAAAGCCTATATAATATAATGGCTTTATATAAAGGCATTATACTAAAATATAGCTAATAAGAAAAGTTTTTAATAGAAAAAGATACTAAAGCAGGAAATATACCTTAAATCTTAATACTATATAAGATAAAGGTAATTAAATACTAAAGGAAATAGTAGAAAAACCTAAAGAATTAATAATAAGAAAAAGAAAAGGACTATACTTACTACCTTAAGAGAAAAGAAGAAAAAAAACATAAGAAAATAAAATAAACTAAAACTATTAAGATAATAAGGGAAAAGAGACCCTTAAAGTAGGAAATTAAAAGATATTTAAAAAACCTATAAGGAATAAGAACTACCTTTAATATAAAGAAGTAACCTAAAGTATTTAAGATAATTAATATTATCTTAATTTAAATAACTATTTAAGAAAAAGAAAAAATAATAAAAAAAGAATATAAAGCAGGAGATAAGGTCT
The DNA here is from genome assembly GCA_014884825.1 of Fusarium sp. 190-020-2. Classification (NCBI taxonomy): domain Eukaryota; kingdom Fungi; phylum Ascomycota; class Sordariomycetes; order Hypocreales; family Nectriaceae; genus Fusarium; species Fusarium sp. 190-020-2. The sequence goes on from JACTAS010000084.1 coordinate 103,452, forward strand.
ATATATATTATTAATAATACTCTTAAAATATAAAATATAGAGGAGAAGTAGTATAAAATACTATATAATACCTCTATAAGGAAGATAAATAAATTAAGAATAAGTAAAAGTAACCTTATAAACCACTATTTAATAAAAATAATAGTAAGATATATACCTTAATAGAAGATAGATATTTATAAGTAGCTAGGAAATATAGTAATATTAATAAGTTTAAGAGCTTATATATTTAAGCTTATTAT
>JACTAS010000085.1:0-99879 GCA_014884825.1 Fusarium sp. 190-020-2
AAAATTACTTTACTTATTAATATAATATAAATTAGAAAATATATAAAGAAACAATAAAGAATAATATAATATTAAGAATAATAAGCTAAGAGGATAATTAATATAGTTAATAAATTAATAATAAAATAAAAAAAGTATTTATAATAAGTAATATATTAATAAGCTTAAAAGGTATTTTTATTTTAAGCTATAAGATATATAAAATACTATTTAATAATATAAAAACTATAAGGCTTTATTTTCTTTATTAAATAGTTTTATTTGAAATATCTTTATTATTTTAAAAATATTAAGTAATTATAAGAGGCAATTTAGCCTAATAAAGCTAATATTAATATCTTAAAGGCTTTCAATAAGCTTAGATATATTAGAACGCGTTTAATGCCTAAAGAACTAGGTTAGTTAGGGCAGAGTAAAGTTAGGTAGCTAGGTAGGTGGCTGACTTTTAGTATATATAAGGGGGATAACTTTATATAGGGGTCTCTACCTATAGAATTAATATAGAATATTAATTAAATGAAATAAATTAACTTTGAGGTTAAAGTTGATTTAATTGACAAATGATGAGTGCTGCTTAAATGGGTTTTTACCTACAAACTAGATAATACAGGTTACCTCGTTTACTATAAATCCCACATCTGCGTTAGAGGTAATCTCTAATACTACTCTGGTAAAGATATCTATGTAGTAACTAGTGTTATTAATGCTTCCAGATTCTAATAGCTCTTGTCTGGGCATTTAGGCTAATATATTACTATGTTGACTTTAAGAATGCCTTTGTTAATGCTGAAATAGACGAGGAGGTCTATATTATATGCCTACCAAGATATAGTTAATTAGGAAAGGTCTAGAAACTACTTAAAGTGCTTTACAGTCTGCATAAGTTACTAAAGCTCTAGTTTAGTAAGCTTATATTATTTCTTAAAGATCTAGGATTTTAATATTACCTAAATAAACTTTATATCCTTATTAATAATATGTCTTTACTTATTCGTTTTCTATATATAAATAATATTCTTATTATTATATAACTTAAATACCTTTAATAAGTTTATAAATTTATAGTAAAAATATATATTAAATATAAAATTAAGGATTTAAGTAAAGTATTCTCTTTTCTTAATATTAAAATCTTTTAAAATATAAAAGCTAGGAAGATTGAAATTTATTAAGATAAATATATTAATATACTCTATATTTAATTTAAGACTAATTAGGTATTAAAAATAGTAATGCCTCTTACTTTATTATATTATCTCTAACCTTTTAAAGGGCAGGCTATTATATATTAAATTATAAAGATATAAGAAAAGATAGGATTGATTCTTTATATAGTAATAGTATTAAGACTAGATATCTCTTATATAGCTAGCTAGTTAAGCTAATATGCTATAAACCTTTTACTTAAATACCTCCTATATATAAACCAAGTTCTTTTATATCTCTAGACTATATAGCACTATGCTATTAAGTTATTAGGCTTTATAAATAAGGCTATAAAGGTAGAGCTAGAAAATAATAAAGTATTATAGTAGTTAAGTAATATATTATTTATAGATAATTTATAGACTTGAAAATCGACTTAGGGCTATTTAATAAAGTTATTTAATAAAGTTATTTAATAACGTTATTATATAGTAGTTAGTTAAATAAAAAATTATAAATATATTAATAATTAATGCAGAACTATTATTATTTTTTTATATAATAAGGGAGAATATAGCTTTATATTAAGTATTTAAATAAATATAGCTTAATTTATGTTACTAACTATATATCTATTATAATAATTAATAAATAATATAACTAGTTTAAAAAAAAGTAATTATAACTAAGATTAAAGTTAAGATGTATTAATGCTTATATTTTTTAGCTAAAATATATCTATAAAGAGAGTAAAATTATAGTTTAATAGGTTTTAATAATAGATATACTTATAAATAGCTTTATAAAACTTATTTTAGCAGAAAAGCATACTTACTTTATAAAATAATTAGGTCTAGTTAATATCTTATCTTAAATTAATTTAACACATGTTTTTTAAGAGGATATTAATTATAATAATATATAGATCTTATTTAATATAAAGTGAAATCTAGGGGTATATATTATAGGGTAGGTATAATCTTTATAACCTTAAGAAATAACTATATTAATAATCTAGCTATATGCTTTAAGTAACTCTGCAGGATAGAATATCCTATATATGAAATAACTAAATAATTAATTAATATATTTTTACTATTACTTATTAAATTTTACTTTAACCCTTTAAGCACGCTAAGTGCGACATCAGACCATGCTTTCGCCTTAACAACAAGTTAGATACTTTCCTTTATATATTCCTTAGCTAATAATAAGAAAATAACAATTTTATAGGTATAGATTAACTAATTGCTTTCTTCCCTATTATTTTATATATATATTACTAGATGCACTGCTATGGTTGAAGTTTAATATAATAAAATGCCTCTGTCGACTGCCTGCGCGAATTCCACTAAGACCCCCAAGGACCCAAGCCTGGGGGGAGCCCGATTCGCATGTCCTATGTCATCCGGAGTTGCGTCCGATAACTTAGAGTCTTGAGCAAACGATCCTCTACCTTCGGAGCACGGCAAGTAGCTAATGCGTGACGATAACTTGCTGGTAAGTGCTGGACCTGGCCGACATCATAGACTCGACGGATAGCCGGATAGAAGATATCATCAAACCACCGCGAGAACTGCTCGTCAGTCAAACGATTGAAGGTGTGGGAGTATGGTAAATATAGAAAGAACAGGTGCAAGGTGATAAAATCAGCTCCTTCGACCTTCGCGAATGAGAAATGTGGCATGTCTCTTAGTCGTGACGGAATCGGTCGGGGTCGCTCTGGATCTGCGTTCATGCGATCTAAAGTCAGGTGGATATCCGTAGAAATATTCTAACAATATTGAAGCGCAGAATACAACCTGATAACGTGAGTGGCTACTGCAGGAGATGTCATGAAGCCCAGCAAGCTATCGATATCAAAGGAGAGGGTTGGAGGAGTATGGTTCGTGTGATGAGTGTGTAGGCGAGCCTGCTTGGGGATCATAGGTGGCCTGGATGCTTCGGTTCGCTTTTGTACGCCGCCGGTAGTTCCGTGTGCGGTTTGCTTGCAAGCGGCGTCGATGCAACACAGCCGGGTCTCATTCTGGATCGTCTACAAATCAAACGTTCATTATTATTTCCATGCTAGTAATATTTAATGACTCTCTAAGTAATAGAAGTCTAGACCTCTGAGAGCCACTAACTTGATTTAGAAGATATAATGCAGTACTATTTTAAAAGAGGAAAGTGTAATGCTAGACCGTGCTCTGCTACTGATTTACTATGAAGCCTTTAAGTTTAATTATGAGCTGCATAAGGAAAAAAGACTTGATTGAAAGAAAAAGAATGTACTCCTATATTATAAGTATCTAAGGACCTGATAAAGCTATAAAAGTCAAGATATGTTGGTTGTGGCCCTGAAAACTTAAGCTGCAATCGCCTACTAGACCTGGCAAGGCAGAGATTAACCGCTTGGAATTAAGTTAGCAGATAGTCCAGCCTAGGAACTGGTTTGAGCATATCTGGTTCTGGATTGCTTAAGATGTGTGTTGATAGGATGCCCAGCTAGACTGGCTACTGAGCTGAGTATATAATGTTGCTAGTACATGATAGTAGGCATGTAGCGATGAGACAAACTTATAGTTTTCTCTTATCCAGGCGTAATACGTAACTATATGAGTATTATTCTGCTAATACACGTGATTGAGATACTGCAGCGTTATTGTTCTTATCGGCCAAAAATCCGATGTCTAATTAAAACAATGACAATTGACTGACTCTTAAGATTTGCGTATGCTGATGCCGTTGGACAAGAACGAGGTGGACTCAAAGCAATGGACTTGAGTTTGAAGTCTCTGCGCTGATATCGAGCAGTACTTGAATAGAGTTGGATCCCAAGTGGCATAATGAATCTCTTGAAACAGCATGAGTTCTTTCTTTATTTTACACTCGCTATCTAATCAAACAATATGCCGAATCTTCCTGCTGCCTTGCCAGACTTTAGCAGATCAATCACCTTGTTGATCTCATATAGATCCTTGAATGATGTCATGTGAGCTTTGATGTCATGTTTGTAGCTAAACTCGATAGCCTCGGGCATATTCTTGGGGATTCCACTGCTACGGCCAGCAATACGGTATTTTCCAAGGAGAATATCGAGAGCGCTGATGGACAACGGCTTCTTAGGGATCCCCGCAACCATCAAGAGACCATTAATTCTGTGACGGATGGGTTAGCAAGCAGGTACTCCTGATCTTCTAGCCTCGACTCACCTCAAGGTCCTGGGAGCGCTTTCATAAGCCACATTAGAAGCGCTGAATACAGCGGCAGCATGACAACCGCCCTTTGTGACTTCCTTGATCTTAGCTTCATAGTCGGGATCTTCCATCGTGTTAATCACAAAGTCTGCGCCCAGATTCTTTGCATCTTCTAGTTGAGATTTAGAGATGTCAATGCCGACGACTTTGTACTTCATTGCTTTGGCATATTGAACGGCTGTTTTAATGTTAATGCATGAACCTGTTGTCAAATTATTGGCGACGCACCTAGGTGACCAAGACCACCGCAGCCAATGATGGCAATCCACTGTCCTTCAAGAAGATGGCAACCCTTGACGGCATGATACGCTGCAACATTCTTAGCATCGGGCCTCGCATGATAGAATCCTGTACTCACCTGTAACTCCTGCGCAAAACAGGGGTGCTGACGTATCAGGGTCCATCCCTTGTGGCAATACCATAGCATTGCGAGCATCAGAGACGGAATACTCGGAAAAGTGACCTGGGCATGTGAAACCATGCATTCTTCCTGTTCCCTTTTCGCAAAATAAGTTGTGGACTTGGCATCCTTCGCAGTCATCTGGGGGTGTTAGTAAACAGGAACTTCAGAAGGGCTTTTACATACAGCATGCATAACTGCAACCAAGACATCCGACAAGATCGCCTATCTTGAACCCTTGAACATCCTTGCCAATACTAACAACGTATCCAGTATTCTCATGGCCGATGGTGGTTTTATCAGTCAGTGGTTCTTCGCCTGTGTGCCCCCAGAAAAGCATCTAAACCACACGATTAGTACAAGATGGTTGATGCATTGGTTGGATGGAGTACCAAGTCTGAATGACATAGGGTTGCACTTCTTGTCTTGATAAGAATCTCATTGTCTGCAATCATAGGGATATCGATGCGATTGACTTCAACTGAGTTGCTCAACTGTCGATGGTATAAGCCAGTGCCTCATGGCGTTACAAGGATGTAAGGAATCTTGCCTTGTTATATTGCGCAGCAAGCATAGTACCCGACTCTTTGGAACCCATGATGAAGAACAAGGATGTGTTTGGGAGACTCAATAAGCTGGAAATATCGAGAGTTGCCTTGTTTCTAGGATACAGACTTTGAAGATAGAGAAACCTAAGGTGCTAGTTTGGGAAGGGTATATAACTAGATACAGTAGGGCTCGGCATAAACGTGGGGTTCATGCTTAGCATGCAAGGGCTTCAGTGGTCAATTATGGTGAGAGAAGAATGAGTCAGTACAAGGGGAAAGATTTTTACAATTGATTGACTGTCACATCGCAAATGGGGTAGACTGACAGGTTGAGCCAAGAGGATCGCCGTGCGGAGAAACTGGGATATCTTGCACGGGATTAGTTTCCGAGACAGGAAACCCTGGGTCTAGAATGCGGGGTTGCGATGGATGTTGAGCTAATGACGAAGACATGAGACCTTCGATCTCCTTTGTCAGTTACTTGGAGGATCAGTTGGAGCCAGATGGGCACTAGCGAAACTCAACTGGCATGAGTCAGTCCCAGACAAGTCAGCCGATTGAGCTGATCGCGCTATGAAGATACGTACCAAGTAACCGAGGTGGTGGTTCTAGTCCCACGATCTGGGGATTTCGATTCCGGGGTCTAGGGATGCGGAGTTCTGGGACATGCCATGTCCAAGCTCAGACAAAGGGGGGAATTGAGTATAAGATCTTACCTACTCCACAGCATAGAGTTAGCTATTACAAACAGACACTCTCCGACTAAGCCTTAAGATTTTTTGAAGAATTCGAGGATTGTTAGAATACAACATATGTTTCACCTCTGAACTACGATCTCCGAGTGCCGATGTTCAGCAACTTGCGTGGCAAGTACCTGCAAGGTGCCATCACTGTCAGCGCTGGAAGTGCCTACTTGCTCTTCGGATATGATCAGGTTGGTATACCCGTGATTTATTTGCCTGCTCCGTCAAGTACTGACAGCATATAGGGAGTTCTTGGTGGTCTCGTCACACAACCAAGCTTTCTCGATGCCATCGGCAACCCCAGCCCCAGCTTCCTCGGTCTTATCGTCGCCCTATACAACATCGGTTGCTTGATTGGATGTATCGTTACATCATTGGTAGGCAACAAATGGGGGCGACGCCAAATTATCATCTGGGGCTGTGTCATTATGATCGTTGGCGGTATCATTCAGTCTGCAACTTACGGAGCAGCGCAGCTGATTGCGGGAAGACTCATATCTGGTGTTGGTAACGGTGTGTCCTTGATACGACTGCGACTCTGTATTCTGTTGCTAACATTATCAGGGATGAACACGAGTATTGTGCCAGTCTATGTTTCCGAATGCTCACATGCAAAGCATCGCGGACGAGCGGTTGCAGTACAGCTTTCCATCGTCATTGTAACTAGTCGGCCTTGTATCTATACAACTAAAGCTAACTTTCTATCCTAGTTCGGAACTGTTGTAGCTTACTGGCTAGACTATGGAACTATCAAGAACCTCACTGGTGAAGTTGTTTGGAGATTCCCAATTGCCTTCCAGAACGTCTTTGCCATAGTCACAGTCATGACTCTTCCTTTCCTCCCAGAAACCCCAAGGTTAGTACCCATGGTGATGCTTCACCACATGGAGCTTGTCACTAACTTGTACTATTTAGATGGCTCTATTCGCACGAGTACCAAGCTGAAGCGATCAACGTCCTCTCTCGGTTATATGACTGTCCAGAAGACGACCCCCTTATCCTTCAGGTTACTCAAGAGATCGAAACCGCTTTAAGACTTGAACACCAATCAACCAAGTTCTCTCTCAAGGACATCATCAATGACAAGACGCCAGTCAAGAAGACACGACGACTCATTCTTTGTTTCATGATCCAATTCTGGCAGCAGTTCACTGGAATCAACGTGATTGCTTTCTACGTTACAATTGTTCTGGAGACCAACGTTGGATTGTCAAAGGAGACGAGCAGTCTTGTTGCTGGCTGCATTCAGATCGCTTTTTGGCTTGCCACATTTCCTCCCATGTTCTTGCTCGACAGAGTTGGTCGCCGGCCGATGCTCCTGTTGGGATCTGTGGCCCTGTTCACGGCCATGGCTGTATTTACTGCTGGAATTGCAGTCAACACATCAGCGACTTCGGCTATGGCTTTGGCATTTCTCTTCATCTATGAGATCTCCTTCGGCATGTCATGGAATGCTATTCCTTGGCTGTATGCACCAGAGATTACCCCCTTGGAGTTGCGCCACGTGGGTTCCTCTATTGCTGCATTCTCCGAATGGCTATGGACCTTTGTGAGTATCGATCCCTCCAGTCTCCCAAAACTTCGAAACTAATGATATCGAAGGTCATTGCCCTGATAACGCCTTATGCCATTGATGCAGCAGGATGGAAGTTCTATCTCCTCTTCTGCGTCATGATACTTCTGAACATTCCATTTACTTATTTCTTCCTCCCAGAGGTGAGTCTGGCGCAGTACAATCTTAGGCCCCAGCGGCTAATACAACACAGACAAGCGGAAAGACTCTTGAAGAGCTTGATTACGTCTTTACGGATGAGGCATTCATTCCTGGCCAGAAATCCACCCCCATGCAGACACTACAGCGAGGTAGCAAGGAGGATGTATCGGGAGATTGCTTCCAAGTCGAGAAGTAGGTTTGATGCAAAACTGCGGAAGGAATCAGGCTTGAATAGGATTGAGTGCTTGGGTTGAAAGAAACTTGCGTCATAGAGCCACTACTCGTATTTTTTGACTTTGAACGCTTGCTTGTGTAATGATCCTTCCGTAGGTGATGATGTCTTTGTGTTCACATCGCGCAATAAAATAAAACTCATCTATATTCCTTGTTCGTATCATAGAGCAGTACAAGGACGAAGAACAACGTCAACTTGACGTATGGTTCCTTACGGACAACCCATCTTGTCCAGGGCTTCATGTCGACCATTCGGAGAGCACAATTACAGAGACATTCAACCTATTTCATTGGCTAGTAACGTGAGTAGATAGCGGTAACCATGGAAGGAAATCGATCTTGAAACGCTTGAGTTACAGTCCAGTTCTTAAGGTTCCGAATATGCTTCTCGAATATCGAGTGCAATACCGCCTCACCCTCCGAATCCGATATGGCATCTAAACCATCAAACTTCCAATTCACAGTGACATTCTGAGAGTAGTAATCTGAAAAAAGTTGGAATGGATATTCGGCCGGGTTTTCGATGAGGATGTCACGGACACCAGGCCTATTGAGTTAGCCTGAATACAGTGGTTATGACTTGGCGAACGGGTATAATCACCATGGAATATTGTCAATCCATGCGGCGTGTGGAATGGCTATCTGTGTGACTGTCGGTCTTAGCCATGAGGGCATATCTGTATAGTGTTGCTTCGTTGGGTGAATTTGCCACTACAGTTGTCAATACCGGTTATCAGACGAATGAAAAGGTTTTCAAACCTTCATAGTGTGGCACATGAGATAGAAGAAAGCCAATTTCTCAGCCATTTGTACAGAAGAGAATGTCGACAGAACGCGTGACATTATACCGCTTAGTGGATGCACCGTGTCAACCTGCTCAAGGTTGATGATGGCACGTGTTGATGGCTTTCGTGGGCCCAAAACGGACTCAGGGTCCATGCTATTTAAAAGCATTTCTTTTCTTGATTTAAGAAACTTGAGGAGTATCAAATCCAATGGGCAAGAAGATGGCCCATGGGATGGGAGGATGGTGTATACAGCGTTGGGCTCAGTGTAATGACCGAGTGTAGCCGTCATGTCTCCAGAAGCTGAGTAGTCGCTTGCCATGCTGGGCTGTGTAACGTGGGATTCAGCTACGCTTAGTTGTGATGGGGCGCCGTATGGAATGTTGGTGCTTGTTGTAGCTTGATAGCTACCGGGGGATGACAAGAGTCCTACGTTTGCAGATGGAGAGACATGACAGGTTGAATCGTCATTGACCATATGGTTGGGGATAGTTGGAGCGTGGTCGCCTGGAAGGACCGATTGGTCGGTGTATGAGCTTACCACCGGATTGTCAAACGGTTCTTCTGAGGTGGTTTGCATGACATGCTCAGTATCAGAGGCATCTGCATGTGTTACGGACAGTGAGTCAGCCTCTTGCTCTTGCTCTTGCTCTTGTTCCTGATCTTGTAGTGGAGGAGGCGTCCGTGCATGGGATTGAGCCCGGCTGGCTTGACCTGACTGACTCTGGGCTGCCAAATTTAGCCGGATTCGGTGAGTTGACGCCCCTCTATGTGCTTACCAGACTGACGCTGCGATTGGTTTTGGTCATGAGTCCTGTCAGCTTGGCCCAAAGCGGTGTTGATAAGTTCAGCGACGGCACGCAGGCAGTCTTGCAAGGATGCGTTCTCCTCACGCATGCGGTCGATCTGCACGTCTTTCTGGCTGCAACTTACACGTAATTCAGCGCACGTGCCCTGGAGCTGGGAGAATTGTTGCTCAAGGCTGGAGATGCAGTCTTTGTTCCGTTGACGAAAGGCCCGCTGAGCTTTGCGATCCACATTACGCTTGTGCTGAATCTGTTCCTTGGTGAGATTCGAGACGGCTCTAGATCGCTTCCGAGACGGAGCTGTTCTAGTTGTGGTTTCTGGCTGTGTCTGGCTCATGATGTTACAGGGTCTGCAGGCAAATTGGAGGGCAAGGGTAGACCAGCAAAGCAAAATACTGCTGGAGATTCTCGAGAGCAAGGCTCGGACCGAGACGCGGAGCCGAGAGTATACCGCGGTAGCAGATGAGGGGATCCCCACGGGGTAGAGAGTGCGGGACACGAGGAATGACCGGATAGATCTGGCCAGGATCAAGATAGTGATGCCTTGTGCCGTGTGGTGATTCGTATTGCCGGGGTTATCGATAGAGTAGAGGGGATGAGGAGAAAGAGCGGGAATGAGGTTGACATGAGTAATGCACCTTAGCTACACTAACTATCCCTGTCCTGGCTCTAACCGCTTTAAGCTGAGTGCTGACTAATCTTCTGTAACTCAACCCAAGGCAAGGCCTAAACTTGAGTTTCTAACACGATCTAGCCTTCGTGACACCATGTACCAAAGGACCAGTCCTATCGATGTTTTCACCCCCTTGTTGAGTACAAAATGAAGCAACCACAAGTTTGACATTCTTGAGTTCATCTACTCAATAGCCCTGACTTGCCATATTAATGAGAATTGTCTTGGGCTCAGTGTATGCCCTCAACGCCTGCTCTCCGTTCTCTCGGCCAAGTCCGCTCTCCTTGGTCCCACCAAACGGACATGAAAAAGAGATGGTGCTGATGCAATTGATCCCCACAACACCAGAATCAATGAGTGAGCTGAGACGGAGCGCCCTAGTGATGTCTTGAGTGAAAACTCCAGCCATAAGTCCGTATTTGCTGTTATTGGCCTCTTCGAGAACTTCTTCCTCTGTGTCAAACTTGTTGATGACGGCCACTGGTCCAAAGATCTCTTCATTATAAATGAATGAAGTTTTGTTTGTATCGGCGAAAACTGTCGGCTCGATAAAGTAACCCTGGTTTCGTCAGTTTCATGCCCTGGTCAAATTAACTGCCAATGAACACTCACCTTTTCGCCAATTTTTTGTCCGCCGACCAAGACCTTTCCGTCATTGTTTTCTTTTGCAGAAGAGATAATTCCCATGATTCGATCATGCTGAGTCTTGTCCACAACAGGTCCTATCTCAATACCCGACGCTTCAGGGTCACCAAGAACCTTGTTTTTCGATTTGACACGAGCCACATAAGCTTCGACAAACTTGTCGTATATCTTTGATTGCACGTAGACTCTTGTTGCTGCAAAGCAGATCTGACCCGAATTGGTAACAAGTGCATTAACAGCCCTAGTTTCATTCCATTAGCACGTCAAAATACTACCGCACAGAGTTTCCTTACCACTTGACCGCATTCTCAAGATTTGCATCGTCAAAGACTACAGCAGGGCTTTTTCCACCAAGTTCCAGAGTCACTCTCTTCAGGTTGCTCTTGGCGGCCAAAACTTGCACCGTCTTTCCTGTGGGAATACTTCCTGTAAAACTTACCTTTGCAACTCGCATATGTGATGCTAAAGCTGCTCCCGTTGAGCCATCTCCGGTCAAAACCTGGAAGACGCCAGGAGGAAAACCGGCCTCGAGCACGAGCTTTCCAAGCTCTGCAGCCATCAGTGGTGTCTTTTCACTAGGCTTTAGGATGAAGACGTTTCCCGTCGCAAGCGCTGGGGCGGCTTTGAGTCCAACGGAGGCCAATGGACCATTCCATGGGATAATGCTACCGAGAGGTTAGATCGCGGAGCATAAATATCCAGAAAGAGTTCGGGTCTCACCCTGCAACAACACCAAGTGGTTCGTTTCGAACAATCTTGTAAAAGCCATCATCCGCGGGAAAACTTTGGCCAGCATGCTTGTCAACCCACCCAGCATAATCTCAAAGCCGTTAGTCTGCGAATGAGTCGTCTTCAGAATGCGAGAAGACTTACAGCGGAAACAGCCAATGGCTGTGCCAATTTCGGATTTGCCAAAAGGAAGATAAGGGGCTCCCAGAGTCAATCGCGTAAGATAAGCGAGGCGCTCTTGGTTGGCCTCAAGGAGATCTGCAAACTTGAGCAAAATTGCCCTTCTCTCGTCATGGCTCATCTGACGCCAGGGAGAGGTTGGTTTGAAAGCTTCATTGGCATGGCAGACGGCTTCGTCAACGTCCTCATCTCCGGCAACAGGGATCTTGTTGCTGATTAGAGCACCTGTGGCGGGATTGTATACAGACACGCTTGTAAGTTTGGTTAGTGATATGCCAACTTGGAAGGTCGGAGGTATTTACCGTTTCTGGCCACGGCTGTCAACATACTTTGAGCTGTCAGCTTCTAATATGAATGATCAAGTTTATACATGCACATACTTTATTGTTGATAAATAGTTGCGTTAAATGAGGATCGAGCTCCATGGTGAAAAAAATAGTATCATGTGAGAGGGAGTAAAGGTTGCCAAGATCTACTATTGACTCCAATATCAGTCTTCAAGATCAGGGATCTTCATTTTCAAAGGACTAAGTATCCGTCGAGACTTATTACTCTCATGGTATACGGATATATATGCTCAACTGGTCGTACACGTCAGTACTCAGCGTCTGCTGGAGACATCGTGGATACTCATTTGAACTGAGTAATGAACGCTGTCCCCACTAGCAAGGGCCGCCCTTGACCGTATTAGGCTTCACTTTTACATGAGTAATGGGAGATCATTAGTCCTGCAATACAATTTCTCTAACCCTAAACAGTAAAGCGTATCAATCAAACTTTGGAGCGCGGGGTAAGATACGGGCGGGATCTGAGGGATTCCGAGTCAGGGCAAAGTGGCAGAGCATGCATGTGATCAAGACTTTTTGTTGAGAGTATCACCACGGTCACAAGAAGCCTTGTACATGAGTTGGGAGTGATTGACAGCAATAAAGATCAGTCCAGACCACAAAAGTATCAGAGCAGGCAAATAATTCACCTACAATGACGACCAACGACGAAAGCGTCCCCAATACCAATACCAACAGAATCAAGGGACCCAAGGTTTGGCTCGTGACCGGCTGCTCAACTGGTCTTGGAAAATGTCTAGTCTCGGCGATTCTAGCGAGAGGTGACAAGGTCATTGCCACAGCTCGAAAACTCTCCGCCCTAGAGGAATTGAATGGCCTCGACCACGTGAAAATACTTTCACTGGACGTCACATCACCACAGAGCGTGCTTGACTCCAAAGTCCGAGAAGCCTGTTCGCTCTTTGGAAGAGTTGACGTTCTGGTAAACAACGCAGGTTATGTCGAGTCCGGTGTTTGGGAAGAACTCGAGTGCGCCCATCTTTGATAAACGAAGCTTTTGTTTTATATCTAATGATGACTAGTCACGAAAATACCGTACGCGGGTTCGAGACCAACTTCTTTGGAGCCATGAAAGTCACTCGAGCTATTCTCCCCTTTATGCGATCTCAAAGGTTCGGTACCATAATGTTTATGGGAAGCATTGCAGGATGGTATAGCGCAGCAGCAGGTGGACTCTATGCTTCATCGAAATGTGCGCTAGAAGGTGAGTAAACTGCAATCCTTGAGTCTTAGAGGCGCAAATACCAGGAAAGATGTACAGCCAGTACTGACTGAGTGAAACAGGGGCTGCTGAATCGTTATCGAGAGAGGTTCAAAACCTCGGCATCCGAACGCATATCTTTATAATTGGCCGCTTTCGCACAGGCATTCTCGGTGAAAAGAGCAAGAACGACAAGTTGAGTACCCAGCAAGGCATAGCAGACTATATAGACGCAAAGAACTCCCTGGCGCAAAGTCTAGCTGCTTCGCACGGCAATCAGCCAGGCGATCCTGTGAGAGCCGCGGAGAAGATTGTCGATATTGGAAGAATGGAGAACCTTACTTCGAGCCAGGCAGAAAGCTTGCCATTACGTATTCCTCTAGGGGCGGAGGCAGCGGAGGTGATGAGACAGAAATCTTTGGACACTCTTGCCCTTCTTGATACGTGGTCTCAGTTTAGCGCAGAGGCAGATTTTGAAAATGCTGAAAGATTGCCTGCGTTCTATTCATAACGAAATAAGGCGAACCTGAATATATCTCACTATCTGTTATATTTAACCTCCAACTCTTAGAGTGTGCATCTAACCATCAAGGCTTCGTTATAGCTTTCTTCCTAAGCCCTGCATCCACACCTGGTGAACAGTTTATATATTTCACGCATCCAGGCCACCCTTAAGAATAAAGGGTCAAGATGAAGTAATTATTGAAGACACCTACCGGTATCATTATGAACTATTGCGATAGATGCCCTTTTAATGATTGGTGTAAGTACATGGCAGAAGAATGAACTTGCGTATTCGATTGATGAATCATGTATCGCTAAGTGCTGGACTAGGTGCCAAGTTGGTACTATTTGGTGCATGAATTATTGATCTGGTACAAGTGAAGTACATGAGAGAAATGATCCTTATTATTCATTGAGCCTCTCCTCATGCCCTGAAGTAACAGAAGAGATTTTCAACCGGGCTAGGAATTGCCAATAGCCCCTGCGACATAGCGAACCCAGTTACAGCAGTTACAGCCAACCAGCTAAGTGGCGAGGTATTCCTCAAGTTTCTCCAGGTTTTTCGAACCATCCAGAATGGAGAGCCTCCAGACATGAGAAAGTGGCTCCATTTGGGAAAGAAAGTAGCCTTCCAGAATGTCGATGCCATACCTGGCCAAGCGGCTGAGTTTCGTCCAGCCTTGTTGATATACCAGTTACTGCATCCTGCAGAGAATACGGTCTCGCCGAGTACACGGTCGAGATTCTCTATGAAGCCCTCTTCAGCATCTTGCTTGACCTCAATGACATCGGTGTACCCATCGATGACTGGCTTGACTAGCACGGAAGTGATATAGGCGACCTGCACTTCGATCGCGTAGATGACTGAGTTGAACGCTGGGAATGTGTTTGGTCCAAATCTACATTTATTAGTTGATGACCCATGGCCAAAACAAATAAGCAATAGCAGAGTTCAACTTACAATATGGCAAAGTTTGGGTTGTTGTGCACGAAGGTTCCCATATACGCTTGAGCACCTCGTCGGTTAGACCACTGGTTCTGAAGCTCTTCTCCAGTCTTGCCCGTGATCTTCATAGGAGCAAGGAATGACTGAACGTCGAAGCCCGTGGCCAGAATGACAGCATCAAAGTCTTCAGACTTCCCCGTCTCGCTAAGAAGGCCAGTTTCTGTAAACTCCTGAATACCTTCGGGGAGCAACTCGACGTTATCGCGATGCAGACAAGCCAGGTAGCCAGGATCGTAAATGCGTCGCTTGCATCCCAGAGGAAAGTCGGGAACGATAAAGTGGTGGTACTTCTTCGGTGCCTCTGAGAGAATGTAACTTCTTGCTTCTGCCTCTGTTGCTAGACGCTTCTCGACCTGTTTATCCTCGGAACCGTACACAGAAGCGAGTTCGTCGGTTTGGAGGAAGAGATCAAGTCTATGATAGCGCTGATAAAGTGGCAGATAGCGAAAGCAGAACTTATCAAAAGTAGTGAACACCTTGTTGGGCCGAGGATGGTACCATTGCGGGCTGCGAGCATACTGGACCAGCTTCTTTGCTCCTGGTGCAATAGAGGGCACAACTTGGGCGGCACTGCAACCGTTCCCAATGACTGCAACGTTCTTATTTCGCCAGTCGAATGTATGGTCCCAGTCAGCTGTATGGAATATCTTGCCCATGTACTTCTCCATTCCGGCGAATTTGGCTGGCCGGGGAATAGAAAACCCTCCCACGGCCGATAGAAGGATAGTGCATTCTTTAGTGAATTTTTTCCCAGTGTATGTGTCAAGGAAATGAACACGCCATGTCCCATCTACCCACTCAGCTCCAGTACACTCTGTCTTGAAGCGAAAGTGGCGACGGAGATTGAACTTGTCCACTGTATTCTCAATGTCTATAAGTGGGTTAGCTATCTCTCAATTGAGGCACCAAGGTCAAAGGTCGTGTGATATTTGACGGCATGGGGCCTGTTTAGGTGTCTTACATCGAAGAATCTCTTCTTGATCGGCTAGTGCCTGGGTCCAATCCGGATTAAGATTGAAGCTGAAAGAGTACAAATGAATGGGAACATCAGAGCCACTGAAGGTGTTGTTAGTTTGTGATCCTGTGAGAGACAGGGATTGACAAGGGAAACGTACCATCCTGGATAGGTGTTGATCCTCCAAGTACCTCCAAGTCCTTCGCGCTTCTCAAAGATCTAGTTGCATTGTTAGTGGCATTCCATAATGGAAATGTGGAAACATATGCCTCAAAGTTATTGAAACCAAGTTTGTGCTTCAGGGTGTGCGCCATGGCAATGGCAGCAGCACCTCCGCCAACGATGATCACGTTAGGCGTCGACATGTTCGTTACTTCGATAAAGAAAGCTTGATTGAGTTGGCGGAGCTAATTAAATAAAGGCCAGATAAATCGATTGTTGTATGAAGCCGAAAGAGAAGTGTAAATACATAGATAAATAGCTTGATCTTTTCACTCATCACTACCCGGTCAAGATCGCATCGCAGTCTCAGAAGCGCAGTTGGCACGGAATGCGATGAAACCACCGTGATCCGACGGATGCAGTACTGAGCGGCTGCAAAGAAGAATTCCGCGGAACTAGATTCCGGGGTCATTGCCACAATGCAAGGGTAGAACATACTTGTGGAAGTGGGTGTATACTCTTGGCCCCATGAATTCATTAATTTGATGAGAATTGGTAATGATTTCTACAGGTTGGTCTTTTCTAAGTTGAACTTAACCTGTCAGTCTTTTTGTCTCATCCAACATCCATTCTCATGGAAACCGTTGGTCTTCAGCCTGAAAGGATTGGAAACACCTGTTTTGCTGGACGTGATGGGGTTTGTGCAACACGAGGATCGGGTCTGGAACCCCTCATGTTTCTTAGTCTGGAAAGAGACCAATTCAGAGCCTGAATGTAGAGGCAAATAGTTCTGCGCGCCTTTTTACTCTGGTCGTGAGCATGCTCCCTTCTCATAACTTGGTCACGAGAGAGCCTCTCAATTTACTTGTTTCTTCCTAATTTCTCAAGCTCCAGCTTGCCCAACTTTGTGTTTGGAGAGGCGAAGGAAATTGCATTTGTCATGTTTATCTGAACTGGATGTTCAGGCCAGCGAGTGGCACATGTCATGTCCACCCCCGCACGTAATCGCTGTGTGGACTGTGGAGCGGCTAACTACATCAAAACCGACCTAGAATCTGGGGACATGGGGTAAGTTAAGTAAGCGGTGGGTTCACCAACTGGGTCCACAGATCGAAGAGGTTCCCCAAACTCTTGGAAGTCCCTGTGTAGCATCACTACCATCATCTCCTCACCTTCAGAAGCATATCCATACGCCAGCATGATGGGACACAAATACGTCAAGAGCGCATGTCTCAACTGCAGGAGACGGAAAGTTAAGGTAATAGAGATCCTTGCTTTTATGGATCAAGTTGTGATCCTAGCTTACGGTATTGCAGTGCGATGGCAATGATGCTTGTTCCAACTGCATAAACTCCAAGCTGGACTGCTCCTACAATGCTGATGGCGACATGCGAAGGTACGTCAATTAGAATCTCAACACCTGTTCAAAGGCCTGGTATACGACGGAGAAAGTCCAGAAACGCTGACATGTTGTGTCAATCCATAGACAATCAGCCAAAAAGGCAATTGTCAATCTTGAAGCGCGAATCGCTCAGCTTGAGGGTGTTCTTCGAGAGCACAACATTGACCGGCCTCAGTCAAACCCCGACACGCCGAATAGATCAGCAACCTTCTCCAAAGCTCAATCGACCGTCTCGGAAACGCAGTCATTGACTGATACAGACCGGAACCAAGACGATGAAGGAGAGTCTGATCAAGAGCCTTCCCCTTCACAGCCCGAAACGCAACCTAACCCAGTTCCGAGTATACAAAACCCAGAAGATAACTTCGTCATGATCGGAACGCCAAGCTTTCAAAGTCCACAATCCACGAACCCTCCACCAAGCGGTATCCACGAGTCTGAAGACGGAGACAACAGCATAACCGATATCCTCTCAGCACGAATGGGCGCGCTGAGACTCGTCGAAGATGGACAGTTGCGGTACTACGGGCCAACGTCGAATTTACACATGTATGCGGATGGACTTCAGTCATTATCAAGCCCATCATTTCGCTCCGTGACCACTGAAGGCATAGAAGTTCTTCGACGGTTGGGCCTGGAACAAGAAGTTCCTTTAGCACTCGAGGCTCATCTTGCAGGGCTCTACTTTGCTTGGGAAGACCCAGCGATCCACGTGGTTGATGAAGATATCTTCTTTGCTGAGAAGAAGCGTTGCCTCCTGCAGGAGACGACCAGTCCCTACTACTCAGAAACTCTCAACAATGCCATGTAAGAGCCCACAACAACATTTCAGTAAAGAACCCACAATAACTAGTCAAGCTGCGCTATTGGGGCCAGTCTAGCGAGTGGCGAACAACTCAACGTCCCTGAACCTGCCGCGGAATTCTTCTCTTCTCGAGCGAAGGCACTTTTGGATGTTGAAATGGATAGTCCTACCGTGGCCACAGTCCAAGCTCTTGTCATCATGAGTGCTACAGAAGCTGCCTTTACCCGAGACGCTCGTGGCTGGCTTTATAGCGGTTAGCTTAGCCGTCCTCTCTCCTAGCTGTTGACTAACAATCTGCGCCTTTAGGAATGGCAACTCGATTGAGCGCCGATCTGGGACTTCACTTGGATATCAGCAGCCATATAAACAATGGGCTCCTTACGGAGCGCGACATGAAGATTCGGCAAACAGCTTTCTGGGGAGTGTTTATCCACGAACAGTATGTTTCCAACATGCCCATGAGGAATTTGTCTAACGATTCGACCCATAGTATGTGGAATCTCTATGCTGGCCGTCCGTGGGGATTAGGGGTCCAAAACATCACAATTCCAATGCCAGAACCGGAAACGAATGACAGCGATTGCAGAATATGGAAATCTTATCCTTCATCTGTCTGGCAGCCTCAGGAGCCCAAGAACAATATCCCCTTCCCTACCAATGCCTGTACATCGGCCAACATTGCGCTTTGCGATTACATGCGACAGATCAACACTACACTGTAAGGATTTGGGGGTCTGGAGATCCCAATACAAGGAAATGCTAACTAAGTGGCCAGATACGCTGGTCAAATGATTGACCTGAGCGCTTTGGTTCAATTCCTCATCAGAATCAAGCAGGAGATGATCTCTTGGCATAAAACCTTGATTTCTTCTCTTGAAGTAGACAGAATAAGCTCCGGCAAAAAATATCATCCTGCTATCCTTCAACTTCAGTGAGCCACCCACTGCATCTCATGCACCCTCCTGGTTCTGTGCTAACACTTCCCAGTATGCAATATTATGCGACCCTCATCTTTCTTTATCGGCCGTATTTGTCATGCCAACTAGTCTCTCAGATACCAACACTGGATACCCAAGAAAGCCAAACAGCGATGCAGAATGTTGCAAGCGATTGCGTCGCAGCAGCCCATCAAGTCACCGAGCTACTCCGATGTTACCAACAGCAACACTCATTTCGACGAGCAAACGTACAGATCGTCCACATCATCCTCACTGCGTCTCTGATCTTCATCCACGATGTCTGCACGCGTAGTTATAGAGAGTCCCGCCACTCTCTGACCGACCTGCAGCTTTGCTGTTACTCACTAGGCGAGATTGGCCGGTGCTTTGGTAATGCAACAAGAGCTCTGGAAGTCGTCATCCTCGTCAAGAGTGAATGGCAGAGAATAGCCATGTCTCGCCGAGGTCTAGGGGCTGGGACCAAGCGACCAAGTTTTAGCATATCCAATAATCCTGCCGAGCCAGATGAAGAGAATGAGGGAAACCGGCCCAGGCAAAGGCACCGGATCTCAAGTACCGCGAGTGATGTGTTCAAGACACCGAGTGTAGCGACATACTCTCAGTCTACCACCAGCAGCTACCCGGTTATGCCTCAGCAACGACCTTTGGATCTCGACGGGATGAACCTTGACGAATTTAACCTGGACAATCAATACCAGGATATGTGGTCTTTTTCTGGAGGGCATGAGTTCGACTTGCATGAAACGGTGCCGCCAATCGACTGGTTCAATAGCCAACTGCTTGAAGGGTCTCATATACCGACGGCGAATTTTCTAGGTCAAATGGCAAGCAACCTGCAAGACCCTCAGAATGAATCAGTTATAGGGCATTCGAGTGGTTTATAAAGGATATGATGAGGGAAAATAGCAACCACGTCTATCATTGGTGGTATTTGGGTATAGTATGTAGCATTGACATTTTGACTTCATGCCGGTGGCGTACTACAGTGGTACCGGAAATGTTTCCCGGGTACGGCGAATCATGAGCCATCACATTTACAATTATTACAAACCCAGCACGTCTTGTTCCCCCGTTGAGAAGAGCAGACTGGCTGAACATTGACTTCTAAACTTCAACAAAAGTCTTGCAAAGTTGGGGAATCTGCTGTGGAAATAAGAAATAGTTTGTCGCAGATTTGCCTGGGAGTTTGATGGGAGCCTGTAGAGGTTAGAATGCACGGAGATAGCTTCCTCAATAAATGTTCAGTCTAGTTTAGCATAAACTTACCTAGTATTTAACAGGCTTAGAACAGATTTTAGATTCACAATTGTTACTTTTTATTCAGATCAAGGCATGTTGGAAGAGACTCTGCCACGATTTAGAACATGATGCTGGCTATTTTAGCGCCCAATGCACTGAACTGGTCTGAGTCAGTCCAGCAACACCCCACACCATGTTTAGCAGCGGAATTAAATGCCGCGATCCCAAGGTTCCGGGGAATGGAGTAAACACCCTTTGAGCACTTGATGGATAGGAAATCCGGGGTTGGAGGGACGTGATATATGTGAATAACCAGCCGACAATGCTTACCTCGGGCCAATTCCCTTTCACCGAGTTCCCGCAATCTCAGAGCCTACAGCCACAATGAAGAGAGTATACCGACGAAGGGCGACCAGGGCCTGTCTGAATTGCCGAAAACGAAAGGTCCGCTGTGATGTCACTCGGACTTCTCAGCCATGCAGTAATTGTCGCTTCATTTCAGCTCAATGCATTGTGGTGCCAAGAGTGCCCAAGCTGTACGACATTTCCACCTGGTAGTAAGGTTCTCTGCTGATAAGATTATACAGAGCAGATAGGAGTCCCTCGTCAAAAGAATCTTCACCTGAACTGAGCCAAACTACGGATGGCTACGCATCTTTTCAGCTGTTGCAAGATGCAGTGAGATCTCCTGAACCGTTGCCTGGTTCATTTTCTCGGCAACAAATTGACTCTCAAGCATCTTTCGCTATAGACGAATTTCACCCGCAACGTTTAGAAAGTGTCGATACTTCTGATCGTAGCTCATTCCACCCAAAAGAATCCTCAACGCAGTTTTTGGATGCTCATTCATATCCTGGAGACAAGATGCCGGTTGCAATCGACACGGCCGAATTCGACGATACTAGCAGTATTAATTATGAAGCAACATCAACTCACCTTGCAAGTACTGAAGACTGGGACACAGTTGACCATAGAGACAGTATAGTACATGGTGTCGACAATCTTGACTCCGAAGGCTGTTTCAGAATTCCGGCGGAACCAGTCCTCAAGACGTTCTTACAGCATTACTTTCTTTATGTTCATCCATTTCTGCCATTGACTGATGAGGGTGACTTCTGGGATCTTTATATGGGCTCTGACAAAAGAGATCGCTGCAATAGGCTACCTAACATTCTCCTTCTTCAGGCCATACTGTTTGCTGCCTGTCCGGTGAGTCCTCCAACCACCCGCGCAACAATCGATGATAGGCCAATTTTAACCTTGATCAGTTTGTTTCTGAAAAGGATGTGAAGGCTTTGGGTTTCCAAAATCTGCGTCAGGCCAAAACCTGCTTCTACAAGCGAGCAAAGGTATATTCGCCGCCTGCAAAGCCTTTTTCCAATCTTTGACCTATTGCTAACGAATCTCTACAGCTTCTTTACAGTGCACAGGTCCAAGCAGACCGAGTTCTGATGGCTCAGACCGCACTCCTTTTAACTTATTGGAGTTCTTCACTTGGCACCAACGAGAGGAATGCGAACAGCATTTGGCTCAGCCATGCTATCGGCCATGCAAAGGCACTGAAAGCAGACAAGTGCGAAAATGTCAACGCTTCCACCTTTGCTTCATTTCAACAGCGAAAGCACGACAACACGCTCCGAAGAGTTTGGTGGTGTTGTATCATCCGAGATAGGGTTCTGTCGCTCTGCGTCCGTCGAAAGATACAAATCTCTCGGGGCTATCTTGAGAACCACACAGCAACGACAATGTCTTATGACGACCTGGCAAGTGAAACCGAGCGCTCACTTGTTTACGACGCAAGTACGAAGCACTATCTCATTAAACTCTTGCTCATCATGATAGACTTATGTCTTTGCCTTTCCGATGTGTTGACGGTGGCACACGCAGCCAACCACCCGACGGCATCTGAGCGTGAGTCAGCCAGAAAGACATTGCAAGTATATGAGTGCAACAGAAATCTAGAGAGTTGGCGCGTTAGGGCCACTGCATCTTCATCGGTGATGTCCAATGCTCAGCATGGAATTTATGAAGACAGCATTCCAGAGGGCTCTGTCCTGTTGTTTGCAAATATGATCTGGATCTACTATCAGTAAGACTGCCAGTACCACCACTTGCTTCCATGGCTAACAGATATGAAGCTCGGCCCGAGTCACACTCTGCAATTTCGAACTGTTATTAGGCATCACGACCGATTCCTCCACTTCATATTGGAATACGAAACTCCAACGGGTGACAGTGGAAAGAGTGCGCACAAATCTCTGGGACGCAGCCGCTCAAATCACTCAGAAGCTTGAACAACTTCTTGACCTTGGACTGGCAAATTGCCTACCAAGTAGCGCAGTTGCTTGTACGGCCCTGCCATTGGCACTTCACATACTAGACGTCAAGCTATTGCCGAACTTGGCCCCCCACGGGTCAACGGAAGAACAATCTAGGAGGCTCAGCAGGCAAAATCGATTAAACATTCTCACTGCTGCAATGAGGGTCTATCAACCAAAATATGAAGGAGTTGATTGGGTGACAAGAGCCATCCGATATTTTATGGAATGCACTTGCTTAGAATCAACACCAGCCTGTGATGCGACCAACAATTGCTATCAAGAATCGATGGACGTAATCGCACAGAATTCAACGCACTACCTCAGGCTGTCATTAACTCTTGATCTGAGCTTGAGCCAAGATCGACTGCCTGTCGAAAGAGACTTTCCCAGTAAATTACAGGCTCTGATAAGCAAGACCGGATGCTTTATACCATTCTTGTTCTCACAGCCGGATGAAGATGATAGGGTAACCCTGACGATTGGTGTTAATACTGCACATCATCCGCCCTCAGAACTTGCAGAGGTAACGGCACGATGCGCATCGCCAAAGTTTCAGGACTTTACGGGGTGGGTTGAGAATGATCGCTCGTTGTTTTTTATGCAAGAGATGGGCTTGGGTCTATAGGTTGAATTATATAGCTACCTAGCTACATACAAAAAAAAGTGATTATTTACACCCATATCATCTGATCCTTGGACTTCGGCTTCTTTTCATACTCAAACAGTGATATTGGGTTAGGATTCATTGTGGTTTCAAGCCAGTGTCGTGGTGCCTCCATCAACCCCTCATTCATGACTGGGCCTTCGGAAACTAAATCCGTTATAGTCGTGATGAAAGTCCTTAAGTATACCGCCAACAGCTCCATTAGTCCCCATCGAATGCTGTGTGTTATCTCTAACTCGATAGTACTTCACCTCGTATTCTCATTGCCTAAGTTCACTTGCTTTACCAAACTTTGCCTTTCTCTTAGCCATGTCCACACAAAATGTCGACTTGCCGGGAGATGGGGCCACTTGCTCCCTTTCGATCATTGATACGACTTGTTACTTGACAGTTCCGGCTGATACTCTAGTCGAGCCAACTATACCAGGACATGAGCTCATGAACTTCCCTACCTTCTCATTTCTCATCCAGCATGAAACTTCGGGAAACCAGTTCCTGTTCGATCTGGGATGTCGAAAAGACTTTTGGAACCTACCAGAGCCAATCGCCAAGACAATCGATCAGAGAGTTCCGGGTATCAGAGTTGACAAAAGCCTCTCCGATATCCTACAAGGCGGTGGTATTGATCTTTCCATGATTGAGGCGGCTATCATCAGTCACCACCACTATGATCACTTGGGAGATCCGTGCACGTTTCCAGAAAGCATGGATCTTATCGTCGGGCCTGGGTTCTCCAAGCACTTTCTTCCAGGTTATCCAGAGAATCCCAACTCGCCTGCTCATGAATCAGCCTTTAAGAACCGACACGTCAAAGAAATCAGTTTTAAGCAACCCCTCGAAGTCGCTGGATACCAGGCCATAGACTACCTTGGTGATGGTAGTTTATATCTTCTAAACACACCTGGGCACGCGATTGGTCATCTCTCTGCTTTGGTCAGAACAACCAATAGCACATTTGTGTTTCTCGGAGGAGATATTTGTCACTTTGGTGGAGCTTTCAGACCAACTGATAAAACCCCAATGCCGACCCAATTCACAAGAGAAGAAGTTGCCCTACCTCCTTCGGGGCCAGAGCATGTATCGTGCATGCAATATCTCTCTTGTCACCCCAATTCGGAAAGGGGAAGTTCAACGCCATACTACAAACCTTGCAGTCATGCTGACTCTTGGTACGTTGATCCGCCTCAAGCACAGAAAAGTGTAAACACCCTCATGTCCTTGGATGCGATCGATGAGATCTTGGTTCTCATTGCCCACGACCCATCTATAGTCGGCGTTCTCCCACTATTTCCAAAGGCAAGTATCAATGATTGGTACCAATCTGGGTGGAAAAAGCTGCTCAGGTGGAGGTTCCTGGATCAGCTTCCTATATTGGGTCAACCGGCACCCTATCTAGTAGACGGAACTTATGTTGACGGAAAACGGGTCAAAACACTTGATGGAACTAGGATTTAGGAGCGTAGAAGTCACCAGATAATGAATCAGAAATAAAGGCTTTCCACGCTATTTACTAAATCACCACCAATAGACCACATCGAAGCTTCTGTTACTTCTCGGCATCGAATATGACCTTCTGGACTTTCATAGCGTCAAACAGCTCGTAACCCTCAATGACGTCGCTCAAAGGCATCACGGTCGCTGTCATAAAGCTATGATACGTTAGTCAAACCCCGAGAAAGTTACATGGCGACTTACTCCAAGAGATGCTGTTTTTTGGCCAGCAATTCCAACGACTCCTCAAAGATGCCTAAAATAAACGTTAGGGATAACACTTGGCCATTGGATATCTTACATACTGCGAACCGGGCACCTTCCCATCTTGATGGTGAGATTCTTTCCATAAGCCTGGTTTCCGGTCCATGGAATCTCTCCGTTATGAACACCGACACTGGAGATGATGCCCCATGGACGAAGTAGCTTGAAGCCCATGTCAAGAGCTGAGCTATGTCCAACAACCTCGATGACCACATCGGCGCCACGGCCATCACTTAGCTCCTTAACTTGTTTTTCTAGCTCTTCTTTCTGCGTGAGGTAGTTCCACGGTTCTGCCCCAAGACTCTTGGCAAGAAACAGTCTCGACTCGATGCCATCTACTGCCAGAATAGCTTTAGGTTTGTACTCTAGAGCGGCAATCAGCGCACAGATACCAACAGGGCCGCATCCGATAAGGACGACGATACTGTCCTCCGCATGCTCTTTATCTAATTGCTTTAGACCATTTGATGCAGCGTAGTAGCCGGTTGGGAAGATATCCGCCATAAGACAAAGTTTAAGATCTTCGATCTCTCTAGGAGCTCTGACAACAGTGCTCTCAGCATACGGGATTCTCACGTATTCAGCTTGTGCTCCATCAAGAAGCACGGTGCCGAAAAGAAGGCTCTTGTCGCAGCGTGATGAGAATCCTCGATTGCAGAAGAAGCACTTGCCACAGCTCACGGTGAATGGGCTAACGATGGCATCACCGGGGTTAAGATTCTTTACAGCAGATCCAACCTCATCGACAACGCCGGTGAACTCGTGGCCCATAATAAAGTCAGTTCCAGAGGGTTGATGCCCGCGGAAGACATGGAGTTCGCTATAAGTAAGAGAGTTAGCGGGTCTCCATGTAGGTTATGTTGTAACAGTCTATTTTCACCTTCCACATAACGCTGTGTATTTGACCTTAACGATGATGTCGGTAGGATCTTGGATCTTGGGCTTGGGTCGATCCTCTAGCGCAACCTGCTTGACCCCTTTGAAAACGACGGACTTCATAATGGCGATGGTTGATAGTTGACTCGTAATTCAGGATACAGTTCCGAAAAGAAAAACCCTTTTCTGGCTCTACAGACGGTTGTTGATCATGTCTTTCTTATGCATAGTAGTGGCCAGATTTGAGATCGGAAATCTACCCCGCATAAAGCGTTCAGCTTAAGTATAGTCGTTGGGTTGAAGGGACCGAGGTTGGCGGGCTTGCTGGCTGACGGCCGAGATAGTTACGCCCTAACTGAACCACTTGACTCGCCATCGCTTTTCCATTACTCATATGTTCCATTCAACTTGGCCTCACACTTTCTGGGCGAGCGCTTTCAAAGGTGTACATTGTCTAACTCGATTCCATCTCGATTTTTATGTGGCAAATTAATGCATTACTCAGTTGCAGCTACCTAAATCCAGACTAAATCAATTCTGACCCTCGATAGGTTTAAACTCCGCCAAAATGAGCTAGATCTTGCTCCGCACTCGTAGCCCCAGCTGCAGAAGCTTAGCAACTCTCGCGTATCCCCACAAAGCGTACACCAACGTCTGCTGTGCAAATTGTCTCGCCTTATTACCACTCGCCTGTCCTCTTAAAACCCTAGCCGCGATGCCTTGCATAATGACAGCGGTGCGGAAATTACTAAAGGCAACTCCCCAGTCATAATAGCCTGCAGCATCCCAGTCCACGCTGTCCCAGTACCACTTCAGGCACTGGTATATATTGGGAATTCCAGCAACATTGCCTGGCTGAAAGCTTGTCTGGAGTTCTTTCAGCTCAGGTGTCAAGGTCTCTGACGTCAAATATGAGACTTGGTCCGGAATCCAACTGAAGGGCATGAACAAGTTGACCAAGTCCGAGAGCGGATGACCTTCAGTTGCCATCTCCCAGTCTAATATCCCAATCACCCTAGGCTCAGTCTTATGGAATACTAGATTGTCAAGCTTGAAGTCTCCATGTACCAGCCTCCTAACATCTGGCGGATGCATCTTGTCGTCTGCGAAAAAGCTGACAAGATTGTCGTAATATGGCATGTTGCCGACTTTCTGGGCTCCTGATTGACTTGTTGTGTTTGCTTGAGCTTCAGATGTTTTTGACAGGGCTTTTATTTGACGGGCATAGAAACTCGTCGGTCGCTTCCAGCTGGATAACCCAATCTTGGTCATGTCAACAGTGTGAAGCTTTGCCAAGGTGCCGACAGCCTCTTTCCAACTGATTAAGACATTAGTATGTGATGTATGTCTAAAGTATGGGGCTTTGAGACTTACATAGCAGTGCGCTCTTCCGAACCAAGACCTGGGAGCCAAGGTTCCTCAAAGATTCTGCCGTCCAAGAATTCCATGATATAAAATGGCGTTCCAACAATAGAGTCATCTTCACACAAGCAATACACCTTTGGTACAGGAACATCCGTGGCCTCTAGCGCTTTAATGATTTCACACTCCCGCTCAATGGCATGGGCACTCTTCGAGAGAAGCTTGCCTGGGGGCTTTTTCCTAAGAACAAACTTGGCGCCATTTGCCGACGTAACTTCATACGTGGGATTAGACTGCCCATGACCAAACTAGATACTGTAAGTAAACAAACAAGGAAATTGTTTGAAGTGAGTCTCACCTGCTTTAGACTGATGGGAAGAGCAATTTCACTAACATTTTCCTTGATGTACGAGCTCAGTCGCTCGACATCTATGGGCTGCCTTACGATTCCCGCCATAATCTCAAATGTATGTGTCAATTGGCAATGAATTACTTAGTGTTGGACCCTTTTTGTAATATTCCATGCGGCTTAGTTGATCTCACACTAGATACCCGCCGACATCCCAACACTAGACCGAATCCGAGGTCGCAGGTCATTAGTCATGTCGCGCCGAGGGATCAGCATTTCCGAGTAGCTTTGCCGCGGGGAATCATAAGCCGAATCGCTAGACGAGAACCTTGGCTCTTGCTTGGATGGAGACACCTTATCTTGCATTTGCCGGTATACTGTTCTTAAATTACTCCATGTACTTGCATTCTGTTACTCACTCGGAAATACGACACCAGTTCAAGGTCTAGCCAAGCATCATGATCTACCAGTCACAGAATCCCAAGATCTCATGTAAATTATTCTCCTTGTTCCCATATGACTAGAACTGACATTAATTCTACAGTCTCTCCCAAGCAGACCCTCTGGTCCTGGCTTCTGGAGTCCAAGCCTCTGTCTTCTGATAGCAATGCCCCAGGCTTCACTAATGCTATCACCAAAAAGCACATCAGCTACCAATCTCTCAAAGACTACGCAACAACTTTATCATCAGCTCTTGTTACCAACCATGACCTTAGTCAGAATGACACTGTTATTGTGTTTGGGAAAAACTCCATTTGGTACCCTGTAGCGACACTTGCTGCCGTTCGTGTTGGAGCAGTAGCTTGCGGCGTATCACCAGAGTACACCGTTGATGAGTTATCTTATAGTCTCAAAACTAGCAAAGCTAAAGTTATCTTTGCGACGGTTGACAATTTTGATAAAGCCAGCGCTGCAGCAAAAAAGGTCGGGGTTGCGCCAAAGAATGTCCTTTTGCTCGAGGGTTCCAGGCAAGGCGTCGCGAGCATCCAGACGATACTCGAAAACTCAAAGGCTCTCGTTCAAGCACCTGCATTCCAAGTCCCAGAGGGAAAGTCAAACCGGAATATTTGTGCTTTTCTCTGCTTCAGCAGCGGTACTACCGGCCTTCCAAAGGCAGTCATGATCTCGCACGCCAACATTATTGCCCAATGCATCCAAATCGAGGATATCACGCTCCCTAATCACAACCGAGTTCTCGCAGCCTTGCCATTTTATCACATTACAGGTATAATACATCAACTACACCTGCCTATTCACCTAAACGCCAATGTCTATGTCTTATCCAAATTCACACTGGACTCACTACTCAAGACTGTCTCTGACAACAAGATCAAAGAACTTCTCATTGTTCCTCCGATATTGATCAGACTAGTCCGAGAACCGGAGCTAGTGTCAAAGTACGATCTATCTCATGTTCAACGGTTCTCATCTGGCGCAGCCCCTCTGTCTCGAGAGATCTTGACTCTTATTGAGAAGACTTTCCCTGGGACCGGTTTCAAGCAGGGCTACGGTATGACCGAGTCGTGCTCAGCAATTGTATCGCACCCCCCTTCCAAGTACGCTTATAAGTATGCCGATCGCGTCGGTATGCTGGTGGGATCAACTGAGGTACGAATTGTGGATGTTGAGACTGGTGAGGACTGCGAAGTTGGCAAGGCGGGTGAGATTTGGGCTCGTGGACCACAAATGGCCATGGGTTACCTTGATAACTCCGAGGCAACCGAAAGCACATTCGACAAGGATGGCTTCTTGCATACTGGTGACATAGGCTACTTCGATAATGAAGGGCTGCTGGCCATCACTGACAGGTTGAAGGAGATAATCAAGGTCAAAGGCATTGGAGTTGCTCCAGCAGAGCTCGAGGGCCTTCTTCTCGGACATCCACACGTCGATGATGTTGCTGTGTGTGGTATTTCCGATGAGCGGGCAGGTGAAAGGCCCAAGGCGTTCGTAGTTCTCAAGTCTTCTGAAATCTCAAGGCCGGTTGAAGCTGCAAAGGAGATATTTGAGTACGTCAAGAAGGAAAAAGCGCGATACAAGTGGCTTGAGGAGATTGAGCTTGTGTCCACGATACCGAAGAGCCCGGCTGGTAAAATTTTGAGGCGCAAGCTGCGAGACCTGGCTTCAAGCGGTAGCAAGAACGTGGTCGTTAGAGACCCTAGAGTTGTAGCTAAGCTGTAGAAGAGTGAGGAGCGATGGATTGGAGCTGACATGAAATACGCGAATCTTCATTTATTGCTGGATGTCTGTACTACTGTCTGATATGCAAATGGCCTCGCTCGTTGAACTGAAATTATCTACAGTGACTACAATTAGACATTTTGGACAAGACTCGTCATGTTTTCCAAGTATTCATGTCGTTCCCACAGAGCTGGAGGGTAGTTTAATTATGTGCAAAGAAAGAGAAAGAAAGAAAAAAAAAGATAAATCCTACCGTCTTTCATGAGGCTCATTCCCTTGGGAGATAGGAAAGCACAATACCCTCATAAGGATCTCGGGCATTATGACGTAGACACCAAAATGTTCTCAGCCTCGGGTTTAATCAAGCTTTTTTGGTACCGGCTTCAAATTCCGAACCGTGGAGCCTCGGTTATTTCACTCTTTGGTAGGTCCATGGAAATTGAAAGTGGCATCTCAAATTCTGAGCCAACAACCAATACAAATGTTAAAATCATTGCCCCATTATCATGACTCGGTCAATTCACACCTATAATGACGACTATCCCTGAATATTATCCGGCCCCGTTTCATCCAAAGACCGCAACAACCCACCAGTAAAGTCTCCATCGTCCAAACTTGGTAGTCGACACTGCTCAATATCATGAATTCTAATCGAGGAACTATGAACCTCCCCGCATCTGCTCGAATCCCCATTGCATTTGCTGGACAAATCAGCAAACAAGCTCAAAAGACCCTTGATGAGGTTGAGCGCTTTGTCCAGGAGAAATGCATCCCAGCCGATGCGGTCTTCGCTCAGATGCTGGGTAAAAAGCCGAACGAGCGCTTCGCCGCTCATCCCCAAATTCTTGAGGACCTCAAAGATGAAGCGAAGAGTAGGGGGTTATGGAACTTGTTTCTGCCAAAAAGTCAATATGCAGAGGGCAGCGGTTACAGCAATCTTGAGTATGGTTTGATGGCTGAGCAGTTGGGTAAGAGCCAAATCGCAAGCGAGGTATGTTCCTCCCATCACTCGTTGTCAAAATTAGATGCTTACGATACAATTCTTCAGACCATGAACTGTTCGGCTCCGGATACTGGTAACATGGAGGTGTTGGCAAAGTTCGGTAATGCTGCACAGAAGAAAGAATGGCTTGAGCCTCTGCTAGCGGGCAATATTCGTTCGGCCTTTTTGATGACTGAACCTGATGTCGCTTCCAGTGATGCCACCAACATTCAGTTCGAGATGAAGCGGGATGGAGACTCGTTCATTCTAAACGGAAGTGTAAGTGAGGTTATGGCCAATCGCTTTCGCGGTGGACTAACTCTTGGTAGAAATGGTGGAGCAGCGGCGCAGGCGACCCTAGATGCGAGCTCTACATCGTCATGGGCAAAACCGACGTATCAAATCCCGATACTCATCGACAACAATCCGTCTTCCTTGTGCCTGCAAGAACTCCGGGTATTACAGTTCACCGTATGCTCTCAGTATTCGGCTACGACGATGCCCCCCACGGTCATGGACATATCTCCTTCAAAGATGTTCGTGTCCCGGCATCCAGCCTTGTCCTGGGAGAAGGACGAGGATTCGAGATTATACAAGGAAGATTGGGTCCTGGCAGAATTCATCACACTATGCGGTGCATCGGTGCGGTAAGACTTGTCTACCAGATGCGTGCCTAGTCTGGAATATAGGTGAAGCTAACTAAGGATTACCATAGGCTGAACGAACCCTCGATTTGATTCTTGGTCGTATTCATGACCCATCTAAAACACCCTTCGGAAAGATGCTCCACGAACATGGCCATGTCACTACACAAATTGCAAAGGCTCGACTTGACATCGACGCATCCAGACTAGTCGTCCTGAACGCGGCTGTCAAGATCGACAAGACAGACGCCAAGTTGGCTCTGAGAGAAATCTCGGAAGCCAAGATCCTCGTGCCTTCGATGCTTTGTCGCATTCTTGATAGTGCCATTCAATTATACGGAGGCGCTGGTGTTAGTCAAGACACGCCATTGGCGTGCATGTGGGCAAGTGCTCGGACTATGAGGATCGTAGATGGTCCAGATGAAGTGCATATGCTACAATTAGGAAGAAGGGAGAGCCGACGGGCAGGATCTGTCAGAGCTAGGCTGCAAGCCCAAAAGGAGCTGGAAGAGAAGCTGTTTCAGCTGTATAATTTACAAAAGGTTGATTCATTACAGATGGACTGGACCAGTGAAACAAAACCGAAGCTCTAGTGGGTAAAGATAGGTGCAAATCCCATGGCAAACTAGACTAGAATGAATTGAGGGGACGAATTAGACAAGCGACGAAGGCGATATCGGAGCCAAGCTATCGTGCGACGAGTATATCCTTTCCAATTCTATCAACTCTGGTAGGTGACGCAGTTAGAAATCCAACAAGGTTGTTTTCCTTGCAATTCCTGAGCCCAGTTCCAAAGTTACGAACCGTATGACTTGCCAACTTCCATTATAGTGGCTATTTGATGACCAAAAGATGAACAGTAGCACTACTAGTGCCAAGAAAAATATTGAATCACCGCGCGCAACTTGCGTTGAATCTTTCTAGCTTTGCTGGATAGTTAATGTCCTGGATTGGTGAAAGAACTGGGGTCTCACTCTAGCTTCTTAGGGTTTAGATAACAGGTGCAGGTGTCCATGCTCTGTATGGAGTAGATCCCGGGATAACGGAATACCGATATGCCGATCTCATTCTGGAGGCTCTAGGGTAAGCACCTGTGTTGGGCGATGAGTGATCTCGTGTCTATTATAAGCTATAGAGAGCAACGGATATTGGAGTTGGAATTGTATTGGGCTTGAGCTTCATACTTAATTGAATGATGTTATAGCTGTTTGTGCCTTGGATGGCCGTGGTCTCTCACTTTGGATCCAGCCAACATCAATCTTCCAGGCAAACACCGCACGATCGTGTTTAACCGCGCCAGCTTTCACGATCACTCAATATCAGTCATGGAAATCAGCATAGCAGTAACTTTGGTTAGTTCCCAACGAGACTGAAAGTATTTCTCATGCTCAATTACATTATTTACAGAGGTACACAACAGTCATTGTGGTTATCGTTGCACTTTGCTTTGTGTCGTAATTATTGTTCCGCGGTTTTCCTGCCACTCGTCCCGCAGTTTGAACCAATCGTGCAGCGAGTTCACATAAGCCAATGAAATACATTCTCCTCTCCATGGTAAGTGGGTCGGGCCCTTTGTCATGATCTCAAAAACCTTCCTGCACGCCACTGTTAAGCCAAATTGACATGACTCAGTTTTTGGATGCAACGTTAAGAAATGAGGAGTTGACCGACTGCACTTCCGCGGATATGGAAACCAATTCCAAAGCGTATGTCTAAGAAAGAATTAGTCAGTAGATTAAACAATAGAATAGGTCTCTACATAAACCGCTCTCTTCAACAGCAGACGATGCACACTCTGTCAGATAGGGTAGATCAAGACAAGATCACATACTGCAACATCCAAAATGGGCTCAACAACAGACAAACCGCTGCGAATCGCCTCCGCTTCCGGCTCAGTCACCGACCGACGCCATGCGTTGGCTGATTTAGCCAAGAATGAGCCAGTCGACTTTATCGTCGGCGACTGGCTCTCAGAGTACAACATGACCACAAGAGGAGGAGGCAAAGTCGACAGTGCAGGTTCTACAGATGAATTTGAGCTTTCATTCCTTGAGGCTCTGGAACCAGCCTTGACTCACTTGGCATCGAGCAAAGCCAAGATTGTGGTCAATGCTGGTGCTAGCGATACCAAAAAGCTTCATGATGTTGTTGTGGAAAAGATTGCAGCCGCTGGCCTGAGTCTCAAGGTTGCTTGGATTGGCGGGGATGAGGTTTTTGATGTTGTCAAAAAGACCATTGACAAGGGAAATGCCTTCAAGAGTCTCACGCATGGTAGGCTGACCCTCCCTCGAATGCTAAAACAATGCTGACTCTATAGGCCGCAACCTCTCTGAATGGGGCCTTGAACCCATCTACGCCCAATGCTACCTCGGTGGCTGGGGTATCGTCGAGGCGCTCAAGCATGGCGCTGATATTGTCCTTTGTGGTCGAGTCGCAGATGCTTCACCCACCATCGGATGTGCAGCTTACCACTTCGGCTGGAGCCAAGAAGACTATCAGCAACTAGCCTCGGCTTTTGTTGCTGGTCACTTCATCGAGTGCTCGACATATGTCACTGGTGGCAACTTTACCGGCTTCAAGGACTTACCCGGCGATTCAACCAATCTGGGTTTTCCCATTGTGGAAATGCAGAGCGACGGCACTTTCTATGTCACCAAGCAAAAGGATCGTGACGGTATTGTCACTGTCGATACCTGCAAGGCACAGTTACTCTACGAGATTCAAGGACCCTTGTATTACAACTCGGATGTCGTGGCCAAGCTTGACAATATCAAGCTTGAGCAAGTTAGCAAGGACAAAGTGTAAACAAGCAAGCATCTACCAAGTCCCTCTCGAACCTAGAAGCTGACAGGCGTATAGATACGTACACAATATTGGCGGCTTGAAGCCTCCTCCTACCACAAAGGTCGGCATCACCGCCAAGGGTGGCTACCAAGCCGAAGCCCATTACTTTCTTTGTGGTCTAGACATCGAAGAAAAGGCTTCCATGCTTGAGAAGCAGGTACGGGCTATGCTTGATGAGTCTCAATTCCACTGCCTTAAGTTCCGGATCAACGGCCGATGTCCTGAAAATCCAAGGAACCAAGACGCTGCTACAGTTGACGTTCGTATCTTTGCTCAGGCCAGAAACGAGGAGTCTCTATCTACTGCCAAATTTCTGCGTCCTGTAACGGACGTGATCATGCAATCATACCCTGGCGCTACATTCGCTGTAGACGCTCGACAAGCAGTCTCCAAGCCTTATTACGAGTACTTTGTCGCTCTTATTCCACAGAGCGACGTTGCACACGTGGCCTACGTCCCTTCCAAGGGTCTTGAAATTCCCATTCCTGCTCCTACTGACACCCAAGACTTCCTCTACGAGCAGGATACTTACGAGACCACATCTCCTGTCGACCTGTCCAGTTTTGGACCCACCACAAAAGCTCCCCTTGGTTATATAGTCCACGCTCGTTCTGGTGACAAGGGATCAGACGCGAATGTTGGCTTCTTCGTTCGAAACGCTGATGAATGGGATTGGCTTCGGAGCATTCTCACTGTCAATAAGATCCGTCATCTTTTGGGTGACGACGATACCGGAAAGCCCATCTTCCGCTTTGAGCTTCCGCACATTTACGGTGAGTCATTTGCAAAAGAGATTTGCAGTTGTTGATATTTGTAACTGACACTCTTTAGCGGTGCATTTTCTCCTTAAGGATCATCTAGATCGTGGTGTAGCTTCTAGCTCAACTTACGACGTGTTGGGTAAGAATTTGGCCGAGTACTTGCGATGCAAGTTAGTAGACATACCTACCAAATTCTTGGACCGTGGAAGGATTTAATTCTTGTATGACTTTGGAGAAATAAAGAGAAATGATTTTTCCCCAACCAAATTCCTGTCAGCTGCAATGCCGTAGCAAATGCCGCCTTACCAGGCTCTCTTGAGGCGTTGAGGAGTGTTATCTATTGAAGCAGCTTGGAAGTCTCACAGAATTGTAGAATAGTTTACTTGCTCTGGCCCATACTTCTATCAATTGTTCATCTATAAATAATCTTCAGCAGATTCTCGCACAATAACACCGCCAAGTCATTTCCTCACTCTCCAATGTATCATCCCTAGAAGCCTGATGATACCAGAGTTGCAAGACCTTCTGATCCTCTAGAATGCCGTTGTTTCCGCACGAGCCGAGTTTGTTGGCAGCCTGCGATCGCTCGGCTATAGTCAGCCTCTGAATGATCAATAATCCAAGACTGGTGAGTCCATGGACAATCAAGGAAACGATTCCCAGACCTTCCGATGCCCTCAGTCTTGGCTCGATCAACTCGAATTCGCATATCCTAAGGCCGACATCGATCCCACGGGGAAGCCTTCCCCGGATTTGAATTCCGACGACCCCGCAAGCTAGACTCAACTTGGTGTAAGGTTTCAGCCGAGATGTGGTATAATAATAGTAATGTTGGTGATTCAAGATTAAAAAAACTTGTACATTATCAAACTTGAGTTGAAACACTGTTGACGAGCACCAAAGATGCCTTGGCAAAAGATTGATCATCAATTCACCCATCCCCAGCTGGACTACAACTCCCAGCCCAACTTTCAGCCATGTATCAAAGTCTCAGTCTTCTTCAAGAAGATTGATTCGATTGATTACGATACTTTCTTCGGTCATTGGCAGACTGTCCACGCCGACTTGGCTGTGGCTACGCAGGCTTTCAGAAATCACATCGTTAGATATGCACAGGTAGGATGATTCTGGGATTTCCATACACCACAGTGACTGACAATAGCGTAGCATCATCAAACACCCGAGATGAAGGAGAGAGCTAGAAGCTTGGGAGAAGGGTTTCTTGACTACGATGGCTGCGCCCAACTTTGGGTTAAGACTTGGGATGACTGGCTTGCATTTTACAACAGCAAAGAGTATGCTGCGGCGCTGAGTGATGACTGTGATAGGTTCATGGCGCTGCCTATGACATATATGGTTGGTTATGAGAATTTGGTTGTAGGAGATGCACCAAAGTCGCTTGGTGGTAAGGACGGGCTAGACGTGGAGACTCTCAAATAGAGTATACAGTGAACTAGGTACTCTGCAGCATTAGGCCCAGACGACCACATGAATGAATGCGTTGAATATATTTCTAGCAGAGCTTCGTAATTTAGATTCGAACAGCGACCGATGTAGGCAGGCCAATAGGTAATGTCCTCATCAGGATGAAAATAACCTAGTGATGGGAAAACTTGACGGTAATATAAGTTTTATCACAAGTCATCCCTTTTTCTCATGACTAATAGACCGGAGTTGCTCATATACAGTGTTGAATGTCTAGGACCTTGAGTAATTGCAAAGCTAAGGTTCGAACGATAGCCGCTCAAGAGAATCACATGGTCTGACACAGCGCATCTTTCACGCGCCTCAAATCCATTTCTAAAATATCTCAAGAACTGTGCATTAGATGTGTTGTTTGCAGCTGTTGATGCGGCCGAAAAACGTGATGCATGCGCCCCACCTGATCTTAGGAATCATCTCCAGAAACAACAAATCAGGGACGTAGAATAATATTGATAACCCTGTGTTTCCATATGGAAACGGGTAGCTACTTGGCCATGTCGCTACTTTACCAGGATACATAATATAGAGATACCGACATACCATCCTCAAAGTCGTTTGGAACGTAGATCAAGAGTTCTCAACGTGTATTGATGACATCTCGCCCTTCTCAGCCTTTGCGCTACTCTGCATAATGAGTTGCTCTGCCAGGATCGTATGCTTGATTTCCTCTTTTGCAAATAGTACGTCGATCTCTTCGAGACTCTTACCAGTAGTCTAATGTATGTTAATGAAAACAGCTTTTTGAGAACGTTGATGAGCACTTACTTCAGGACACATGAAGTATACAAAGATGATTGCCGCGAAGCAAGATAGGGCCATCCAGATCCAGATCTTCCAACCGACGTTCTGGAGCGCGATACCACCAGCAAAGACGGTGATGAAGGAGAATAGCCACTCTCCAAAGGCTCCTGCGGCAGCACCAGCATGTCGAAGCTTGAGAGGTGCGATCTACAACAGATTAGCAGTGAGCAGAACAAGACACTTCTGGAAAAGGTGACCTACCTCTGGGCCATAAAGCCAGCAGATACCAATCCACCCGTAACCGAACACCATGTTATAGACAAAGATGGCAGCAACTGCAGTCCATTGAGTTGCGAGTGTCCGGTTGGGCAGTCCGATCATGGTGACAAATATCACCATGCAGCCTGTCAAAACAACAGCAGACCACAAGAGGATGCTTCGTCGACCAAATCTCTCAACAGTCCATATAAGTGGAACAGTTCCAAGGGCGAAAGCGGTATTCATGATAGCAGCTAATAGCTGGGCCATGAAAGGCGACAGGCCGACCTGTGCAAAAATAACGGTGCTGTAGTAGACAGAGAGGTTGATTCCTGAAATATCAACCGTCAGCAAACTTGTCAAGCCGAAATACGAAGTGAGAAAGTGACATACCCATCATCTGCTGAATAGCCAGAATGAGAAAAGAAATGCGGATACGACGCCCGACTCGAAGATCGCTACGGTCCCAAACGAGATCCAGGAGATTAAATCCTCGTTCGTTCTGGGACTCGAAAGCAATATTAGTAAGGATAGAGCTCTTCATATCTTGAACCCTCTCATCATGAATCTCGGCATCGAAGATCTGGCACAGAGTGTTGTCTCCTTCTGCTTCAAGCCCTCTGGCATAATACCATCGAGGAGTGTCGGGGAGGAAGAGCATGATGGTGCCGGCGCAGAGGGCGAAAACAACTTGAAAAGCAATGGGTATCCGCTAGAGAAGGTCAGATATAACTGAAGATGAGAATTTGTGATGGAGACTTACCCAAGATATCTGAT
Organism: Fusarium sp. 190-020-2; assembly: GCA_014884825.1. Classification (NCBI taxonomy): domain Eukaryota; kingdom Fungi; phylum Ascomycota; class Sordariomycetes; order Hypocreales; family Nectriaceae; genus Fusarium; species Fusarium sp. 190-020-2. The sequence goes on from JACTAS010000085.1 coordinate 38,423, forward strand.
TGTCCATGCGTGTGAAGCCAAAGTCGACCCAATATGCTATAGCAGCCCCTGCGACCAAGAAGACACATGTGACTGCAACATCAGGTCCTCGCTCTTCGTGTTTCGTACTCATTTCAGCCTGATAGGTAGGGATGGAGCAGGAGATGAACTAGACAGAAAAGTCAATAAAGTGCTCAAAGATGGGGGGTATACAAGACACGATATACGTACGCCAATACCAATACCCTGCCAAGTAGTTAGTACATCGAAGTGCTCAAGAATATCGAAGATTGCTCACGCAAAGAATACGGCCAACAATCATGTGAGGAACAGACCAAGCGGATGCTTGAAGACTGCCTCCAACAACAACAAAACCATTTCCCAGAAGGATGCACTTGCGTCGACCAAGCGGCATGCCAATAACAGTGACTGCGAGCGAGCAGACTGTAGCGGCAAGAGTGTATGCTGAGGCTATCATCGGAATGACATAAGTTCCGGTTGGATGCTGCGATTGGCATGACTGGTTAGCAACTTGTTCTGCGGCTGATGAGAATTGCCCACCCCCATAGCATGCAAAAAAGGTTCGGTTTCCTGGACTCCGCCGAGGACTCCTGCATCGTAGCCATAGAGCAGGAAAGACTGCGACTTGAGTTAGAAAACGTGCGATCAAGATGAAGAACGAGACTCGTACGATAGAGCAACTGGTGGAGAGGAGACGTTTGATCGTCTTTCCTCGGATCTTGGACTTGAAACTGGAAAACATGTTTAGGGATGGCCAAGAGTCTTTGACAAAGATGTAGAAGCGGATGACTTGATGGGGAGATGCTGTGAATGACGCTGCCCTGGACTGTTCTGGAAGAGTTGTAGGGCGAGACGTGAAGTACTTATCGTGCTGTTGCGCCGATGAAATCTCTCCTATTTCCTTGATGGTTATCTGAAAAAGCTGAAAGTTTCCCTAAATACTGCCCGCAAAGAAGACCCTCCTCTCCGCAAACCTGATCCCTCCCCGCATCTACCCCAGATCCAGACTCTCGGTGACCTCTGGGCTGATCTAACTAAACTAGATCAAGCCTCGCGCTATTGTTGTTTGCCGCAAACGAGGGCGTGTCATTTTCCACGGAATCTATTTCCGTTGAGTAGGCCGGATCACATGACAGACTGTCCATGAGTCAGGGCCCTTGGTGGCAAGATAACGTTTGCTTAGCAAAAATCATGAACACCCACATTATGTCATGTCCTCAGACAATGCTGAGCAGGACGATACGTCACAGAATGACCAATTAAATTAGTAAGCCAACTCCAATACCGTTCGGACATCATGTTGGAAGCTGGCTATATAATCCTCACCGAGAAGAGTGTAATAGATTAGTCCAGCAACACCAATCATCAATCAAGACAATCCACTCACCATGACAATCAATTCGTCAACCACACGCAATGATAAAGCCGAGACCAGGAGCTTGGATGACCTGTCTGAGTCTCAACTGTTTAAACCTGTCAAAATCGGCAACATCACTCTTCAACATCGCATCGCCATGTGTCCTTTGACTCGTTACCGAGCCTCGGATGATCATGTGCCCCAACCTTCATTCCAGGACTACTACAGCCAAAGAGCATCCGTTCCTGGAACTTTGTTGATATCGGAGGGAACATTTATCTCGGCCCAAGATGGTGGTTACGCCAATGCACCTGGTATCTACAACGACGACCAGATTACCGCGTGGCGTTCAGTTACAGACGCCGTTCATGCCAAGGGTGGATACATATTTTGTCAACTCTGGGCCTTGGGTCGTACGGCTGATCCTGAGGTTGCGGAGAGGGAGGGAATTGTCTTTCGTAGCTCCAGCGATATCCCTCCTGACTCATTCCACCCCAAGCCTAAGCCTCTTTCCACTGGGGAGATTCATGAGACGGCTCAGAGATATGCTCAAGCTGCCAAAAATGTTATCGATGCCGGTTTCGATGGCGTCGAGCTCCATGGAGCCAATGGATACCTTATCGATCAGTTCATCCAGGATAAGTGCAATCAACGCACAGATTCATATGGTGGTAGTATTGAGAACCGATCTCGGTTTGCGGTTGAGGTAACCCAGGCCGTCTGTAATGCCATTGGCTCTGAACGCACGGGTATTCGCTTCAGTCCCTGGAGCACCTTCAATGATATGCGAATGAAGGATCCAATCTCACAGTTTGCAGATGTCATTAAGAAGCTGAAGCCGTTGAATCTCGCCTATCTACATCTGATTGAGTCGAGAATCGCTGGCAATCTGGATGTTGAGGCCTCTGACACCGATAAGCTAGACTTTGCGATCAAGATCTGGGATCGACCTCTTTTGATTGCTGGAGGGTTTACGCCCGAGAGGGCGCAGAAGCTCGTGGATCACGACTGGCCGACAAAAGACATCGTGGTTCCTTTCGGCAGATACTTTCTTTCAAATCCAGATCTGCCTTTCCGAATCTGGAGAGGCTTGGGACTGAACAAGTACAATCGTGCTACCTTTTATACGCCTCATACAACGGAAGGGTATACGGACTATCCGTTTAGTCAAGAGTTTTTGGATCACATCAAGGGTGGCGATGCTTTGGGACAAGTTGTATAAAGAAGAAGGGCAGATATGGAATTCAAGATGTTGATGGGTCATGTTTAAACATTGCAATACATTCGTCATGCAACTATTCTGACCTTTCTGTTATGTTCGTACGACCCACATGCCCTTCGCTAAAGTCTTAATAGGAACGATAGATTGACTCAGCCGTAGACCTAGATGCTTGCTGTTTTCCCTCTTGCAGGTTAAATGAAGGCGATTTGAATAGTACGGCGTTTACCACCAAACTGGGAGATAGCAGTTCTAAGCCTGAGCTTTGAAACAGAGGAATGTATCCAGCCTCCAGTTGTTGAACTGGAAGTATTGGCATTCCGGTTGTGCTGCCGGGTTCACCAATAATCAGCATTGCTAGTCCAGGAGCGCACTGTAAAACTCTTGCCATTCCTTCAAAACATGATTCGTCAGCTTGGAATTGAAACAGTGGTATTGGGCAACTCACCATGGCCATCAAAACCAGCGTAGATTCAGCCCGTCAACAGGCCCAGAAAGGGGCACAGCATTTGCAGTTTCCCTGACTATTCCAATCCAGACATGAAAAATCTGTTCATCAGATGGAGCAGATATTTTTGAGGCCGACCCATACGTCAGCATGAAGAATCCAGCGATGCTGCTTCTCATCACGCCAGAGTTGTGTGTTGAATCATCAATGGTGTATCTGTCCTCGAGGGAATATGGAGTCCAGTCTGAATCCTTTCTCGATTCTCCGCCCCGAAAGACCATGGTTCCATCCTTGAGCGGGTGGACAGAATAGTAATGCCTATGGTCATATCTCAAAGACATTGTGATTTTCAGAGTACTTTTACCAGATAGTGAAGCTGGCGGTACATAGGAATGTCCTTGTGCTCTTCGTGGCGTGACAATGCCAGCCAACTCTGGAATCAAGGATGAGGCATAAGCATTGGATCAGTGAATGACAGTTTGTGCAAAGATACTTTCTCGTGGAGTATAGACATCCCACCGCATAACATCTAGGGCCAAGCCGGCTGAGTCAGAGAGCTTGTTTCACTCGTGTACATTGGCAAAGCTATTAGTGCTGCACCGATATTTTTCTTTAGCATCCTTTATTGCCTCTGAATCCATTGATTGATTTCCGGTAGATAGGACAAAGAGAAGGGTCCGCAAATCAGCGACCGTGATGTCGAAACCAGACGATAAGGCAGAAGACAAAAGCACAAAGACAAATCGCTGTATTAGGCCCCCATGTAACCCTTTTAGAGCTCATCGGAGTGCATCAAAGCCATCAAGAGAATTTCAATTCATTGTATCTGCGTAAGAGGACTTATGACTTAACAGCATTTCGATTATCTAGATGCTGGCTTCTCCCCATTGATTTTAATCTAAACTGACGTATGAGATGTCTCTATCTGCAGATTAATCTATCACGTGACCACTTAGAGTGTATGAATAACGAAGACGCAAGGTAGTGTTGTTAAATGTTTGCTCGTTACAATGGCTCGCTCCCCAGCTCAGGAAACAGACTGCTCGTTGATAGCCTAATCGGCGAGTGTGTTATGACCGCGAGCCCCGGCAGGACATGCGAGGTTAAGTGAGTTATAATACTATCCACATACTACAAGCCTATGGCCACATTGACCAGTCCATAGCTGACTATACTTCAAATATCCAAATATAAACTTATAATAAGAAACATAAAAACTAAATAAAATCTAGGCAAAGTTTAATGTCTCTTAGACAAGATATCGCCTGAGGTCCTATCAGTTTAAGCGCTGTTAATAGAGACACCTACCTAATGCATCTAGCTGCCGTTACCATTTGAGTGCGACCATTATCATGAGCCGCCTCTACATCTAACTCTGCCAGACGTCGGAAAGCTTGGTTCCGAAAGGACTGGGGCCGCAAACTAGGCCATATTAGCTCTGTTTTGGTGGCGGAAGTGATTGGATCTGTCCTCGGAATTGAATCCCGCGGGCAGATCCAGATCATCCAAGTTTACAAGAACCTCAGGGAGCATCTAAGCCACGCTGCCCCTCTTTGAACGCCTCCAACTACAAAAATCTCAATTTCTTATCTTATTTAGATCGTATCTTGATCCAGCATTGTGGAGCTTGGAGATAAGCATACGGCAACTTATTATTGACCTTCACTTTCAGGTCAATAGTTCTCCTATAGTCACTAGCAACCACGTTCTTCGGTCAATACCCAAGTAGTTGAATATGGCTACTATCAAAGTTGCAATCGTCACTGGTGGTGCATCAGGCATGGGCCTGGCCACTGCCAAGTCTCTATCCAAATCAGGTTGGAAAGTCCATATCCTGGATCTCAACAATTCTGCCGGCGCAACAGCTGTTCAAGAAATCCCAGAGTTGATCTTCACTCAAACTGATGTGAACAAGTACGAGTCCTTGTCCTCTGCTTTTGACAAGATCTTCAAGTCCGAGGACAGACTAGATTTCGTCTTCGCAAATGCTGGCATTCTTCAGTTAGAGAACTTTTATGAGAAAGCAACCTCTCTTCCTCCCCCGGAACCGCGCCAGATGAGCATCGATATCAACTTGAAAGCTGTCATCGCGACATCTTACCTTGCCCGGCAATATTTCCTAGCTCCGAGCAATCCCTGTCAGGATCCTATCCTGGTGATAACAGCCAGTATTGCAAGTTTTGTATGTATTTTTACAACCAAAATTAAGACAGAAGACAACTAACAGGACAAAGTACGCCCAAGAGTTCAATCCGTTGTACACTGCTTCGAAATTCGGCGTACTTGGATTCATGCGCTCAGTCGCTTATCCGTTCTTGAACGACGGCATTCGAATACATGCCATCTGCCCAGGGACGATTCGCACAAACTTGATCAAAAAGCAAATGATGGATTCGTTTCCTGACGAACATCTGACGCCCGTGGAAGCTGTAGTTTCTACTGTTGAAACTCTCATCAAGGGTGGAAACATAAAAGACTCGAACGGAAAGGAGGTGACCAAGAATGAGAATTTTGGTCTGGCTGTGGAGATCTTTGGTCGGAGTATCTTTTTCAGGGATCAAGTAGAGTATAGTAATAATGGATTGAGAGAGCTATGCGACGCTGCGAGCTTGAAGAACCAGAAGGCTAATCTATATAGCAAGATTTAGATATATAATACTTGTGAAGATCCGGCACAAGAACTCATTACCTTGACATAGCACTTTTCTTCTGGTGACGTGCAAATAATCGCAGTTTATAAAGTCACAACATCGCGGCGCCTCTATGTATGTATGTATGTATGGTATGTATTTTTTTGTCCGGGGGGCCTTCGGTCCTGAATGGGTCCCCTACTGTACTAAGGACTGCTTGTAATTTACTAAATTATCCACTTTTCGTCCATATGCTTATTATATAATAAACTAAATTAAGCTATATTTAATTTTATTACAGCTTTAATTAAAACTTATATTAGTAAATATATATATATAAATTTACTATTATATTTCCATATAGTGCTTAGTAGTAAATAATAATTATAAAGTTATATTAAGTTATATTTATATATTAGTATACTAGGTATTATATTATCATAGGTATAATTGTTTTTTTTTAAAGGCTATATTTAAGAATTAGTTATTAAATTTAAATACAGTTAGAGTTAAGGTAGTATTTATATTTTAAAAGTAATATATAGTAAAGATATGTTTAAGTACTTATAATATTATAAGTATAATTATTAAATAAATAGTATATAAAAAAGGGTTTTAATAGAAAATAAAAGGGTAATTATTAATATAATAATTTAATAATAAAACAGTAATATTTTATATAGATAGGTATATTAATATTAAGGATTATACCTATATATTATATAAAAAGATTATAAAAGTAAAAAAGTTATTATATAAGCTATTTTATAAGATATAGTAAATAGTTAAATAAAAGATTAATAAGGCAAATTATTAATAATATAATATAGCTTAGGGCAGGTTAGTTATTTATAAGTAAATTAAAAATAATTAGCTAAAATCTAGGCTAGTAAAGGTAATATAGCTAATATAAGTATTAATATAAAATACTATATAAAAATAATAAAAGTAATAAGGAGTTAAGAAGTAGCTTTATAACTATTATAGGAGATACTGCTTATATTTATATATATATAGCTGTGACAGCACGATTTATCTTGTAGCCATGAATTAATGGTTCCTACCCATTATTCCACAGTTGTGGCTTTTCGCTGAGGGAGTATATTCTTTGTCTCGTCTGTGACATCATCAACATCGCTTGCCAGCCTTTGTTTAAGGCTAACACGCCCAGGAATCCCAGAGCCCCTGCCGCGCCCCAACTGAAGTTCAACAACAAGGGCTACATTATTATATCTTGCATCTGGTCAGACGGCGCCCGTTGGTATTAATATTACCGGATCATTTTAAAACTGGTTAGAGGACAATTATTGACATGGTCATATGGAGGTATGAAGGATATTGACTTTGGTCTGGCCGTCTGATTTGTTCTAAATATTGTTGCTTATATATATTGATTCATTGTAGTAGAGTTTTTCTTTTTCTTTTTCCTTTTCGCCTATATATTTCGCCTTTTCTTTTGGATTAAGTCGGAAATAGCAAAGATTAACTCCCGAAGAACCATTATTATAAGAATCACCAAAAGAAATGCCATAACAACTAATATAAAATGCAGGGTGAAGTTGGAAAAGCCACGATAGGCATTCCTGATTGCTATAGGCTGACTATCATCAACCGCTAAATTTACTTGCATTGCAGCCAAAACAACGGAAAATATAGCAAAGATAAACAAGATAGGAGCATAAAACCTTGCCATGTAAGCGCTGTACTGCCAATCCACCTTGGAATAATTGAAACCCAAGAGAAAAACCTTATACCAAAAGTTTAACCGTGTAAGCCGCAGCTCTCCAAAATGGAAGCGTGGAGAGACGTCCTTGTCATTGATACCCTCGAGTAGCCGGGTAAGTTGGGCAAACTTTGTATAAGAGATTTCTCTTGGAACAAGTCGAACTTTTTCATCGGTTGCAATTGCGAAATCGGATTCATGTTGAACAAGGAAGGAATATGACCTAAGTAGGCCATTTGCCGCTTGGAGGATGTCTTGCTGTGAAGACCGGGCGATTGGGGATTTGTCTGACAAAAGATAGTAATCCCAGAAGGGTCTAGATAGAAGATAGAGTGGTAATGGTTTGATGAATATCCGATTATGTGCCCAAACTAGATGCAGGCTTGGCTTTTCGGTAATGATAATGTTCCGTCCCCGCACAATCTGCTCTGTGAGAGATGAAATGTGCGCGCCATCTTGTTTAGCAACCAGCCAAAGATATGGCTCGAATTCATTCAGTTCGGGAGTCAATAGTTCCTTGGTAAGATAAGCTCCCATATTTGGATCGTTTAGATTGATCCGAGGACAACCAGGCAAGAACTCAGGTCGGAGTTTCCCATGTTCGTCTTCCGATGGTGTGATGATTCCTGCCATGTCGATGTTCATTTCATCGCAGAGTTGGTCATTCAGTTTGAAAGGGCATTCGGCCATCTTGAGATTGAGCTTGTCCGAAGGGAGAAAAAAAGAATTTTAAAAATGTGTAAGAAGGGAAAGAACAGAAAATATAAGTAGTCAAAATATCTGTTACCCAAGTACTGCGGGACAAACGCTGTTTGTATCTATCTTAGAAAAGGTCATCGATAACATAAGATAAAGAGTAAGCGCTTGCGCATTAAGACTGCAAGGGTTGCGTGACTTACCTGATAGGCAGTCAGTTTCCTGATGTGTCTTCTTCCGATTGGATAGCTTCTGAGTAGTGCCCCCCTGTACGCCTGGCTGAATCACAAGTTATGACGGTGATGTACTAAGCACAATAGGACCTTTCGGGGAGAGCTCCCCGCTTAAATGCATGACTGTGGCTTGCGTTTCGGCGCCTCCTAAGTCATGCATGTAACAAGGAATCCTTGCAGCCTAATCCTGGCTCCCTCAAGCCTAACAGGGCAGCCATATTGGGGTTGTGAATTCAAAGTAGAATCCTCATCAGCGGGCCAGCTACAGGGATTCGATAGTGGACAAGATATCACCTAAATTTATTATACCTCTGATTAACAGGCTAAAACAATAATTAGTTCATGATTTGATTGACTTGTATCCATGGAGTATAGTCGGTTCGGAAGCCCGATAAACCTCTGTCACTTCTCACGTCTTGTTCTTGGCTGGCCACAATCCTGGCGTATTCGTATTGACAGCCTTAGCTGGAATGATAGGTTAAGAAGTCGCAGAAAACTTGCTGACATGCATGTGGCGTTCTGTAGGCCTCGGGCGATATTAAGCCACTGCTGACGTTTGATGAGCAAACTGACTTTTGCTTGACGTTGACTCTAGGTTCAGTTTTTGGGCAACTTTCATCATTCAACCTGTTCATCATCATCATCAAAGCATGAGCTGGAGAAAGCCAGAAGAAGAACTCTCTTGGTCCCACCTCGTTATCGTTATCGCCATAGCGATCGGGGCATGGCTTTTGTATCGGCAGTATGATGCTGCTGCTAAGAGGATGCAACGTCGTCAAGACATTCCTTTTGGAGAACTGCGAATTGTTAAGGAGGGCGAAGACCCAAAATTCCAGTAAATTTCAAGCCAGTTCATAGAGTCAATGGTGTCACTGACGGTCCAGAATTATCGCAGTTCAAGCTCTGGGATCGCATTCTGTCAGTACATGGAAAAGCAAGGAGGCCGCCAACAAAGAAGAAACAGATTTACTCCTAAACCTACTCCCAGCCCACCTCAAGGATGCGAGAAGCCTTCAGTGGGTTTATAACTCAGACTGGGAATACGATGGATCTGTTGCGTCTCTACCAGAGTTCGGTAGAGACTTATTGCGTCAGCTGAACGCGCATTTCGAGGTAGGATATCTAATACCCTGCTGAAGACACATCGCTAAGCTTTCCAGCGTTATGAAGGGCAAGATGATTTACTCCCAGTCGTATTTTTAGGGTACAGCTTCGGGGGTCTTGTTATTAAAGAGGTATTTCACATCCTGGCCAGGCTAATGCTCAACTAACTAGACTCTAGGCGTTCTTTGCTACGGAAAGTAACGATGATTACCTTTGGAAGATAACTCGGGGTATTATATTCCTTGGAAAACCGCACCTAGGCTCCTCAATGCCGCAACTTGCAACTCTACGGGCGTTCTGCAACAGATCCCTATGTTCCAACGTAGAACTCATCAAAACTCTAAACTCGCGCCGCAGGCATCTGAAGGAATTGTTGAACAACTTTAACGATCGGCTAAGAAAAGGCGGGTTAAGAGTCATGCCTATCGTATCCATTTCTGACACAAAGCCTATGTATCAGTTCGTACTACCTATAGGACTGGTCAGTACCTGCTCTCTTTCCTAGTTCTCTTTTTCTAACATATTTGCCAGGTCATTGATTCGTTCTCCTCAGAAATACATGCTGTTGAGAGATTGCAATCGGCATGCAGTCATACAGAATTAAACATATTCACCGGTGTCGACGATCAGCGGCCTCAACAGCTGGTCCATTGCATCAAAAGCGTCACGCCACCATATATCCCGGAAACCACCGACAAAATAATATGGGACTCTTGCTATGCAGATGGGGAGCTAAAAGTCGATCGCCTGTCTGGGCAAAAGCTTGACTTGAACGTATGCTATATTAACCTTGGTCTTGTCCACATGCCATTCAAGAACGACAAAGACAAGTCATCTCTTGCGTCTAGATCCCCGAACCATACCCTTATGAGCCGTTTGCGACTCGAAGAGCCTGAGGATACGAGAAAAATAGAGTTGGCGAAACTCTTTGATCCAGTTAAAATCGACAAGATTGAAAAGCATGTCAGAAGGGTTCTTATTTATGGGCGTGCAGGAATTGGAAAAACTACTCTGTGTAAGAAGATTGTTCATGAATTTAAACAAGGCAGACTTTGGAAAACGAATTTCGACAGACTTCTTTGGATTCCCCTTCGCGAACTCAGCGGCCTCAAAGGTCAACAAGCGACCCTGGAAACGGTCCTGAAAGCGAGATTCTTCAAGCATGGTGATCACCACCAAGAGCTTGCTAAAAGGATAGGCGACCAATTGAAGTTGGAAAAGTTCAAAAGGACTCTCTTCCTTCTAGACAGCCTGGACGAGGTCGCTTCGAACTTGGATGATTCTAATTCAATCTCCTTATTACAATACCTAATCAACAGCCCCAACGTCATCATCACATCGCGCCCTCACTTTGGACTGCCAACATATATGAGCCCTTTCGACATCGAGGTGGAGGTTGTGGGGCTCGCTCTCGATCAAGTGGATGATTATATTGAGAAGTCGACATATGATTCGCCAGAGGAGATTCGGAAGTTCCTCCGAATGAATAAACTCGTTCGTGATCTACCACGAATCCCGATTCAGCTTGAAGCACCGTGCCATACCTGGAACTTGAAAGGCAGCCAATGGGATGAAGCAGGGCCACCTAGAAGCATGACGGACTTGTATCAAGCAATGGAAATCAAGCTTGCGCAAAAGGACTTGGAGAGTGGCAATCCACAAGACCAGAACAACGCCAGTGGGAGGAGCAGGGGTGATGTCAAGAAAGAAAGCACAAAGTTTACCAATTTCCTGAAAGCTCTCGCTTTCGCAGGTATGTGTCTTGGTGAAGTTAATTTCGACAATGGCTTCCGCGACACGATACGCCCACATTTCGGCGACCAATACTGTGTGGATGACGCATTAACCCTCCAAGGCCTATCCTTCCTACGCTCGTCGAGCTCCTCGCCAAAAGAACGTGTTCGAGATTATGCAAGTTTTTACTTCCTGCATTTGACATATCAAGAGTATTTCGCTGCCCAGTATTTTGTGCAACAGTGGTTGGAGAAGAAGCCCTTGATAGTATTGTCATCAGATCGTCCCAGGTCCAGGAAAGAGGCTTCAGTCGAGGAGTTTCTCCATGAGAACAAGTACTTACCAGCATTTGATGTCTTTTGGAGATTTGTCTGTGGTCTGCTTCCTCAAATCTCTCAGACAGAATTCTTCACCCTTGTTAGCCAGCGACCTGATATCTTGGGCCTCGCACATCAGAGGTTGATCATGCATTGCCTAGTCGAAGCGAAACCAACTTTTGAGGTACAATATCATTTACAGCACCAACTGGGAAACTGGGCATATTTCCAACTTTGTCAAGAGGGCTCGGATAGTAAGCTGGCTGAGGAAGCTGAGTTTCCCGAATCCGCTATTCACCGAATTCTGGCGGACACTACTTTCAGTGATGCCTGTATGATCCTCGACGTTTTATCAAACCGAGATGCTCTTTCGAGTTCGGTATTGGCAAAAGTCCTCCACCGTGCTGTGATAGATAGGAAAAGCATGCCTGATTGGAGTCTTGGCATATCAATACTAGCAAAATCTAGCCTGCCCGAAAGTCTCATAAGCACGATCTTGAAAAGCGCAGCTCATGCGGATACCAGGATCGCACATGCTGCTATAGAACTCCTGGTGAGACAGCAACTCCTATCTCGACTTTCGCCCGAGATTTTGCAGCGATATGCACAGAACACTAGTTTTTCTTCCGATATGACGAGTATCTTACGTAATTCATCTTCTCTCGAAGTATTTCTTCCATACCTACCATCTTGGCGTCAATCAGAAGATCGAAACCTTCGATGGGCTCTTATCAGACATCCGTGCAAGTCAAACCTGCTCGAGGCCAAAGCTCGTGAGGATTTGTTGAAACCTCGTCGGGATGATGACATGCTAGTTCGGGGTGAAATACGGCGTTACTTGCAATCGCAAAAGTTCCTCCCGGATGAGATGCTGAAAATCGCTGTTGAGCTCCTAGCGTATGATGCAGTATCCGAACCAGACTCAAGCTCGTCTGATGACAGGCAAGCCAGGGTGGAGCGTGACATAATTCGTCTCCTTCACTGTCATCAAGCGACTCTCAGGCCAATCTATACTGAGCTGCTTCGATCCTCGCCCAAAGCCAGTATATTATACTTATCTGCAATTTACGCGACAGGACGCGTCGCGTTTCACTCTGAGCCCCTGTCTTGATCAGCCCCTCCATTTCTATTTGTGTAACAGTATAAAATCAACTCTACATCCTGGCAATAATCAACCCTACCAGGTTTAAAGTAGGCCGATAAAATCAACTTTACTAGAGTTGATTTAGTCCTTAGTTACTAGGGTGGTGGTTAATGTGTTATCTCAGCAGCCGCGCCTCGAGCAGCAGCTTGACGATGGCCTTGTGCCTGTTCTTGGCGGCCTGCCAAAGCGGCGTCTGACTATATTCCTTATCTTTCGAGTTGACCTCGGCCCCCTGTTGGAGAAGTAGCTTGACAACGGCACTATGTCTAAAATGCGACGCTACCTATAAGTCCCATAAACTTGGAAACCAGCATGAATTTAGTCTCCTAATAAATTCTAAACCATACCGAGTAGCTCCTTAAATCCGGATTATAAATTCTTAGAGCGAAAGGTATAATAGAGGCGTTATTAATAATATTAGCCTTGCAGAAGTAAGTGCCCTAATTTTAGGCTAAGTAATCTAAAAAGGTATATCTATTAATAAAGTAGCTAGCTTCCTTATTTATATTTATTAATAGATTAATATTAGAATTAAAAAAGTTTAAATAAAGCCTAGATAAATTAGTAAGAATTATATATACCTCTTAAATAGTAATAGAATAATGCTAGTATAGCTCTAATAAAATAGTTATAGGTAATACAAAATCTATAAGGAGAAACTTATAAGCTATTTAATAAATAAAATAAATATTGCTTTAATAAACTAAGATAAATAATTTATATTAAGATCTAAGGCATATCTTAAAGTCTTTATTATTTTCTAAGTTAAGGTTATAAATAGATTATTATATATAGTTTATATTTATAATAATATTTATTTCTAAGAGGGTTAGTAGTTAGCTTGCTACTAAGATAATACTTAAGGCTTTCTAAACTAATATATATAATAAGCATATACACCAAACAAGTATGTGCACCAAAAATCCCTTAGCCATTATAATGTTAATGTAATTAATTAATACTTAACTAATAACTATACCTTAACCTTATTCAACATGTTAAATTCTTCTTATACTTTAAGCACTTTAAAGTAACCTAAAGTTAAGTCTCTAGGACATTACTAGGTTATATTAAGTTAACTATTAGGAGTTATATTATTAATAAAATAAGATTTAATTATAATAAGTATTATTATATATAAAATAGTTATTATAGGTATAAAAAGGTATAAAAAGCTAAAATTAATATAGCTTAAAAACTAAAACTAAATTAGTATTATTTAAGTAATAAATATTAAAGGCTAAGTAATCTTATTATATATTATAAGTATAAGATAGTATTACCTTACTAACTAATATTAAGAAAGTAGCCTTTTAGGTAATTAGGTAATTATAATAATTTAAACAAATTAAACTAATAATAAGATAGGTTTTAAGTAATTAAAGTACTTTAATATATTTATAGTAAAGTAATTTAATAATTATTATTATTTTCTAATTTTTAATAATTATAAAAGTTATTACTTAATTAACTTTAAAAGATATTATTAAAAGAATAAAATTATTATACTTTATATACTGCCTTATTTATTTTCTTTACTTTAGCCTCTTAATTTTTAATACTTTTTTATACTTAAATAGGTCTTAAGTATTATTTTACTATATTTATTATTACTGCTTTATCTTATAACTTAATTTAATTTATTACTAACTAGCTAAGCTAGTCTCGGTTTACTAACCAGCCTTTATAGTTTTTTTCCTAAATGCTAAAACCTTTATTTCTTAATTTAACTTCTTCCCCCTCTTTTCTCCCTTACTTCCCCTCCTTTACCCTGCAATTACCTTTATTTCTTATACTAGAATATTTATACTTTTAATTTAACTAACCAGACCTTACTTTTTAACTCTTTAAACTATGCCAAGTATATAGCATTACTGCCGGCCGATGCGATACTATTAATAAAGGCCTGCTATTATAATAATATACCTATATCCTTTTTTAACTAATTAGCTAGGCCTTTTAATGCCTTTTTTTAGTATTTAATAACTTTAATAAGGTAATTATCTTATATAATACCTTTAATTAGTATTTAATAATTAAAAATAGTAAGATTAACTTATTATATTAATTATAATTTATTAATATAAAGTAGGTATTTACTTATAATTTTATAATAATAAAAGTTAAAATATAAGCTTTAAATCCTTATAATATAAATATTATTAATATTAATTAATTAAGTAATTATATATATATTAGTTACCTTAATTAGATAATTATAGCTAGGTTAATTATTATTAATAATAATTATATAGCAATATATCTTAAATAATAAGAGTTATAGTTTTAGGCTTATTTTCTTATAAAGCTTTATAATTATTATAGTAATAATAATTATATTAAGAGGTTAATAATAAAAAGAGAATTTAATTTATTATTAATAAGGGAAATATCTTCTTTATACTTATAAATTAAGGCCACTTATTTAGTTAGATCTTAAGGTTTAAGGTAGTAGCTATATAATCTGTTAACTTAATATTAAGGTTATTATCTTTTTTTTTTCTTAATATAGTATATAATGCCTTATATTATATTTATATTAAAAAAGAAAAATACTATTATTATATTACTTTACGTATAGCTATGGCATTACTTCTCTCTTAATATACTTAAATAGGTATATAGCTAAGAAATTAAGTTTTAATTTAATACTTTTTAAATTAATCTTTTAAAATTAAGTTCTTTTTAGCTTTTTATATTATATTTTAAGCTAATATAATAAAGAAAATATTAAAATAACTTTTAAAAATATTAGGCTTATATTACTTAATTTAAAATATATAATCTTAAAACTTAATATATAACTATAGCCTTTAATACTAGTTAAGGAGGAGACTAGCCTTTCTACCTTATAAGTCTTAAAGGTACTAAAGATTATACTTAAGGTAATATTATAATTAGAATATCTTATAAAATAAATTAAAAGGCATTATAATAGCTCCTTATAATTAGTTCTAGAAGTATTAAAGTCTCTTTTTAAGGGGATAAAGGCAATTATATATAAGGTTAGTTTATTAAAGGTTAAGATCTAAAATCTTAAATAGGTAAATAAGATACTAAGCTAGTACTAAAAGGTAAAAAAACCTAATTATAAAGAGAAGGAGTAATTATAATAAAGAAAAGAAGGCAGGTAATTAGTTAGTTAGATACTAATATATAGGTAGTGGCTAAATTGGTAAAAAGTTAGAGTTAGGGAGGGTTAATATAAGGAAAGAAAAGGCATTATAAAGTATATAGTAAGATAGGATATAATATAAGAATATATTAAATAGTTATTTTAATATCTAATAATAAGTCTAGTAATTAATTTTAATTTATTAAATAATTTATAGTATTTTTATAATAATTTCTATTTTAAATATTAAGATTTATTAATATATATACTTATTTAATATATATAATTATTATATATATTATAGGTAAAAATATTAATATACTGCTTAAAGTGTGTTTTTAAATAAATTATTTAAAGATAATTCTAGTTAAGAGCTAATGCTTATTAGGTGCCTTACCTTAAAGGAAATATTAAAGAAGTTAAAATTAGTAATAAATTATTTAAGATATTACTTCCCTTACTTAAAAGTCTTTTAATAGTTTTTAATTATACTTTCTATATAGATTCTTTTATAAATTAAGGCCTTAAGCTAGATATATATTTCTATAATATATATAGGCTTTTATCTTTATATCTATAATTGGTGTTTTAATTTATAATTCTATCTATTAATAATAACCCTTTTTAATAAGTTAATTAGTATATTAAACTTAACTATTAACTAAGAAAAGAGGTATAAAGTATTAAAAGAGATATAATAGCTTTCAAGGCAGTTATTTAGCCTTAAAATTATACCATTTATATTAAATCATTAGATATTAAACCTTTAGTCTTATATAAGAGGAAAGTTAAGTTACTAGGTATTATTATACTTATACCTCTAGCTATTATTATCTTTCTAATAGATCTTTAGTTATTATATAAATCAAGATCTTATTAATAACTTTAGAATAATATATATAATATTTTTAATAGGATTAATTAATTATGCATTATTAGGTCCCCTATATATACCTATTATATAATAGGGGTAATATAGGGCAAAATACCTTCTAGACCCTTAACACAATTAAGGGGATAGTCAGAGCGTAAGCAATACTGTCTTAGCTGCTGCTCGTAGCTTATCTTTTAGATAATTCTAGTTATATACTAGAAGTTTAAGTCCCCCCTCTGTTATCAAACTGATCTCTGGGTTACTACTAGCTAGATAAAGTAGTATACTACATTACTATACTGCATTCGTGTCTGGGTATCATTGCGGTGCTACCTTGAGGCGTAAAAGCCAGTTCATTCCGCCCAGTTTCATGTTCCCTTGAAGATCGAAGTTAGATCGAAGTTTAATCGAACAGCCCTTTGCCACCACCGTCATCCTTACGCCTTTCGCCATCTGTTCATGGATTCGGTAAGCCAAGGGAATCAACAGGGAGCCTTGAACCATCAACCCCCGCATTAGAATCATCTATCATTTTATTATTGAGTTTCCACTGAGCTGATGCTTTATTTTACTTCAAAACCACAGGAAAATGGGACAGCCTATCCCATAAATCGTGGGCACTCGGAGCTCACCAGAACTACCGCGCGCAGCAGCTCAAACCGCCAATGGGCAGTGCCTGCCCTCCTGCGCCTCATGCATTGACCAGTCCACTTTTACCCGGCCTTATAATAGGCCATAGCTCCCTCCATGTCACTATCTCTCCTTCTTGTATCCCTCTTACCTCAGACACCTCATATCTCAATCCAGTCACAATGAAATTCACTTTCTCCAGACCTCCTCTCCCTTACTTCATGCTAGACCAAACACCATTCTTTGCATAGCGACGGCAGCACCTCAACTCCTCTCGTCTGAAAACCCCCGTCGCTTCTTCTGAAAGACTGCAATTAACGGCTTATCGTGTCGGTCCCTGAAGACGCTACTATACTTTAGGCGCTTGTTGTAGCCAAGAAGCTAATGCACACTGTCCCAAAGCTTGAGCTCCTTGTCGAGAGGATCGTCCACTGCTCTCGAGTCTATGTCGAAATGCATGGTTGACCTGCGACTAGCATCATATTTCGGCCAACCGGGATCTCCTGTCGTGGCAAAGGCCACCCAGGCCCGATGCATGGCGTCAGCGAGGTCTTGCGGGGGGGTTGGGCCGAGAAGGGGCTCCGTTCCAAGGCCGAGCGTGTCGAAAACGAAGGCGATCTCCAAAGCATGCGACGCGCCGAGGCGGCCCCCCATCTGCGGCGAGCGCCATGCGAATTCATACATGTAGGTCGAGGCTCGAGCCGTCTTCGCATGGGCGTCGGCAAAGCGAATGGCAGGGATCCGCCAGTACCAGTCGGTCTGGATCGCCGAGAACAGCTCACCAGCGCTGGCTCCCGGATGCGACGCACGATAGGCGTCAAGGCCCTCCTGCGGTAAGCCATACGCACCAGCTATCGCCGATAGGGTCTCTTCGGTGATGCGATCGATGGAGCCGTCGGAAACTAAGAACAGGCGCGTTTCCTCGGTGTTGGACCCAACGACCAGGTCAATGTCCGCTGCGACGCCCGCACGGATAGCATCGATTGGATGCTCCGGGAGAATATCCCCGTCGATGATGGGTGCCCACGGGAGATAGCTGAGCGCCACCTCGTCCCAGAAGGCCGGGTCAGGGCGTGCGAGCAGGTCGTCCCGCAGCGTCGCCTGGGCCTGGAGGACCCGATCAGACGGCGTCGCGTTGATGGCCTCCCACTTACCCTCGATGCCTAGGATCTCTGCCAGCTGCTGTCCGATCCGCTTCCCTGTTGCGGTTGAATTGAGTTTCGGGCTGTTCCCGCTTTGCACCATGGCTCGGTGGAACAGCCCCTTAGCCCTGGGGACCGCGAGCAGCGTGGCAACGCTCATGCCGCCAGCCGACTCCCCAAAGATAGTGACCTTGCCGGGGTCGCCGCCGAATACGGTTATGTTCTTCTGCACCCATTCGAGAGCGGCGATTTGGTCGAGGAGGCCAAGGTTGGGGACGCCATCCGCTAGATAGAGAAAGCCTTGGGCACCCACGCGGTAACTGATGGTGACGCACACGACGCCGTCGCGGGCGAACCTGCCGCCATCATAGTAGGCTACCGCGCCAGTGGCGTGGAATTCAAACATGCCACCGGGAATCCAGGCCATTACTGGCCGTCCCGCGGCGCCGAGGCTAGGCGTCCAGACGTTCAGCGTCAGGCAGTCCTTACCAGCGCCGACTAGTTCTGCGAGGCCCTCAGCGATCCCCATCGGATAGGGGACCTGCGGCGACTTGGGCCCGAACTCTAGCGCATCACGCACACCTCCCCAAGATTCCGGCGCTTGTGGAGGACGGAGGTAATTGGGCCCAAATGGCGGTGCCGCAAACGGCACCCCTTTAAACACATGAACACCGTCGGCAGTTCTGCCCCGTACGTCGCCTGACTCCGTTCTGACGATCGGGTCTGAGGTCTGGTTGTCACAGCAATCTTGCGTTGAGGAAGATTGTTTGGACATGACACTGTCTTGATTACGCAAGGAGAGTAAGTTTGGTTGCATTGGCGAGGACGTGCAAGCACAAGGCAATCGGTATCGAGGCCTTTGGGGCAATGGACGGTCTAAATCAGACCTTGGAACGTCTTGTGGCCAGCGTCGTTTTCACGTCTCCTTTGATATAACATGTTGCGGTGCTTGCCGATGGACAAACGAATGGCAACTAGAGAGATGTGTTGATCTGGTGGTGGGTAGTAGTGGTGGTCATGATTATGATGATTGATGATGACGTTGACATCATGTTGCCCTGCTTCCCGCAGCGCCCTTGCTAATTTAGAGTCTTTTTTTACTTGTGGTTGCTGTTGCCGTTGACGACCGAAGTGGGAAGAGAAATGCTACACAAGCTCAGCTACCGAAGGAAAACTCGGACATAATTGCTGCTATGATTGCCCGCCATAAGCTGGACCTTGGAAAACCCACTGCTTCCCGTGCCAGATTTGCGGGAGGTCGCCCGCTCGTTCATGGTTGGGCTGAGCGAACCGAGGTATGTGTTAAGAGGAATTCCTCATCGTCGTGGCCAGGAATGTGATTTGCAAGGTCTCCCGCCATTTCTTTGTCGTGGCTTCGCTGTTACTTTATGCCCATCGACTGTGGCCAGTCACAGTGCCTCGATGACCTAATTGCTTATGCCGGTTACAGTTTCTCTCGTCAGTTCCTGACCTAAAAATTATGACCCCATCCTGTTTTTTTTTTCTCTTTTTTTTTAGTGGATGTGTCGTATGTGGAAGTCGATGGTGAGGCCTCGCAATCATATGATGCCTCGTAGACTGCGAGTGCATTGGACCGGCTAATCCAAGCACTAATAATTAGGCTCGTGATGGGCATAGCAGAAATCAAGTACACGTGATTCTCCGGAGTCTGAGAAACGCTGGTGCGCGTTAGTGTCAGGCAATAAAGTATATAGCTCCGTTGTCATATGACTGTCCTGAGAGTTATGTAGATTCACGGTTAAACATTTCTCCCCTGGCAGATATGCTGATAGACTTTCTACAGCATCATTCTTATCTCACTATTCCTGTGGGTGTATATGTATTTTCCCGCATTATCTTTCTTCATTTGTCTTACGAGCATGTTGTGCTTGGAATCCTTTAGCCGGAACTTCCTGCGAAATATGCGGTCCCCTCTTTGAAGTCTCACAAATTTCGACTCTATAAGACAGAGACATTTTGCCGGCCTCGCTAAACAGAGTTCACATGCCGACAAATCCGAGAGTCGCGCTGGACGCCCGGGTACCTTGAAGTCATGCAGGGCCGTATATGAACTAAATATGGCACCAGAAGGTGTTGAGGATATGTCTGTTGTTGGGTTAATCACTAAACACGAAGATGGAATCTCGAAAGACATTGGTACTTGGTGTGAGGCTAGAGGCCATGATATGTTCAGCTCGGAGCTTCGGGAAGAGAGTGGGAAGGATATGCAATTTTTAATTCGAAAGGGAAGAACGATAAGGAAGGTTGAGAAGAAAATGATAGTAGTCATATCCACCGCACACCTGGAACAAGTTGTTGATCCCTTAGATAAGGCTATTGCAGGTGCAATGTTGGGATTGGACGTGAATATCGTGTGCGAGGGGGCAGGCGTACGCTTATTAAAGCGTGGCTATCGGATGAAACTCCAAGGAGTCCTCAGGGATCTTCACGTCATTCGTAGAGCGAGTCATGAAGAAAGATATTGGCTGGCCTCTGCCACAAGAGTCTCTCGGCATTTTGGAGAAGCTTGACTCCCATTTATACGTCTGGGGGCTCTCTATGTTTGGATACGGGATGCGAGAAGAGGACATCATTTTGTGAAACTACACGTTTGGAGCGACTATTACGTGGGCTGATCTGCTGGCGCACTTCGATATCCACACCTTCTCCAAGGCGCAATTTGAGGAGCCATAATGAGTTCATCGCGATATTTTAAATTGGTTAAGCCAGCTATGTGATTGACTACGGCATGCGTTATGCTGACAACAGCGGCTCAAGAGGTGAATGTCCATGATAAGATATAATCCTAGCTGATCAGGGTTACTTGTATGTGGACAACCTAGAAATAGCTTTACGAAGAGACAACGTCGGCTATGCCTAGACCCTTTACGTGGAAGCCCGTGATAGTGAAGCAGAGGTTTGCGTGGTATCCATCAGATCGTAGGGCGGATCCAGTCGAAAGCACGATACCACGTTCCAAACCCGAGTCTATACAGGACATGTTACAGAATTGAATAACATCAGGGATATAAGCCCAGTCAAATGCATTTCATATTTAAATTAGACGGTGCTTAGGCTTTAATATATCCTCTATTTACATAAAAGTTATGCCTGTACTAAATAGAGACACTCTTTACCACTTAAAACCCTAATAACCAAGACCGAATATATAAGCTATTAATACCTAAATCGCCTTATTAGCACCCTTATGCCATAATATAGTCTAATATTAATAAATATTAATTTAATAACTGCATTATTACTTATAGGATATTATATTAAGTATTCTTAAAGATAAGCTATTATTAAGTTCTTTCTAGCTATAAATTAATAGATATAAGAGCATTACTGCCTAAGTCCTTATTACTTATATATAGCTAATTTATTTAATTAATATAATTCTCCTCTTGCTCTAATATATTACTTAGATAGATATATACTTTATAATTAAGGCTTTAGATATTTTTACTTAAATTAGATTAAAATAATTTTAAGAGTCTTTTCCCCTTTTTTAATTTTTTAATATCTTAAAAAAACTTAAACTATTTATTACCTTCCTAAGAAGGGAAAAACTATTAATAAGTAATGCCCTTAATTTATAATAATTTAGTAAATAGCTTTAGACTTAATATTAGCCTTTCTCTATCTCTTAGGTTTTCTAGAAGTACTCCTCTATAAAATAAAGCCTTATTTTTTCTACTTAGCAGAATATATAATTATATTTCTAGTACTTTAATCTATTTAATCTTAGTATAATAAGGTAAGAAATCAGTTCTATTAATATATATAGTAGTTAAAGCTTAGCCTAATTTTAAAGAAGATTTAGAATTACTTTAAACTACTTTATTAATTTATATTAATACTTTAAAGTAATATTATTATATTTTATCTTAAGGTATATATTAATCTTATTAAAAAGGATTATAAATCTATATAACTTATATAGTAAAAGTTAATATTCTAGAAGTATAATAAATAGGTAAATTATATTAAATAATTAATACTGCTTATTAAAGCCTATTATCTCTATTAGTAAGAAACTTATTATACTGCAATTAGGTATATACTCTCTATGTCTCGGTTTTAGTTAAAGAGGAGGATCTTTATAAACTATTTAAGAAGATTATTAAGTTACTAGTAAATATATACTGTAAATTATATGTATTCGCGCCCTCTTACCAACTGTGCATCTTATTATTAATTTAATTAACTTTAGTCTAAATAAAGTCTACCTCTGCAAAATTTAAGCCTACTCCCTTTTAGGTAGGTCTAGAAATT
Organism: Fusarium sp. 190-020-2; assembly: GCA_014884825.1. Taxonomy (NCBI): domain Eukaryota; kingdom Fungi; phylum Ascomycota; class Sordariomycetes; order Hypocreales; family Nectriaceae; genus Fusarium; species Fusarium sp. 190-020-2. The sequence continues at coordinate 61,067 of JACTAS010000085.1, forward strand.
AAATTCTATTCCCCTATAAAAATTAATTCTACCTTATGTTATTTAATATAAAATAAATGAATTCTATGTAGAATTGATTTTGGTATGGAGTACTAGGGTAGCGCCTTTTGACTTTATATGTGTTTATAAATCGGGTCTACTAAACTCGATTTCACCCATTATGGGTAGGTGAAGCCAAATTCGTTGGAGGCTGTATTAAGACCGTGCTGGTGGACTTGTTTTAAGGTTGAAGGTATATGATTGGATAGGATCGTTCACTACAGAGTTTATATAATTGGAGGACCATCGATTTTCGGCGATACTAAGAATCTTGTCGTTTCGACTCATATGATGGCCTCGGAAAATGCGGAGATCAAGACCGGTCCCAGGGACTCTGAACGTGCTGGTGTGGCGATCTGCAAGACGCTATGCGTAAGTGGGCTGATGGTGGTATGATGTGTGATGATCTCCGCGCACAGGCGCCAATGAAACAGATAATGGGTGGTTGCTCAGAAATGGGTAGTATCCGCGAAGACTCTGATTGGTCAAATCCATTCCCCGGACATTCAACACGTTCCGGGTAGCCTACAAAGAGGCACTTATCACCAGAGCAGGTTTGATCCCCAGTCTTCTATCCTATATCAAACATATAAAATGTTATTCTAAACTCAGTATTTTACATTTGTTTGATTTAAAATAAGCCTTTGGTATATTTGATTGATTTGTTCGGTAGTTTATTTGATTGGATTAAATTTATGATCACCACTGGTTGCTCGATCTGCATATTCGTTGCCTAGGATCCCCATATGCGTAGGGACCTATCTGATCGTAGTGTCTAGGTCTTGCGTTTAGAGTTTATCAATATGTTACGTAATGCTCACGCAGGTATACGGCAGATTTGCCTTCGGGGTTAGCGATAAATCGAATCGTGGCATGGTTATCGGTATAGATCAGGAGCTTGCTTCTATTATTGCCTTCGATCTGTCTTCTTGCGGTTCGTTATATATAATTTGTTCACATCTGGTTTATGTTTCTTCTGCGTTTGTTTTGATAAATGTCTGTGGTCCGTGCCATCACGGAGGAAGCAAAGGGGGGCGGTGTGGAGTCCAGTGGGTCGATCTCGCGGTGGACCTCATGTGATACAGTCAGATCATGCCTCAATCTATAACTTGGCATACCCTCTTGGCAGAATATCTCATGCCCTCTTTCCTAACTCCTAAGTCGGTTGTATCCCATGCTTTGCATAGCAATACCAGGCTATAGCCGTAATTTAAACATTTACTTATCTCCGAAAAGTATGGCGCCGAACATTAAAACTTCACGCGCCAAAAATGTCTCCAATTTTCCCCTCTCAACTATAAGTCGCCTCGCATTTACTTATTTCGGCGTCGTCTTCTCCACAGGCTTCTTCTTTGGTACCATCCGCCATCTATACGTCATCCCCAAATTCAATCTCCCACCAGCTCATGCCGAAATTATTGAGGCACCACTTATGTTTATGGCTGTTATTGCTTGGGCGAATTGGCTAGTAAACCGCTATAAGGTCCCCGCTAAAGCAAGTGTAAGAATGATAGTTGGACTATTAGGGTTGGGATTTATGGCTTGTGTGGAATTCATGGGGCGCAGATTTGCGGTAGGTCGTGGTCCTCCAAAAGAGAGTGGGGAGGGTTGGACTGGAGCAGCTCGAGCGCTGTATTTGTTTGATTTGATATTGTTTGGGACCATGCCTTGGATTCTGATATTGGTTGAAAAGGGGTGATCCCAAGCTGAGCGTGATGTATATTTCGATGCGATGTGTCACATTCAAGGCACATGTCATTATTCGCGACAGAACTAGCGAGGTGCACATGTTTTGCCTCAGCTGGTAATGCAACATTATATACATGTGCACATACCTACGCCTTGTGTCCACGCTATAGTGAAACCTACGTTAAACGGCCTTAACTATTGTACGTGATGTAGGTACAAACGCAATTGACGAATGGCCTAATTGCGAAAATATTGCATGGTTTAAGTAGTTGAAGTCGGTCTGAAAGAGGTTTTGCTCCTTGGTGGAATCGTCTCACAATTGAATCTCACCCACTGCGCAGCTTGCGATATGATCAGGACGATTCTTAGATTATGCCAGCAAATAATACTAAAAATTTATAATCAAGAGGTCCAGCCACACTGCTACAATAATAACCCAATGCTTTAGGTAGCAAGGACCCATTCAGGTTTTATATGATTTAACAACTTATCCTAAGTCGTAAGTCCCTCATAGAAGAGCAGAGCTCGATAAATCTCCCATCACTATCACTACTTGTGGAGGCCTGAAGTCCGGCCGTCCCACTGATGGATACGTGAGTGTTTAGAACGGGGGTTCTTCCAATTGTCATCAATGGCATTTTCGATGAGATAAGTGACCCAGTCGTTGGTGTATTTAATCCATGACTGCACAAGGGAAATAGGTATGAAGATCTGGAATAATTCGAGTGGTTCCTTGGGTAGAGATTTGACCTGAAAATCACGATATTCTATGTTGAAAGGTGTAAAATGATTTCCTCTGCCTTCTTCAGGCGGAAAATTAGGCACCCCGGTGGGGTCACCGGGGCCCCGCTCTGAGTGAGTGTGAAAGCTGTGATCATCTAGGCTATCTTGTAATTGATTGGGAATTGAAGAAGAGCTCATAGTTTTATTTGAGACTGATTTTTACTGATTTGTATGGTGTTTTGGCAAAAATGCGTCCCTCGAGGAACATCCCGTACCCCCCTTGCACTGTTGTAATTACCTAAGAAAGGTGGAGAAAGTGGCCTTTTGCAGTCTTGCGCCCCTCAAAAAGATACTTCGGCACATTACAGCAAGCCCTTGTTATAGTAGGCTAGGTAGGCTAGGCAATCTAACAGAATTCGTGTCTTTGTAACGGAGCTTCGTCAGTGTAGGTTAGGAACTCCTTATGCAAGCATTATTTTCCCAAGTCCTCTAATTGTCACAATACGATCATCCGTAGTCAGTGGCGTAAGAAAGCACAGGTCCGCAAAAGCTCGTTCCTTTAGGTTTTGCTGCGAACCACAACGCGAGGAAATACCAGCACCTTCACGAAGCAGCACAGCAGATTGCCACTAACTTCGAGTTTCGTAGATTCCGTGTGGCTTCTGGAGTTCGCGGCTGGTGCTATGAAAACTTGCTAAGGCGGGGGGCGGGGGCATCAAAACTTTATTTGGTGTTGGTAGGGCCATCCAACACACTAGACTTTGCGCTTCTAGCAGCAACGGCTACCGCGGGCAGTAGTGTGGTCGTCACAATATAGTGTGCGTGGGCTGATCGATCATCAGATGTCAACATCGTGAGGGGATCTCAACCAATGGTTTGAGATGGTCTGCTTACGATGTGAAGGTGGTTAAAACACGCCATCCTTTGGTCGGAGAGTTTGGAGAGTTCGGCGAGACATGTAAATGACGACGGCGCTTTGAACTGCACCGGTGACCAGTTAAATCACGCATCATGCAGTAATTTTCTGTGCCTCGAAATACTAGGTCAGTTACCTATTTAGTCATTTCAGCCACCCATATTACGCAAGTGACTCTCGCTGGGCGAAAAGTCGACGCTAAGATCGCTAGAGGTCGAACAGCACCTTAGGAACGGAATGTGCCTGCCACGGCAATTTGGCAACGCAAAATGGGGCGAATACATACCTTTTTTGCGCAATCATGAGAATGGCCATCTTTGAACTTGCGGGACGGTTGTGTCGTAACCTCATTTTGCACCTGGAGAGGTGACATGCAAGAGCTATTAGTGCCACATATGCCTTGGCGGCAAACATTGAGCATCCAATCACTACAAAGAAACATAGACTCGACGACCACTACAAGAGAGCAAGATACGCAAACTGCGCCATCGATCGCATCGTTCCAACTCAGCATCCGGACGCAGAGCTTGATGTCAAACTGGAGGAGTTCTATGAATGGGTTATAGATCGAAGCCCCTTTGCAGACGACGCTGTTCCAACGATCAGTGGTGTCAGATGGGTCGACGATGTGCAGCCGTATGTCGAGAGAAAACTATACACAGTCAATACTGGACATGCAGCAGCAGCCTACTATGGCTATAACCGCAACAAGAGATTGGTTCATGATGCGTTGCAAGACCCCTTTATACTCGATCAGGTAAAGAAGGTGATTAGCAATACGAGCACTCTTATCGTTAACAAGTACGGTATCTCCAAGCAGGATCAGGAGGAGTATGTCAGGAAAGTCATTATACGAATCAGAAATCCTCATCTCAAGGATACCGTGGAGAGGGTTGGCCGCGCGCCTCTACGGAAGTTGGGTCGCACGGAGAGATTTATCCGGCCAGCGTCTGAATTAGTCGAGAAAGGCTATGACTGCTCGGCGCTGCTCGATGCCGTTGAAATGGCGCTCCGATTCCAAAATGTGGAGGGAGATGAACAGAGCAAGGAACTGGCCCGGATCATTGCTCGCCAGACACCAGAGACAGTAGTGGCCGGAGTCTGTGGCTTACAACCGAGTGAGATGTTATATCCTCAGGTTTTGGAGATTGTCAAAAGGGTTCAAGCGGACAGACTGATGGCATAGATGCTTTGCAGTTTTTTGAGATGCGAAAATTCGCAGCACAGCTTAAGCAATCGGTGTATTATCGTTGATTTGAGACTATGGTTTCTGAAAGCGAGAAGAATTGTTGTATAAGTGGCGCGTGATGTTAGGAGCTGCAAATAAAGGCGCCTTTGAAACCTCGAATTCATGGATTACAGTGCTGTCGCCCGGCCAGATGGGATCAACGTAGAAGACTTCTCAATTTCTAACTTGTTTCAGCTCCTCTGACAGCACATCTGTACTTTAGCCTTACTGAGATTGGTAAAGCCTAATACATACACCGCACAGGCCCTTTAAGTGTATTTATAAGTAGCTTAACTATCTCCTCAGAGGTCATAAGGCTCCAATGCAGTTACTACGGGGGGATATAGGCAATCAGGGTATCGTAATCGGTCAATACTAGCTAACTCGTATGTCATTAAAAGTCAAGGAGTTATAGAAGGGTAATAACCAATAAATATCCACTAATAAGATAATATACTAATCGTAACAGTAGTAGAGGTTAACCCGTTACAGAGATGCGAATCCTTTACACACTCTTCATTAGGCAAAACCTGTATAGCTTTCTTGTACGTGGGGTCAAGTGGAGCCAGGTACGTTTAGGAGCCCTATGACCTCTCAGGAGATATAAACAACCATTAACCCAGCTATTTACCCTAGGCTCTCATCACGCTACAGGTAAGTACCAGTATAGTCCACTATACAGAAAGGTTAAAAGCAATAACACAGGTCCAAATAAACCCAATCCATCTAGTGTTTCAAGTTTAAGTATTGGCCTAGTATGACTATTTCCTACGGTGAATTTAGCACACACCCGGCCTAAAATATCGCCATATCGGTCTGAGCCAACTCCAGGATGTGTATGATCTGATGCTAAAGGATGATTCTGTGGACCGGTACTTGGCCGATACAATCAAGTGATGATCGGTGTTAGAAATTGAATCCCGGGATATGAACATTTGGATACGCAGATATCCCCTGAATCCTTGCAAGCCCCCCATAAGTAACTTATCCCAGAGAAATTATGATACTAGTACAAATTTGTTTTTAATCGCCGCGATAGTTACGCCTTTATCTGTCATAGTCTTATGACAAATTGACTCATAGGCTCAGCGAAGATTAGTGCCAGTAAAAGCATCCCTTCAAATGTGCTGAGCCTCCCGGTTGGTCACTGTAGCGATGTCCAGCCAATTATAATCTAAATATGAAAGATATGTCATGTCCCACCTAAATTAGCCCATGGCAGATATTCCAATAATGTTGAGTTCCAAAGTGCAACATCACGTCGCTGACATCCCCAAATTGTCTGACAGCTCACCTTTTCGGCCGAGTCCTCCTTTAATTGTGACTGGACATCATCAAAGGCTTGCTTGAGCTTCTTGACCACGGCTTTCTTACGGACTCTTTGTTCCTGCGGACAAACCGCTGCATATGGCGCGATTCGAAGCGGACGTTACCGCCATCGACAAATCTTGCGCCCTCAAAGCATGTACTGATTCACGCCATGATAATAGCAAGCACTATCCCCTCACCTGTGGTAAGCCCCCCTCGCTGTTACTCCTATGGATTCAAACCAAAAAGAATCGCCCTCAGAGGCTATACCTTTGTAAGCACCGATTTTCGCAGATGCTGCCAGCTAATTGGCCATAAGACCATAACAGAAAAGGAAGCGTGACGTGGAAATCTGAGATCTCGCTAAAGCTATAACACCGGCCTTAACGATACGATGTGACACTAGCTCATCATCACCGTCGTTCTCCTTCCGTTTCTTTTTGAAAATGTCTTGAAGTGTTAGTTGATTCAGAGGCTGCTTCAGGGTGCATCGCTTAGCTTTTGATAGACCCGGATTGAGAGGACCCCAGACAGGTTGAGAACCGTGTCCCAGCCTTTGATGATTGTAGGGCTCATGAAGAGCGGTTAGGGTCAGTTAAAAAGCTGAATACATCGCCAAGGTCGCTAATATAGAATATTTTTTGTAGCCAAAGATCAGTGTCACTACGCCCGGGACACTTCACACGACGAGCAGAGCTTACCAGTGTGGTTTGAACAGCAAATCTGATCTACGGTTTCGCGAGGAAGGTAAGAGCAAAAAGAAAGAAAAGTATAAGATATAAGCAAAAGCAAACATACAGGGACGGTTACCAGTACCTCTATACGTTAAGAATACACCAGCACTTTGAGGTACTTCTACCTCTAGTAGTCCGGCTGGGATCTACGATATATTTCATATATCTATAAATGAGGTAGGAGAACAGAGACAACTTTATACGCTCTACCGCTAGGTTCGTATGCTATTTCGAGATGGAACAGGAGTAATTGGTTAGAAACATGAGGTTGATAGGTGGAGTTAAGGGTTTGAAACCATTGTGTAGTGGGTGTATTCCGATGTTTCTGCCAGCTGGATTATGACGAACGTGCAAGGGGAATCCCCGCGTATAAATGCCTGTGATAACTGATTGACTTCTGTATCCAGTGTGGTCATTACTCAGAGTGTAGCCAACGTCTGCCTTGAGTTAAGCCCGTATATTTATCCAAGAAACCTAACAGCATTCGACAGGTGGAGACCTCCAGAGTAACGAGTAAGCGAGGTACTATCCCTCCGTCGCGGTCACTGTTAGGGGTTCAAATGGATAAGAGCATATCACTTTCTCGATACGTCTCGGCCATGTAGTAAAGCCGCTATAACCACCAAATCTAGGGCCTAAGAGACTTGTGAAAAGGTTATACTGATACAAGAGAGAGACAAGTGTTTTGGTACCTAACCAACTTTATCAATTGTAGCTATTCTGTACGTGGGGTTAAGTGGAGCAAGGTACGCAGCGAAGGGCTACGCCGGTCAAAGGGTTACTTAAAATTAGAAACTCAAAGGTCCAGACCAATCCTTGGCTTAAACCTTAGAGCATCAGGTTTCTCCGTCGATCGTCGCACTTGGTGTAGGCTTGAATTGGCAGAGAGACCGTTCTGACTCGTCGGTCATCTCTGACCATAAACCTACGCCAGTAGCTGACATGTTCCGTATCCACTTTTCCGTGACGGCAGAAATTCGATCTTTTATTAACCATTGTTTGCTGAGAAAGAGGTGTTTGACGATGTCACGTTTACGAAACTAAGGTCAAACACTACGTTTCGACAGTGATATTATTCAAGATGAAAATATAGCGAAATAACAGCAAGGCTCACTATGGAACAGACAGCTGGGCTATGGAGGTTAAGTATAAGTCATGGGCCTTTGAGGGAGAGAGGATGGGCAAATTCAGGTCTTGGTGCAAGGCTATCCCTTTGAGTGCCACAGCCCTTAGGAAGGTCGTTCGCCCCACTTAGCTTAGTCACAAGGTTAGTACATGCAGGGTACCGGAAGTTCGTAAGATATTTGCCAAGTTTGTAAGGTAGCTCTTTGTAACAATAAAAACTGCTGGGACTTTTACCATCATACAAATTAGTATGTGTGGAAAAGTACTGTTAGTTTCGTTTTTGTTGATTGGCTCTATACCCCTGTCGTGACCCTGCCTAAGGGCTGTGGCACTCAAAGGGATAAGAATAATGTGGGTTCCTTAGTTCCCTACACCCGAGAATCAAGCGTGATATTGCCTTCTTCTTCGAGGCCCGGCCATGCTCCTCCCATGCGTCCGGGTCCCCTCGCGGGTGTAAGAAGAGTCTTGCATGTAGTGAGCAATGTGATGCTGTTCAGCTTCTGCGGGTGATTCTTGGTCCCCCGGCACCCTCGCTTGCATAAGCTCATCAGGCCGTCCAGTCTGACGAGGCATTAAAGTCCTGACAGGCGTTGATGATGCCTGTTAATAAAGTTCAGATTATGTTAGTATAGCGTCTCATGTAACCCTAAGCAGTCTGGCTGTCCGTGTTTCGAATCGCGCTACTCGCGGTATTCTTTTACGGAGATTCATGAAGGCCTAGCGGCTGCTATCAAGAATGGTTGTCGAATCTGATGTTACGATATCTGTAACCAACGCTCGAAGTTCGCCATATCGTATCCTTTGAGTATGATATGGACTAGCATAACGAATCTGCATTCTACTATGAGATTCAGGTCCATCAAAGCGGCCCCAGGTTATCAGAAAGACCGGACCGGACTTATCAGCACAATCAGTTTGCGTCCATGGACTGCGAACTTCGTCATCTAGTGGAAGGCGAACTTTGTTGCCTTCAGACCTTTGTTGCTAGGAGATGTACCCCTTGATTTGAAGGCCAATACTGTGCCTGGATCTGGCGCAACACCAGGCCCTGGGCACTTGTGGGAGTCATTTACGTCGGTGCCAGGGAAAGGATCCGTCGTTTGGCGAGCTCCGCCCTGGAATGGGCATTAAACAGACGCGAGTGGAGGAACTAGGCGATTGAAGGGCCAAAAACGGGTGTATATATTCGTAGACCTCCCAATTTCCATCATGTACCTACATCCCTTAACTATCCACGATTATTTTTAATTGCATCAGCTTGAAACTATTACCCAAGTACTGCCTGCGGTCAGCATAACCTTCCAATAACCCCCCAACCTAAGATTTTGCCTTAGGAAATCCAGGCTGTCCCAAAGCTGTCTTGAATCCTGACGAATCTGGATCAAGAGTCCATGATGTTAGATTTAATATAGGACAATCCCATAACTTCCCATCTTTTCTCATCTTTTCTTCTTCATACCCGTCTTTTCTGAACTAGGGTTGCGGATGTCGAACTTGAGAGGCAGGGTCCGGAGCCGTGATGAGGAGCACCAGGCGATTCTGCAGCTCAATGTTTTGCTGCAAAAGACGTTCATTCCTCTGCTCTAACATCATAATATAATCCAATGCCTTTTCGAGGATCATCGTCTTACTAGGATTGCGCTGGGGCATTGATCTGAGTAATGCTATCTCCAGGAATGCTCGATCTTGCTCGTCCGCCGCGCTGGACGTTCCTTCACTTCCATGCCGAAAGGATTCTAAGGAGAGTGGAGGATGATATTTATAAATCTCCACGGGCTTGTCGTTTACGTCCGTGTGGTACCAGTTCTCAATCAAGCTTGGAACTGTCCCTTTGGACAGGTAACTAGGCGTGTGACGATGAGGGGTTGAAACGGACAGCGATGATGACTTGTAAGGCAACGGTCTCGAGTTGCCTGAAGGCTCTGGTCTAAGCGAACGACAAGGTGAGGGAGCTTCGGATGATAAGGATGCCGGAAGCCGCTTCTGCTGTTGTGATAGGGGAGCGACAGGTTTAACGCCAGGGCGATCATGGCTTATTTCCCCTCGGTCTTGTTTTGCTGGTTCTATTAGACAGGCGGCTTGAGCGGTTGGTGATATATTTGGCTGCGGCAGCGCAGTGAGCGGGAGCCATCTAGGCTCCATGATTCTGTGAATCTGGTCGAATAATATCTGCTAGCTTGGTCATTATTATGATCCGTCTATTGCTCTTAGTAGAGTGGATCTGACATGCTGAAGCCTGGGCTTCAAAGAGTTTCTTGCGTAATATCTGAACCACCTTGCGTCTTAATTGAGCGCAGAAGCGAGAACTTTGGCTAGCTAAATGCTTCCAAATGCCTTCCAAAAGTGGGGCCTTAATGTTGGTAAAAGAGGTTATAAGGTGGACCATCCATCAAGAAATCGGGGCTACTGATCGGTGTTCTGGCTCCTGTGTCCGAGCTGAGGCGGAGCATGAGCTGGCGTTTCCAGATAATTTAACATATACTCACCCATCACCAAGATGGCTACGGAAAGGTTCATGGCGAGTGTGGCATCCTCTGTGTTGCCATCGATGGAGAGGGCCATTGTGCTCTGCTGCTCGGGCATGGATCAGCCGCTGCTTGACAATTTTTTTCACGGTCCAGGGCGTTGCTGTTCGTAGAAATAATGAGGGTGTGATAGGGTGTTCTGATGTCCCCCCCTCCATCTCCCTGAATGGTTTGAGATGTAGAAGGAATAAAGGGGACAGAGTATGACTGGAAAATGGACAAGCTCATTGGAAAAAGTGGTATGTAGTCTTGAAGTTGTGGCCTCATATCATCATCAAATTGCGCGAAAGGCGGGGGTCCGACGTTATACAGCTGGGAGGAGTCAACTAGTTCTAGTACCTACAGGTAGTGCAATTATCAAACGAAGTCGACAATAGGGCATACGTGTTCGCATTGTAATCATGCATCCCCCAGATGTCGACTACCCGGCCGAAAGACGGCATTTTAATCAGATCATTCGCGGTTGCGAGGCCGAACAATGCCGACGGAGGGAAGTGAAGGCTGCCGAGATAAGCACAATGGTTTCCCAGTCCATAAAATCCCAGGCGACGCCACACTCGACAGATGGCGATGAAGGGTGAGTAGCCAGAAGTTAACGCTGACGAGAGTGAGGAGTGCAGGGGTGAAGTCGGGATTGTGCTGGCATGATGATGACGCTGGATTGGGCACGCCTAAGTGGCCAGGATGGCACCATAATGACACCTGCGCCCTCTCCTTTCTCTAGCGTAGTGTCTATACTTGAACGCACGCCTGATGAAACCAGTTTAAGTCCTCGCGGATATCCACGGCTACCAAACTTGCATACGTCTTGCGCCCCGGTCGCGAAGATGAGAACAGAGCCTTCCAATGAAAAAGGCTGCATGATTCCCAGGATTGATCGACTTATGCGCCAGCAATGCGCCACGGCAACAACGGAAATCTCCAAGCGAGGGGTTCACGGTGCGCGAATGGTGGCACTCCCACGGTCCTTAGCGATGATCAATACTTGTTGAAGACATAACCCGATCGCCAACTCCTAATTTCATAGTTCCTGACTTAAGGAAGAATTCTGGGGAAACATTGACATACATAAGTGCTGTGGGGTCTGGGCTTAGTACGTAATCGACAGCCGCGAGCCCGATCAACGGGGGTTTGACCAGATCTTCAGGTGGGGTGCAAACTAGCCACTGAAGCCATGCTTGGGTAACAACATTTCCAATTGCTTCCCCGAAGCGTCTACCTCTCACTTTTTAAACTTAGGTAGGCTGGACTGCTCCAAGGTGAATGTCTAGCTTTCAATCTTTTTGATATCTTATCACTCATCTACCTCTGTATGTGGCAGTATAAAAACATTTGTGATACTCGCTTATTATCCCCACTTCTCTTGGCCCTTATCCTCACGGGTTCCCTAAGAAGTTGTTTACAGTATGAGCGAGTCCCATCGCAACAAGCCCGATCTGGGCATCAACGACTTTTACTTCATCCCAACTTCACAAGACGAAAGCCCCTCCGTGACGTCGCTCATTGAGACCCTCGGCTTGGAACCACATATTGAAGGTGGCTACTTTAAAGAAACCGACGTTTCTGTCGCCTCTGTTTCCTCACCATATCCTCCTGAACCCCTATCCGAGGAGACTCCCTGCCTGACGCATGGTCTTCGTTCCGACCTCGGACCGCTGTTCCGCAGACTTTCCACCACCATTTACTACTATCTCACACCCAACCGCCCACAGTGTTACTTCCACCGTGTCCGCAGCCGGATTATCCATTCGCTTCATCTGGGCCGCGGCCGGTATGTGCTCATCAGCCCCGACGGACATGTTGAGACATATGTCGTGGGACGCAATATTGAGATGGGCGAACGGCTCCAATGGGTTATTGAAGGAGGTGTCTGGCAGGCCAGTTACCTGCTTGATGCCGAGGATGGCGAGAACGAGGGACTTCTGATCTCCGAAACTGTCGTGCCAGGGTTCGAATACGTTGACCAGGAGTTTCTGTCTGAGGCGGGTTTGAGAAACTTGGTGCAGGCTGACCAAGCAAGAAAGCTGGAGTGGTTAGTCCGAAAGTGCGACAAGGTGCATATGACAAACCAGGTAGCAAACCGGGAGCGAAGCACAGGGTCTAAGAAAATCCGGGTTAACGACAGGAGAGACCATCCTCCCTCCACCATAGTGCCGCCAAGGAGAGCTGAGCTGTGAATATTCAACCCGAAGGGAATAGGACAAGAGCATTACCAGGATAAGTGTATGTTGAAATATTTATCTTTTGTTTGCCGTATGACTTGTTGTCGTTGATACAACCATTGCAGTTCAGACAAGCTGATATCTCGGCACCCGCGCCCACATGCTAGCCGATCTTGATGCTGGTGAATTGGCTTCCAATGTGAATGAAATGTCTAGTGACATCTTATGAAAAATTTTAGTATGAATGGTCAAGGATACTGAGGAAAGGCATTAAAATACCATGACCTAGAATACCCGGCCATCTCTTGTTTCCTCAACCTCCAGTCGCCGAGTAAAGGTCTCAACCACCAGCTTCACAGGCAACGATCTTATATTAATATTGTAGTCGTCCGAAGGTCTCTGTTTAAACTGAAAACCGGTATGGGTGCTATTGTTTCGGGTAATGGCAGAGGCAAGACTTGATATAATCCGTCTAGCACTGACTCACTTCGGTCGAGGGAATACCCCAGGCCCTTCAAAGCCTCCCAAATATATGATTTTTTCAAACCGCGAGCACTGGCAGCAAGAGAGTTGCATCTCAGACCTGGTTACCATCTATGCTGGCTTGCAACTAAAAGCAAGTGCCTCTGCCACCTAGTCGTTCACCCTCAGACAAATTGAACTTATAGCGTGTTAGTATGAAGAAGGCGTGGCATGCAAATTGCTACGGGCTTCTACCTGGATGTGGCTCAATGTTTTCCTCATGACCTCGAATTTATCCTTTCAAAGCCTCCTCTATAATCCGAGCCGCTGCCATCACAAGGCTCTCATGTAAGCGTGGAGCAACCACCTGAATCCCAACCGGCATCCTCTCTGATATCGCTGCTGAGTACTGACGATATATTTGTGCCTCAGTCTCATTCTTCGGCTCATACACTTCCTTAGCCAGTTCCTGAACATGGTTCCCCTCACCGACAAGAGCTGCAGCCGGTATCGCAACAGCCGTATACTGGAGTAAGTTCCAAATCGCCGAGTAACCCCAATATCTGCTCGTGCCCAGCGGGGGCGCTGTGCTCGGAGTCACTGGCGAGACAATGACATCAACGTCGGCTCTCCTCCAGTGCGCGGCGTATAGCCGTCTGAAAGCGTCGCGTGTTGCCCTTCGTGTCTGCAGAGTTGAGCCAGCTTGAGAGGTACCGATCTCGCACTCATTTAGAATCCACTCCGTGAAGTGTTCCAGTGGTTCAGATCCTGCGTGGCAGGTTTTGCGGATGTCGGCGCTAGCGTCCTCGAAGTAGTTCGAGGCAACGATCCTCCAGGCTTTGGCGTGGTCCCATGGCGTGAACGTCTTCACTTGCACGGAGGCTTTGCACCTCAGGTGGGATCTCACCTTCTCCAGGACTCGTCGTACGGGCGGCAGGGGAGAGACAACACCGTCGTCAAATAGAATGCCGACGCGTAAAGATGCGGATGGGTCAAGTTGCCGGCCGATGGCTGGGCTCAAGATATCACTGGGAACAAGAAAAATATCCTCAATCCACGGGGATGATGAAGAGTATGCTTTGCAGAAGAGTTCGAGGTCGCGTAGAGACCTGGCGAATGGGCCCAGAGTGCCTACAATAGAACCACATCCTGATGTAGGAATCATGACTCCTTCGCCACTGATCCGACCAGGGCTGGGTAGAAGGCCGTAAATCTGTCAAAGTGTCAGAACCCTCATTACCGGACAATGATTCAGCTCAAATATGGAGAATTTACACCGTTTAAAGCTGCCGGCACTCGAATCGAGCCTCCGACATCTCCCCCAACACCAAGAGGCGATCCCTTCATGGCCATCAGAGCTGCCTCTCCGCCTGTGCTGCCACCAGCTGTGAGCTTCCGATTCATGGGATGAACCGTCGCACCGTAGATGTTATTAGACGTCTCAAGATGCATCAGAGACCGGGACTGATTCGTACGAGCAAAAACAACAGCACCTAATCTCTTGAGACTTTGGACGACATTGGCGTCTTCCCCGCTGGGATTTTTCACCCATGCTACAAAGCCAGCGTTTGTGCAGAGGCCAGAGACGGCGATTTGCTCCTTGACGGAGATGGGGAGGCCATGAAGGGGGCCCATAGTGTGGCCTGTTCGGGCGAGATATTCATCGCAAGCTTTTGCATCGTCGACTGCTTGAGAGACTAGTTCAGTCAAGCAGTTTGTCTGTGTAACGCTTGATGAGCGATCTGCCAAGCTGTTTGTGCTGCAGCGTGATAGTACCAAAGAGGGCTGGTCTAAGATGACTTACACATTGCTGTGCAATCGTGGCCCGCTTCCTGAACGCAGTAAGAAGTTCCCGAGCGGTAACTTGTTGCTTGGCCAGCATCTGCAGTAGATCCGTGGCATCGAGGTTCTCAGTCAAGTCAAGTTCCAGGTCTGTGAGAAGCCCACATGATCGAGGGACGGGAAGAACATTCAGTGGCAGAGACGCTAGGTCCTCGGGCTTCAGAAGAGCGCTTGGCTCTAGGGAGGAGCTCCTTGCAGCTAAGGCAGGTTGAATACGTTCTTGTAGAGTTGACATGTTTGTTAGATGAAGCAAGGGATTGAGGGAGTTCGAGGTCTGCAGACTTGGTCGGGGAAGCTGCCCATCTAGAGAGGACATTGAGGGCAGCAAGCTTTATAGCCCCACGAATCGGCAGTCGGCCTAACAGGAGGCGGGATAATCTGGTTATCGGAAAGCGGGGAAAGGTTGTCATCAATCCTTCGGTAACCTCCAGCTCCATTGTTACGAGCCTAGCGGTTACGTCACATATACCCTACAAAAAACCATAAAAGGCGCCAGCCTGGTCTCTAGTCCCGGGCAGGTTCACGCTAAACCAAAATAGCAAGTAGGGTTAGGGTTAATTCTAATATAAGCTAATTAGCCTAAAAAGTCAAAGGTATAGACTATTTATATAGAATTATAATTTATATAAAACTATAAGTAAAAATAGCTAAATAAGTAACAAATTATAAGCTAACCTTAAACTCCTTAGGAATTAACCTTAAGCTCTAACCCTAAATAAATAATAGGAATTAGCATTACTATAGGTAATAATAAAATATAAAATAAAATAAAATTAAAGTTTATGTTATAATATAATAAATATCTAAATATTTATTTATTTACCTACTTACCTACCTAACTCTACCTACTTAACCTTCAGAAAAAAGCACTTAAGGATATCTATTTATTATAATTAATTAAAACTATTTAAGCATAATTACTATACCTATAGACTCCTTAGTAATATAGCTATTATTAAAAAAGCTAAGAGAAAAAGGAGGATTAGTATTATTAGTTATTAATAATAATAATATTAATACTATTATTATATTAAAATACTAAATTATTTAGCTATATAAAGAGCTTCATATCCTCCTCTGCCTCCTTTACTTAGTAGCTATTAAGCTTAATATAAATTAAATTAAGTATTACTATTATAATTATTATAAGAGAGTTAAAACATAGCTATAAGAAGTTATTATGTTTTTTGCCTCCTTCTTACTATTAGGCTTAATATAATAGTTAGGTTTAAGTATAATAAACTAAGCTATACTAAGTTTATTATTAGTAAATAGTATAAGGTATATATTAAGTAATATTAAAATAATATATCTCTTAATAGTAAATTTAATATATATTAGGCTTAATTAATATAAAGAAGTTATATTAATAGCTAATATACTAGAATTTATAAAAGTATTAATAAATATAATTTATATACTAAGTATAATTATAAACTAATTATTAAGGTTATTTATTAATTTTAAGAATTACTAGTAATTTTAATATTTTTTAATATAACCTTACTTTAGTAGTTATATATAAAATTAATTAGTTTATAATAATTATATATAATTAATTAAAAATATAAGGTATATATAAGATAATTACTAGGGTGATAATACTTATAGCCCGAAGTACTTTAAGATTTAATAAATAAGGATATATAGCTACTAGCTAATAAAACCCTATTAATTATAAAACTTAAAATAATATATATATTAAGTATATAAGAAAATAAGTATATATAATAAATAAGTATATAAAATAAAAATCCCTTACCTTATATTAACACGATTAAATTAATTAATTCTTAATTAAATAATATATTATAATTTACTACTAAGGCTTATATTATTTTTATACCTTAGGCCTATTAAATAAACCTAAAATTAAGTTTATAATAAGCTATTAAGATTTATATTATTTACGTTTAAATTCTTTAATACTAGTCTTAAGGCAGGGAGGGTTATAATAATTATATCCTAAGCTCTTAAAAGTTAAATACTTTAAAAGAATAGGCTATAATCTAATATATCTTTAATTTAAATTTATAAGGATTTTCTTTTTAATAGTATAATTTTTAAGAAAAAATAAATTAATTATTTACTAATTATAATATAGTATTAAGTAATAAGTATTAAGCTATTAATTTTATTAAGTAATAATTAAAGCTTAAAATATATTTTCTTTAAAAATATAATTATTAGAGGGCTAAATTTAAAGATTTAAGTCCTATTTATAATTAATTTAGGCTTATATAAAATATAATTATAAAATATAATACTTAAATAAATAATATTTAAACTTTAATAAAACTAGCTTTATAATAGATATAATATTAAGTAATATAGTAATTACTAGCTTAAAAAGGTATAAAAGCTTAAAATTAATTTATTTTAAAAATTAAAAATAAGTTATAATAATTTAAGTAATTTATAAAAAAGGTTTAGTAATTAATTTATTTATTATAATTATAAGTTAATATTACCTTATTAATTAATATTAAGTAAGTAACCTCCTAGCTACTTAGGCTATTATTATACCTTAAAATAGCTAGATAAATAATAAAATAAGCCTTAAGTAGCTAAAGTATTTTAATTAATATATAACTAATTAATTAGAAAGTTTATAACTTATATTTTTAAGATTAAGTTCTTCTTAGCCCTTTATATTAATATTTAATTAATTATAATTAAGTTAAATATTAAATAAGGTTTTAAAAACGCTAGCTATATATCTTTAAACCTAAACGTTATAATATGTAAGCTTAATATATAGCTATAGACTTTAATACTTATTAAAATAAATTAAAACATATTATAATAGCTTCTTAAAGTTAATTTTTAAAGCTTTTTAATTTCTAACTAAGGTAATAAAGAGAAATATATATAAAATAGCCTTATTAAGGGCTAAGAATTAAAAGCTTTAATAGGTAAATAATATATTCAACTAGTAATATAAAGTTAAAAGGGTATACTTATAAAATAAAAGGAATATAATTATATAAGATAGTTAGGATTTAATTAATTAAATAAATATAAGTATATAAATATTAGCTAAATTATTAAAAAGTAATAATTAAAGAAGTTTAAGATAACTAAGGGTTTAACATTATAAGACTTATAATAAGGCTAAATATAATATAAGAACTTATTAAAAGAGAATTATGGCTTTTAGAAATAAGTATAATAATTAATTTTAATTAATTAAATAATTTACTTTAAAAAGGTTAAAATTCTTATTTTATATACTTATTTATCTTATATGCTTATTATATATAAGCTTTAGTTATAAGAGCTATTAATATTTAACTTATAATTAATTAAGTTATAATAAGTATTAAGTATTAGCTAAGTATAATAAAGAGGAAAATAAGGAGGAGGATAAAAATAAAAAAGATAAGAAAGGTAATAATAATAGGCAATAAGATAATTAAGAATTAGTTATATTTTAGTTATTATAATGGGCTTTATATATAAAATACTAAATTATTAAGATAATATAAACTTATTATAATAAGTATAAAAGTAATAAAAGTAGTAAAAGTAGCTTAAAAAAGGGCTTAGATAGTATTAATTATAAGCTATTAAGGCTTATTAAATGCTATAAGAAAGAGCTTAAAAAGACTATTATTAAATATAAAAGAAAGGTTAAGGCATTAAGTAGTATTAATTATAAGTCTTAATAAGTATAATATATAAAATAAGTAATATATTTATAAAATAAGGATAAGCTTATATTTTACTAAGTTAGTTTATTATTAATACTTAAGATAAGTAAGTTAAAGCTTTAGAAGTAAGAGGCTTAAGAGATTAATATAATACTATAAGTATTAGTTAAAAGCTTTTATTAAGAGCTAGTATAAAGGTTAATATATCTTAATAAGGTATTAAGTAAGATATTTAAATAACTTAAAAGTATTAATATAATAAAGCTAGTTATAAAGCTATTTAAATATATATAGGAGGTAATAATATTAAAATAATATAATATAAATTAAAAGTAGTATTTATATTATTATACCTATATCTAGCTACTTAAATAAGATAAGGCCTAGAAGGAGTATAATATTTAGCTTATAAATAAGTAATAAGAATATCTTATTAATATTATATAATAGCTTAATATTATAGCTTATTATATAAAAAGGAAAAAAGAGGATTTAAGTTAGAAAAGGTAGTAGTAATAATAGTAAAAAAGTAATATTAATTAAAAGAAGGTAAAGGCAAGGGCAGAGGCAGATTTAGATATTAATTTTAATAGTAAGTTTAATAGTAATTTTAATATACTTAATTAAGCTATTTATTACTCTTATATTAGCAGTATTAAGTAAAAGCTAGGCTGGAAGTAATATTATAACTTATTATTATATTTTATAACTATATTAGGCATTAAGGAGGATGATAACTAAGTCTTAGTATACTTATATATTTACTTTTTAGCTAGCTTTTAATTAATAGCTTAAGTAATATTAAAAGAGGCTAAAGACCTGGATCCTTAATTAGGAGAGGAGATACCACCGGCCAGCCTAGAGTAAGGGGTAAATTAAACTCTCTATTATTAACTCTTAGTATATAATAGCACGTTATGCTGTCTATGTTAAGTTTTCCTATTAAAATAATATCCCTTGTCCTTAGAGAGCTCCTAATTACAAGATCTTCTTGCCCTCTGGTAAATATATAAAGAATTCTATAATAATATAACCCCTCTTTTGCCTAATCTTATTTTATAATATAATATATTATAGTTAAGAGATAAAGCCTAGATACTCTTATTAAGATTATAAAGTATTATATCTTAGGCTTATATATTAAGATATTAAATATATATATCTATTATCTAGTCTTACTTAAAGAATTACTAAGGATTAAATATCTTTATAATAAATATATATATATAATAAAAACCTTATTATCTAAGTAATATAAGGACTTTATAGAAAATATAATATTTAAGGCAAATAATATTAAGTCTTAAGGCAGGATATTATTCTTATAATCTTTATCCTTTAATAATAAAAATAATTATCTTAGCTAGCTTTATAAGCAAGTATACCTTATAAGTATAGCAAATTAGGATAAACTTATTTAAACATATTATGCTATTAAGTGCCTAGAGCAAGCTATAGGAAATTTCTATTATTATAAGAAGGTTATTATTAATAATAATAACTATATATAGGGATTATATTATTAAAAGAAAGAACTTAGTATTCTTCTATAAAGGATATTAATATTTACTTTAGCTAGTAGTATTAACCTTAGTTGCTATATAGTATATACTATTAGTACTACTTTAGGCACTGGCAGGCTAAGTATTAATAGCCTGGAAATTAGTATTAATAGCCTTATAGAGAATAGCAATTAAATAAGTCCCTATATACTACTTACCTTATTATTATCCCTTATTATTAGCCTCTATTAATTATATATTATATTTAATCTAATTATCTTAAACCCTAATATCTACTTACCCTAGGGTTTTAATTTAATTTAATTTATTAAGTTATTTCTAAACCTTTTTAACTTTTCCCTTAAGTTTAAGTACTATAATAAGTTAAGTTACTTTTTAGAAATTGCTATAATGCTATATATACTTAAGTTAAAAAACTTCAAACTCTTACTAGTAAACTGCAAGATAGAGGAACTTATAGATATTATCCTCTATTATAAAGAGATAATTCATAAAATTAGCTTAAAAAGTATTAATCTTATAAATAGAGTTTAATCTTAGTAGTCCCTTACTAAGGATATTTATAACTATCTTAATATAAATTACTTCTTTATAGATTTATATATAATAAGTAATATATATTTACAACCTAAAGGGGGAGAACTAGTAGCTACTAATGCCTAAGGCTTAATAGATATTATAGTTAGGTTATTATAAAGTAACTAATACATAAGCCTATTCTTTAAAAAGATATAGTAGCCATAAAGCTCTAATAATCCTAAGCAAGCAGATTTTATAATTTGCATATATATTAGGCAGATATTTACTTTCTATAGCATATAGCCCTATCCTTTCTATAACGGCTGCACCTAACCATTACGCCATGAGGCAAAAGATTGGCTAATAACTGCTATTGTAGCAATTACAGTAGTGCATACAGCTGCTTATAGGAGCTTACGGTAAACCAAACCGTAACACTTTCCTACTCTTCTATTCTTAATTATCGCGTGCCCTTATTAATCTCTCTTGCATATACTAATATTTCCGGCCTATTACCATATAAGCATCCTTCTACAACTATCCTTCCCTACTTAGAAATTACCACAGGAAATATACTGCGTTTCCTGTTTTTGACTAATCACCATCTAGCATCTTCGGGGTCGAGCAATCTCAGAGCAGCATGTCCGCGTTTACTAAAAGTTTATTATCGTTATAATATATACATTACTAATTATACTAAGAGTTAGAATTAAATCCTTAGATAAGATATATAACAGATATCTACTCAGTATTAAAATTCCTCAGTTTTATATAGACTTCTAAAGAACCCATATAGCTAGTATTAAAGAACGCCTCGCCGATAATGCGATATATTTTGCCAGTCTTCCGAATGACATAGGGGCAACTAAGATTATGCAAATAGTATCCCCTCGTTGAGCTATATGAGGCACCACAGCAAGGGGGTTCAACCAAGATTTCCGCGCTGTTTTGCTTAACTGTAGTGCTCTGATCACCGCCGGACCAACCAGAAACGAACAGACTTGTCGAGATCTTATATTTCTCTGTATCTATCGTAAAGTGATCTTTGCATTAGTATCATCGGTCTCTTAGCACGCTTGCCCTAAAGCAAAATTAATCAAGTCTTGCGCACCGCCTGAATCTCCGTCTTGGTTAGCAAGCAGCGATTGAGTTATTGCCTATAGGGATGCCGGCCTCATCTCATAAGGGGTACCAAGGAGACCAAATTCAACGCATCTCATATAGAATTCGAACTCCTATTTGAAATCTGCATTTATCCATGTGGTGCTCTGCCCATGCTTTAGTGGCACTCTTTGACCGATGCTTCGCTCAACCCTGCCAACCACGAATCCCTTTACCCGCAACTTATTATTTATATACAATAGTACGATGGCTTTTTAGGCAACAATGCTCGGTACAATTTGCGGTGTAAAACCAGAGTTATCATAAGGTGTAGTTAGATATGGACACCAAGATGGCATGCTTTTCTGCATCCCGATGAATGCCCCCCTGCCGAAGCTCGCGTGCGTACGCCGTCCCGGCTACATGCGTGCCATGCCCAGCTTGCAAATCCCAAGCGCTATCATGAATTCCATCCTCATCTTCATCATTTCCACCGTCTTGGCCAAATGGCTCATTTAAATACCAGTTGGTAATAGCGAGGTTTCTCCATGCGATAATGTTGAATAGATGCCCTAGTAATCGCCTGGTGGACTCTTGGATGACCCGTCTTGCCCGGTCGGATGTACATTTTCGCTCTTAGACCCGTTCCTGAGCCTTCTTCCTATCCTACACTCCTACTCCACCGGGTAGCACTTGTAGTGTTGGTTTTAGTGGAAGTCGGTTGCCATTAGCAGGCTGGCTACCTTATAGTCTGAATCGCCCTCTTGCTTGGCTTCTTCTCTCCTCCATATCCTCTTTTAACTGCTGCTTCTCTAGTTCCCTCTCCCCTAGCGCCTTCTGGCTCTTCCATCTTGCTGACAATCTCATCAGCCCATTCCTATAGGCTGCGCGTATCCACTCCTTGAACAATCCCTAACATGCCCTGCTAAAAGTCCAAAATGAGCTACATTTTGCTCTGGCAATTAATCGTACCTAGGTAGCCATCCGGTCAAAAGTATCGCAAATCAGTTGCAACACGGGCTCGTCTTCCCCAATTGGTGCTGCCGCGATGTGAACTTCTCCCGGCTTCAACCCTTCCATATGCTCCGCCCACCCTGTCCTCTCTATCCATGCATTCACCTCTTTCTTCTCAGCTGCAACTTTGAGAGCCTTCTGTGCTGCAATCTTGAAACGTTCGTCTTGTTCCTGATGAAGATGGCTTATCCTTTCTGGAATGCTGATGATTGCATTTGGGTTAGTAGTTGGCTGCACGAACCCAGCGGTCTCTCGTCCAACTTCAAACCACTTGCTAGCCACTCGTGACTTGAAAAATCGTTGGGAGTACACTTCTGTTCGTCAGGGTACCTTCCGACGCCCCTGGGCTCGATTCACCACATTACCACCTTTCTTCCAATCATTCTGCCATCCGTGCTCCTCCTTGTAATTCTTTAGCATATGCTGCACTTGTCGATATACATGATTGCGTTGACCGCAACGTAATCCGTCGAGTTTCGGCGGGGCGATAAATAGGATTGGATCAGTTGGTGGTGGGACCTGGAACTGACGCAACTCGGTCTGGGTTTGAATAAACTCGGGCACTGCTTTGACTCCATTGAAGATTTCCGCTATTTCGCTGGCTGAAAAAAGATGGATGCTGTTTCTGTAAATGGCCGCGCACGTCACCAGCTACGTACCCAAACTTACATAACTTGCATATTGGGAAAGGGATATCACAAACATGAACAAATAGCTCCATGTTGCAACCTTTGTATGGTGTTCGAAAATTCCGGTATGATAAAACTCGAATTGCCATCTCCTACAACATAAATGCCGTAATGTAAGTGCTTTGTTAATTCTGTGGCGGTTTGTTACACTTGATGATGATTGCTTTTTCTGTTCAACAACCAACCAAACATCATACACCCTAGTTACGCTACATAGGTGAGCCATGTAAAGTTGACCTCGTTTCTTTATTTTCCCTATAAGTAAACTGACATTTTATGCCTTTTAATTTTCTCTTGTCCTATTAAAAACTAAACTGCTTATATCGCATCAAATTTGGGCTTACACTCATTTAATTACTTTCCGTTTTACCCCTTAAAATCTCTACCAAGTCATACCCCTGACATCATTAGCCTATTTTCAGTTTATATGGGACATCTCTACTGCTACAGCAAGTGAGGGTCATAAGCTTCTGGGTAGAAACTACTGATTGTCGGCTGCCAGGCGGCCGTTTATCTGGTCTCAGCCTGGGGTTTTTATTTCTAAAAATTGGTAGGGGATGCAGTATTAAAGTTGCCTTTTAGTCTCTATACTTTCTCCAATTTAACTATTAAAATGTCTACGAGGTCCCCCTGGTCTTCAATAGCACATTTTGTAATTATATAGGGAATTCTACGAGTTTAACCCTAACCACATAGATGAATTGTTGATAGGGAAAGACCAGTTAATATCAGAGACATACTCTGACCGAAGACGTATACACAACACCAGAGTAAGACACCACCCTAACGAGTAGCTGTCTCCGAGAACCGGAATAGCAAGACCAGTCCCGATTTACATCCGAGCACTACAGTTGATGCCACGATCGCTAATGCCACCGGGTGATACTCCGGCGGGAGCCAGAGCAGATTTTGAGCTTCATATGTGATCCATAGACGATCAACACTAATGCCATAGCCTTGACATTGACGTAGGTGATGCCGAAGGCTGGATGCACGCAGTGCAGCGGGCGGCGAGGATGAGAGCAGGCTGAGGTCGAACGTGCCAATATTCATATGAAGGCGAGCGCCGGTCTTGTCGAATTGGAAAACATATTCGTCCTCCTCATTCATATCGAGCTCGAGCGTCGCCTGGCAGCCGCCCGTCCTGGCGTCCCAGATCTTGGTGGTCCAACTGTTCGCTGATGCGAGGTGCTGGCTATCTGGCGAGAAGGCCACAGAGTTAACCGGGAAGCTATGGCCCTCAAGCATCGCCTCGCAGTGGCCTGTTATAGTATCCCAGATCTTGACTGCCTTATTACTTAATGCTGATGCGAGATGCTGGCTATCTGGCAAGAATGCTAATAATATAACCCAATTGCCTTAGCCCTTAAACATCGCCTTATAGTAGCTAGTTATAATATTTTAAATCTTAACTATATTATTAAAGGATATTAATATAAGGCGCTAGCTATTACTTAAGAAGGCTATTAAGTAAACCTTATTATTATAGCCTTTAAAAATCGCCTAGTAGTGGTTTATTATAGTATTTTAAATTTAAATTATTTTATTATTTATTATTAATATAAAATACTAGCTATTTAATAAGAAGGCTAATAATATAACCTAATTACTATAGCCTTTAAATATTACCTCGCAGTGGCCTATTATAGTATCCTATATCTTGACCGTCTTGTTAAGTAACGCCGATATGAGACGATAGATATCCAGAGAGAAGACTACTAATGTAAGCCTATCGCTATGGCCTTCAAGCGTTGCCTCGCGGTGGCCCGTCCTGGCATCCCATATCTTGACCGTCTTGTCGAGTGACGCCGATGCGAGACGCTAACCATCCGGCGAGAAGGCCACTGGCCTAAGCCAGTTGCTATGCCAATAGCCATGACCCTCAAGCGTCACCTGGCAGTGGCTCGTCATGGCATCTTAGATCTTAGTGCCGGTTATATAACTCCCTGTTGCGTGGCGCTAGGTATCTAGAGAGAATGCTTCTAATAAAACCTTACTTATATAACCCTTAAGCATTACCTAGTAATAGCCTATTATAATATCTTAGATTTTAATAGTCTTATTATTTAATATTAATATAAAATATTAGCTATTTAGTAAGAAGACTATTAATATAAGCCTATTACTATAGCCTTTAAGTATTACTAGGTATGTATTTTAATCCTCTAATATATTTAATTTAGCTATTATTTAAGTTAGCTATTTCCTTTTAAATAGTATTCTTATAATACTAAGCCTAGGATTAAATATAAGTGCTAATATATATACTTAAAGAGGCGCCTTCCTTATTACTTATTTATATAATAAAATAAATTATTATATATCTTAAATAAAGGCAAATAAGTAAGAATTATTAAACCAGTCCTAATAAGTTCTTAATTAGTATATTAGTTCTATACTATAATATTACCAATTTGCCTACTAGTAACGTCTTGAGCTTTATTATTATAAACGCTCCTTCCGGTATGCTTTTAAGAAGACTAAGCGCCTTAAGCCAATAGAGGTAATTTTTATAGAGAAACTAATAAACTATGCCATTATCGCGGAGGTCGTTAATGTATGCCGAAGTCGTGTGCGAGATTGCTCAAGTGATCAACCCAGTAGATGCACAAATACCGTGCCGGGGTAAGTGGATCTGACTCAGACTGGCTGATGCCATCAATAGAGGTGCCGGGATGTTGTAAGTCGTATATATCACGTCGCAAGGTTTTAGGTTACCTAGACCTAGATCTAGATTAGCCTTACTTAATTTTATTATAAGAGATATATTATATTTTATTTTTATAAGGGCTAAAGGTGCTAATTTTATTATATTTTACTTATTTGTTTTATATTTACTATACTCTTATAATTTTAATTAGTTAATTAATAAGTAACTCTTATAATAGTTTAATAATATCTTCTATCTTACTATCTATTAGGTTTATAATATTAATAAACTCTAGTACTTGCCTATAAGTTATTATTATATATTAGCTACCTATTAAGCTCCTTAAGTAGAGAATTATCTATTTAAAACCCTTAATTATTAGGCTTATCTACAAATATCCTACTTCCTGCTAGTATAAGGCTTATAGTAACTATAGGATTATATTCTTATAGCAGTATGCTAACTAGAGTATTAAGACTTTTATAATCCTAAGTTATATATAAAGGTAAAAAATATTAAACTTTTATTTAAATCCCTAGATGCGTTATATAATCTTTTAATAGTTATAAATAGCTTTAATTATAAACTATATAGTATTCTAGATTTCTTATATATATATATATTAACTAGTTATATATTAATATAAGTAAAGAGACTTGCCTAATGCCTAATAATGTCTTATTACCTAAACCTTAGATATACCTCTAGCAGTAATATTATATCTATTACTACCTAGGTCAGCTTTATAATAGAAGCAATCCTAAGTCTAGCCAAAACTTTTACCATAAGTTAATACTTTAAGATACTGGCAGTATAACTATATTAATGCCTATAAGGTCTTAACTCTGCTATAGGGGTATTCTTTATAGCTAAATATATAGTCTTACTAAAGAGATTATAGATACTGCTTATATATATCTATTTTAGAATCCAGATCTATGGCATCTGGCATTAGATCTACAGCTTTATAATAGTATATAAAGTATTAGCAGTAAGCTAGCATCAGGTAGGAACATAACTAATCGAGCATACCTGGCCAGCAAGCGTCATTGTCACTATGGCCTCATAGATTCTAAACAACGATCCTTCGGTATCTGCGAGGAATATCGTATTTCGTGGGCCTTATTTCAAAGCGTCCTGGTAGGGCTGCTATCCTGAGTTCTCGCTGAGGAATTGTCGAATTACTACTGCTCCTGGCGCATCGCTTGGATCTTATAACACGCTTGGGTAAACTTGTAACTATCATTTCTTTCTTAATGGAGGCTCAGTTAGCTATGCGGACACCAGCAGACCCTTCACCTGTTTACTTTTTTATCATATCATAGTATTTATTATAGGAAAGAGAAGAACTTTCCTATCTTTGTTGCGACTTGGCAATAGGTGTTGCGGAAGTACTTTATCATACAGAAAGAAAGTATTAAAGCCACTAAATACTAAAAGCAAGCAATTAACCTTGACTTTAGACTCTCTCCTCTAATTCTGTAGTCGGGTTGCCCCTTGAAGCTAAGATATAACCTTAATCCAAGCTTATGTCTTTAAATAAACCCAAAGACTTTAACGTAGGGGTACAAGCAAGGTTCCCTTAGTTGCATCTGTCGTGGTAATCATCCTCCTGGCAACCGTTGTTGCAAAACCCCAGAGACTCGATTGACGGAAGGCCGTGAGGAATAGGACGGTAGATAAAGAGGGTGTTCCACTCCTTGCCCTCGCACGTGTCGGTCCTCCCGCAAGCGGCCCAGGCAATGTCGGCCTGGTTGTAGCCTGTTTTTGTCACGATATTAGAACCTGATTATCGAGTTGAAAAAGAAAGAAGAGAGCCAGGGGCTGGACACTTACTGCCGGCGTTGACAAGGTGGTACCCGCAAGCTGTGTATTGGGCCATGGCGCCAGTCATGGCGGCGGTAATAAAGAGGGGGATAGAGAACTTCATGTTGACAAGGTAGTTTTCTCGTGAAGTTTTGCTGGGATATAGCTGGTGTTTAGCTAGTGTTTGGCTGTGGTTATTGGCTGTCTAGTGATGATGGATAGAACTTCGGGTTGAAAAGAGAATGAACGGCAGCAGCATTATATATTAGACCTGCCTCTGAATATGTTGCATTTGTTCCTTGCCAAACCGGCCTAATAGACTCGCTATCGGAGGTAAAACGTTACTCTCTGCTTGCACTAGACCGGCCTATGAAGAGTAGGAAAACAAGCCATCATCGGCAACTCCGAATGCAAATAAGCAGCTGAATATAATACTGATTCAACAAGGACCTTACGTAGTATTCAATCCCAGTAGCAAATAAGCAGCTGAATATGATGCTGACGTGATAAGGGCCTTAAGGGGAAAAGCTGCATATTTAGCGCTGACGGTGGCCGGCCTCCTGTGGCTGATGGTAGGGGCGCAGTATTGCAATAAGAAAATGGCGCTGTTTACGAACATACATAATAAGCAGGTGAAAGGTTTTGTTGTACAAAATGTATAACAATTCAGCGGTGTGAGAATGGGCACCCAGTAACCCTATCAGGGAATTCGACCTTGTCGGAGCTATTCAGCTATTGAAAAATTGAATATGGCCGTGAGACCCCGCTGACTTTCCGCAAATTGATGGCGGCAAAGATCGTACGAGATTTCTGGGCCGCATCCGTTTCGAGATGTGGTGTGTATGATTGCTGTCTTCCAAAACACCAACACGCCATGTCAAACCTCTGTGTCCTTCTCAGAGGCCCCAGTATCTGGACCATGCCTCCACGTCAACCTTGCCGGGCTCGCATACACATTCAGCCTGTGATAGGGACGGGCCTTCTGACTGATTGAGAATAAAGAATTATCGAAAGGGAATGGGTGGGTAGCATTACGCAAGATGAGTTTTCCAGAAGGGACAGAAGGCACGAGACAAATCTGTGAGAATCCATTATCAGGAGTATAAAGAAGAGGGTCTCCGGGCGAACCTCAATACTTTTGACTCCTAGCTCCTACACAATCAGATACACAACTCCTTGCATACTCAACACATAAACATATCTTTCACTTAAACACTTCAGTTTCTAACACGCCATGTCCACCAATTATCAGATATGCTTCATTCGCAAAGTCCCAGCAGAGCTGGACGGCTCCGCTATCGACTTTGCCATAAAGGAACGTCCTAGCAATGGCCCTGGCGAGGATCGCCTCGCTCTGTCCAGGTCGCGTCTCTGGCAGACCGGTCGCGAGCTGCGCATCCGCTTTCTCGACGGCTCGCCCTCCATCCAAGGTCGCATCCGCGCCTGCGCCGACGAGTGGCAGCGCTACGCTAACATCAAGTTCAACTGGGTCGACTCGGTCGATGCCGACATCCGCATCTCCGTCGGCGACGGCGGCGGATCTTGGTCGTACCAGGGCACCGACAATGGTGTTATCCCCCAGAGCGACAAGACAATGAACTTCGGCTGGCTGAATGACGATTCAGAAGACAGGGAGGTTAGCCGTGTTGTGCTGCACGAGTTCGGCCACGCCCTCGGCTGCCACCATGAGCACCAATCCCCAGCCGCGAGCATTAAGTGGAACGAGCAGGCTGCGTTCCAGTACTACATGAGCAAGAACGGCTGGACAGAGGAGCAGGTCCGCTCCAACGTCCTCAACCTGTTCCCCGACGAGGAGACCAACTTCTCTGCTTTCGACCCGCTGTCCATTATGCTGTACTCCTTCCCGGCGGAGCTGACCCTCGACGGAAGCTCGACCCAGTGGAACACGAGCCTCTCCGAGACAGACAAGGGGTTTATGAGCAGGACCTACCCTATCGAGGGCGGTATGCTCGACGGCTTCAACACTACCGAGATGCAGTCGCCGCCCATGACGTCCCAGGAGCTCACCAAGCGAGCCAACTTCAGCTTCCCGGCGCCGCCTGTGCTAGCCGTGGGTCTAAATCACCTCGACGTCGGCAATGAGCACAACGTTCGCGTGCGCGCCGTCGCCGAGCAGATCATGAAAAACACGGCCGAGGTGCACCTGAGCCAGTGGGGCGATACCAAGGCTTACTCCCTCGGATGTGCCTGGGCGACCTTTGCCGCCGACGACCCGAATATCCAGGCCGGCGAGTTCTCTACGACCGATGACCATTCTTGGTGGGAGCCCAAGCCGGACACAGTTCGACATATTAACTTCCCGCGCGCCTGGGGATCTGGACCGCCGCGGGTTGTTGTCTGGTACAGAATGCTCGACCTTGACAGCGGCAAAAGCTACTGGCACACTGAAACGAGAGTGGAAAATATCACGGCCGAGGGTTTCGACCTTTTCATCTCGGCGTACGGCGATTCTGTAATCTACAGCGGTACAGCGGTCTGGCTAGCCCACCAGCAGAACAGGGAGGGTCTGGTGAGCGGTACCTTCAGCACTACAGACGTCCGCATCGACAGGCACCCGTCCCTAGAGACGCAGGGACACGTCGAACTGCCTGCTGGCGCGTTCCATGACCCTCCAAAGGTATATGTCGCTCTGAGAGGGTTCAAGGTCAGCACCGACACCAACTTGCGCCTCAAGGTGAATGTTAGTAATGTCAGCGCCACAGGCTTCGATTGGCATATTGATGGATGGGTCGACTCGCTTATATTTTCGGGCACGGCTGACTACGTCTGCTTTGCTTAATAGAGCTTTAGGGCTTCATGTTAAAGCTAGAGAATGGGTCTGCCCCTTGTTAGTCTACTATGCGAGGAGAGCAGAGGGTTGTGTGCTTTATTATTGTTATATATAGAAATACCCAGGAAGCGCCAGACTATTATAATGTCATTCCTATTCGCTATAGCCCCTGTCTCATCAATATTACGTGAACAGCGCTTGCTGAGCATAAATACTAGACACCGCGGCCATTCAACTAGGTAAGATATCTCAATCACTTTTTTCTGTACTCACTCGTTTAAAACTCAGTTAACGGCTCAACAGAGCATCCAGCTTACGGTAAGAGTTGTTGTTTATATCGCGAAGTAGTTCTTGGTGAGAAAATATTTTTATTAAACTTTTATTGTTGGTTTTAAGATGGAAGTTCTCGGGTTTATATCTCTAAATGATTTCATCTAGGACTTTGAACTCTAATTCTAGGACTTCCAGACTGTTAGTTTGAATCCTAAAGGGAAGGGGAATTCCCGGATTTTTCAACAACAAACCAAACGATATAGTACAGCAAGAACTAATACAGTACAGGCTCTGGTAGACAGACCAGGCTTCAGCCGCTGAAGATGGGACCCTGAACACTTGGAGAGTTTGGCCTTCAAGCATGCCTGTCACAGGGACACGCTAGGCTAGGAAATGTGTCGAGGAGTAGGGTTTGGTGAGGTCTGAGGGTTTCAGGGCCAGAAGTCGGAAAATATAACAAGATTTAACGTTGTGGGCGCTATGAGGTGTATCCTCCCGAGCGGAGTAAATTCATTCATCCATTCCAATCAATCTAACAACCTTTCGGTCGTCAAGGCCTAGAGTTGAATCGGATCGACACAAACTCAATCTAACTCAATTTCACCGTATATGCCCTCAATTTAAGGTGACGCTCAAATTGAGTTTGGAGCGCTGAATCCGGTAGATCATAGACAAAGGCTAGCCTAATACGTGTTGTGCCTCTTATAGGGGACCTGAGCGACCTGAAGTCGCTACATGGAAAATATACATACGTACATACATTATAAAACAGGTTCAAGTTATTTATGCAATCGCGTAAAGAGGCAATGTACCGAAATGGTAGGAAATAGATGATTTGTGCTTAGTGATAATTGAAAGCCCGCTCAAACTCAACCAGACTTGGAAGTAGAAGCTGCGCTTGGCCTCTTTCCAAGCCCTGATTTCACGTAGATTGCGTCCAGTGTGTACATTTGGACGATGGAATCTTCAGGGCTGATCCAATGAGTAGGTTCCTTCCCCGTGACCTTATCAACGAAGGCTTCCAATTGATACCTACTGATCATCAGTCTTCCTGATTGATGCCCCTTGTAGTAATCGCTAAACATAAACCATACCCATAGGTGCTCCACCAAGGCTCCGACCTTAGGCCCCAGGATGGTCCAAAGGAGTAATGCTTCTGTATATGAGTTTGGCCCGTCTGTTTGTCAGTGACTTGAATGTAGTGGTAGATGTGAGGCATCACGAAGTTGGCGGCAGATCAGTATCGGCCATTAAGTCGTTAAGTGCATGACCTCGAGACCACTCACTTGTAGTAGTAGATGGTCGCGACTTGATCAATGAGGGGAACTGAGAGTAGAATCACCGCATGGCTAGAAATCTAGATAATCTCAAGCTCAAGTTAGGCTTCTTCTTGTTGAAGAATCCGAGTCCTTTGGAGCCTGAACAACAAACGCCCAATGCCCAAATATCAGTTCTTCCATCAAACTCTGAACTTTCTTGTTCTGCGGAGTGGAATCAGATAGTGCTATTTGCGCCCGGCATCGCTAAAATAGTCGTGCTGCCACACAGGACGACCATTAAGGCACATGCCTGACCATTATATAGGCAATAACTCTAAAATATTAGTCAAGCAGTATGCATTAATATCCTCTAACTCAGGTATTATATAACTATATTAACCAGAGCAACCTCTTATTCCTAAAGAAGTAATATCTAGACTATTATATATGACTTCAAAGAGCCAATACCAGCTTTTAATACCATTAGTAAGCTTTACCTAGTTAAGCTGAATTTATTAAAGTATTCTTTAGTAGTATAGGAGGAAAAATGCTAAATCTATGCTAGTATAGTTAATAAACCTAAGTAATAATATCTCTAGTTTTAGTATAAGAAGAGTTTTATAAAGCTCTAAAAATCAACCCTAATTATTAGAATTATTAAATCTAAGATATAAATAGGAAAGACTAGGAAATAATTTAATAAACTAGACTAGTAGTGGCGCCTACTTGGAGGTATTCTTAAGCCTAGGATATTTATCTAGGATAAGATATAGGCAAGAAAGATATTTTATAGGAGATTTAAAAAGGAGTGTAGACAACCTGATAAGCATATTAGGATAGATATATCTGGCGTTATTTATTTGGAATCCAGGGCTAATATTAAGTGCCTGAATGTCAATTGTCGTTTAAGCTCTGTATCATCCTTTCTTTAGCACATCCCATAGTAAGCCAGGACTACATCCTTCTCTGGTATTGTTTGTGAGATACTTTTATACCTTTGTCCGTCGGTTATAATTTGGTTTCGACTTATGTCATTCCATATTTGGTATTCATGCCACTTCTGAGTCGATACAGCGAGGGGGGACGCAGACGCTTCTACCCTGCCAATTCAAATGACAGACATAAGTATACGCGAAGTTCAGAATTGAAAGCAAAGTAGTTTGTCCGTTTTCGGTACCAGTCACTCAATAAGGGTTAAGCGCGCACCTGGAATCGCGAGGTTGCTCCATGTAAAGATGTCTCTTTGTTCCCGGACTGGGTACACTTCATGCCTGAATGCAAGAACCTAGAGGAATCCACCCCATCCCCCCCCCCCAAAAAAAAAAAAAAAGATACCCTCAGAGACTTTCCCCGTTATCGAATTATGGTTAGTTCAGAAGATTATTTAGACGAGGACCCAATGTGTTTTCTTATATCCCTCAAGAAGACGTTTGGGAACTTCGTGAACACCCTCCGTACTGGAAGCTCTATGGGCTGATATGGCGTTGCTCAAAGGTACCCATGGTTCGTGCGCTTTGGGGAGGTCGAATAACACAGTCACCGTGGTATGTCCGAGATTTAATCCATTAGGGGTAAGGTTTAGTCCTTCCACCTTTTTAATCTTAAGAGGCTTAGGAAAAAATTAACCGTTTTTTTGGAAATATTTTTCTTTCTTCCAGAGAAAACTCGTTATAGGAGGCATAATCCATGTCACGCTGTGGATAACTAGGCAGTAATACGCGGTGGTTGAGTAACCCTCCGTCTGACCTAGCTAGGACCTTCGTTGTGTCACGATTAGCATCTTGCTTTGAAACTCCATATATCGACCCGCCCGCTCCCTCGTGATGCTGCTACCTTGCATCTATCGCTTCACTAGGTTTGGCGACCGTGAGATTCAATGGGCCCTGTGAGGATAGTCAGCTGACCGGTATGCTCATAGTGTGTGATCCTGACTGTGCGGCCAGTTCTGTCCTCCTCCTGGAACATTTTGTTAAGCTCAAATTCCGCGGCAGCCGAACGCCCTTGGTTATCACTTTCTGCTCGACCTTATGTTGAAGATGTGTATGGAATCTGCTGTTCATATTCTCAAGATCATGCTCATGCTTAAGTGGTCAAGATAGTCATTAGAGCACTGAGAGGAAAGGAGTTACAGCGGGTTATTCCTGACTAAGGGCTAGCCGTGCGTGTACGGGGCGGTGTATGTATTGGATCCCTGTGTGGGGTGCCCGATTAGTCATATCCGGCGCTACCCCGCTTGTTACACAAATTTCCGGGGTAGGGAAACCTTTGTCCTCCCCCTCCTGTTGTCGGTGCTCGCATCTTCATGACTTTCACTGGTCCTCAGAGTCATGTTTCGCTCAACAACAATCCTGCAATGGCGGACCTAACAACTCCATCGCCTGGCAGCAGCCAGGACCCGGCCATAAAGCCAACATCCTGTGATACGTGTAGAAAGCGAGTTAAGCCGCAGCATCCCCGATGTCTACAGGAACTAATGTTAATACTACATGCAGAAGGAAGTCAAAGTGTAAGTTGATCTATCACATTCAGAGGTCGCGGGATGCGATCAGCGAAATCTGACCCATTTCCAGGTGGCATGGAGCGTCCATCTTGCACCTCGTGCGTTACTCATAACTGGGCATGCTCCTATTCTCTGATCCGAAGGAAGCCTGGTCCACGACAAGGCTCAAGACAAATCCAGACTGTCCGTTTTCAGCAGCGTCTCGGTATGTCTTCGCCATGTCTCACAATGAAAGGAAAACTCATCAGCTCCCAAGATCGCATCGAGAAGCTTCTGCCCCCATCTCCATCTGCTGGGAGTAACCAGTCGCAAGAATTGCAAGACTTCCCCCGCACGTCGCAACCTGACTGTAACCCTGAGCCTGAAGGCTCGCTCCAGACCAGATTTCCCGCACTGCCCGCTTCCGAAATGGAATACCAGTCGGCAGCGTTGAGCAGCCACATGCAGCAGCTTCAGTTAAGCATTAGTTGGATCGGGAACCGCCAGCCCGTTCCACCCGGTATGGGATTTAACTCGGCCCCGGCGACCGAGAACTATGTTCCGTACGGCTTGTCCTTGCCCGTACGAGTAGAGCTCGAGCTGTACGTCCGCTCCCTCCATGTGGTTTCCTGCTCCAGATTGTCTCACGATCCCCTACCAGGCTATCCCTCTTCTTCACAGAAGTCTCTTTGCCCATCCCTGTGTTTTGTACAGCGAAGTTTTATTCCGAATATGAGGCAGGGCAAGTCCCGAGATACCTCTTGGATGCTATGTTTTCTCTATCAGCTCGATTTTCTCGCGCTCCCGAAGTCCTTCGTTTGACAAACAGAAACCGCTATCGATTGGGGAAGTTCTTTAGCGAAAAAGCCCATCGAGTACTCGAAGACATGACTCGTGATGGCGATGTCGTTTCGCCGATCGAACTTAAGGCGGCATACTTGCTGACGTATCATGATCTCACATGCCTGCCGTCGAGGGAAGGAGCTCAACAGTGTGCGAAACTGGTTAGAATGGCGTACATGTGCCGATTGCATCAACTCGACAATGCGACCGTATCCATGTCCACCAATAACAACAACAGCCAAAACAGTGCCATCGAGTTGGAGGAAAACAGGTGCTTGTGGTGGGGAATTTTCTCCTTGGACTGCTTTTGCAGTTTAACTTCCTTTGTCCCGTCTAACATCGAGGATCTCAGCATAGCCACCTGCCTGCCGTCGTCAGTCATAACTAATCTCACTGCAGTGGACCTGCCACTTCCAAAAGGGGGGTTTCTGGACGATGAAAGCGCAACATTTTGGCCCGCGACGCAAAACCAGTTTTCTACTGGATCTGGTGTACAGTCTTTACTGCTACATGTGATTAACCTCTCGAGGGAGATGACTACTGCACGACGCTTGTATTACGAGAATTCTCGATGTAACCTAACGCCAAACCTGGAGCAACTGAAACAAAATTGGAAACTGCTTTTCACAAACGTGCCGAGCTGGGTTTTCGACCCAGAATATCATGAATTCGACGGAAACGCGGCAAGGCACCGAAAACGCTTGGAAACTCTCAACATGATTTACATGTAAGGCTCCCCATCACAGAGGTCCTTCTGATGTGAATTCAGACTGACTTAGAGATAGTGTTGGTGCCTTATCTTGCTTTCCACCGCTGCAACTCAATCTACGTTTGCCGCAAGGTGCGCTATCAAACAACGACGGCCTAGACGGGTCGTGGAAACTATGTGTTTCTCACGCATTGATGATATCAGCCGCGTACAAATTCTGGACAAAGGACCATTTCCTTGCGGCGGATCCCATTATGCTACCAGTAACGTGGATGGCAACCTGCATCTTGATCATGGAGACAATGAATTCCTCTGTCGTGGACAATTTGGAGAAGCTTGCGACCCTGGATGCTGTCGACACTCTAATGAGTAGCCTCAACAGCTGCTCACAGCCTTGGGGGATTATTACTCTCCTTACACGTGAGTTCTCAACCCAAATACAACCGACAACTTGCTGACAATTTCAAGGTTCTGCAGTTGAGCTTCGAGGGCAATCTTGGATGAAGTTGAACTTATCCTCCATACTTCAGCTACTTCTAACCCTGTCGGCGCCCCAGAATCAAGATCGGCAGGAGAAACAGGGATCTACCAATCCTGCCACAGGGTCTACGCTAGTACCAGATTATACTGGCGTTATTGAGGACACTGGTACGGGGAGCATGGCCCCGGCCGGACTGATGCCACATGACGTGGCACTCCAATTTGGGAACGAATCGCTGGACATTTTTGACTGGTTTTTGAACGACCAGGGTAATGGAATTTGGCAGAACTGCGATTTCCGATTGGGGGATTTATCTGGCTGATGCATCGTCAATATGATGGAACACTTCCAACCCATTCCTCGAGCCCCGAGGGGGAAACGTACATGGTATTGTCAATGTGAGTAGAGGAACTTAACTATTCCCATCAATGATGCATGCCCGCATATCTTTCCTCTCCCGTTCCGGGCATCTTTACCGTGCATGAGAAAACTATGAGCTTATGCAGGATCTATCTGACAGCAAGCCAAATGTTGGTGGAATCTTTCTATCTACGCGCAACTCTTGTCGAACGTGGAAGGTAGGACTGGCGGAAGCACTAGTATTCGATTTATAAAGCCTACCTTGAGGGTCTAATCGCCCAAAAGATATGTGCCAACTCAGAGTGGTCCAGGTGCGATGCATTCCAGGCTAACGCTCTCAAGAAGACATAAGTGATTATTTGGTTTTTTGGGGTTGAAAAATACAAATGTCATAGATGGATAATCTCCATGCGACTTAAATGTCGACGCAGTTTGATTATCACAGTCACTACGGCTGTTTTGTCATTGCGAGCCATTGCATGTCTCACAGGGACCATGTAAGGAATTGAACCCAAGACCACTGAACAGGGAGGGAACTTGCGCTTACGACTCCCATTATGGTTCATACATAGCTCGGAATAACTAGCAATTGGAAAAGGCGAACCCGGTTCAATTGACCACTGTAGAGAAACAAAGACAGAGAAAGAAGCATAGAGGGTCTAGGGAAGGGGAGGAGACCGTTGGCCATACGGATTACAGCGGGATAATTAAACGCTCCGCTGAATGAACGCCATCTTTTCTGGAAGTCTCGCTAATTACTACTGTTTTAGTGTCTCCACATCCGCGACCCTTGCACGGAGTACTCACTCTTGTTTGGCTGGGCCAAGTTCAGTAGCTGGTTCGGACAAACTAGTTGCCCCGAGCACGCAGTCATCTCCCCTGCTACATAAGTCAGTCAGATGGGATATAGTGACACCGGAAGACTGTCCACCAATTGAATAACGAAGTTGATTTCCTACACGGACTATATCTTAAGTAATAAGCAATTTTACTATATAATATATACTATTTATAAGTATAACCTAAGATAATTAATTTATATAGAAAATAAAATTTAGTATTTAAATTATTATTATATTTTAAATATTAAATTTAAGATTTTTAATATTTAATTTATTATTAAAAAAGTATAATTAATAACATATTGAATAAGCAAGCACCGCAAATAAGCAAGTACTACACTTTTCCCTCTTATATCTTACTCTTTATTTAATTAATTAGTTCTTAACCTTTTAATATATTATAACCTTTAAATAAGGCTAAAACCCTTATTACTCTTTAGGCCCTTTAAAATAGGCTAGAATGAAGTACTTAATATACTACTAAGATATATAAGATTGATAAGCGCTGCTAATATTACTACTAATAAGTGTTACAATTCGTGCCCGTACCAGCACTGTAAGCCTTCTATAAGGCAGCTGTAGCACACCCATAATTGCTTGCATAGCGATTATGGCCCGATCTTTTGCCTTGTGGTTTAACGGCTTGTGCAACTGTTATAATAAGGTATAAAATTATAATATAATTTTATCCTAAACTTATAGAAACTATTTAATCTAAAAAAAATAAATAATGATTTAATTTATCTTTAACTTAAGTTTATAAGGATTTCCCTTTTAATTATATTTTATAAAAGAAATAACTAATTCTCTAATAGTATATTATAATATATTATTTATTAATAAGTATTAGGTATATAACTTTATAAAGTAATACTTAAAGCTAAAGATATATTTATTTTATAAATATATTTATTAAAGAGCTAAATATAGAGATTTAATTATTATTTATAGCTAATTTTAACTTATATAAAATATAATTATAAAATATAATATTTAATTAAATAATATCTAAAACTTTAATAAAATTAATTTTATAATAGGTATTATTATAACTAAAATAATTAGTAT